>OX377204.1:38889262-38955323 GCA_947396885.1 Heligmosomoides polygyrus polygyrus
TAATCAGCCCCCCAAATAAACCCTAGATGATTTTGGACGAAGTTTGCACGAGGAGATTTGGCCAATTTCGAAAATACCGGTTTTGATGACGTCATCGTCAGCGCAGCTCGGCCTAGGGCGCCACGTCCTCGATGGGATATTGCTGAAAAATCTATGGCCTCTGTTATACTCCCGCGGGAGCATCCGCGGAAGGGCGGGAATCGCGCCGAGATTCCTCACCAGGCCAATCACCGCGCCCCGTCACGCCCGCCGTCCGCGGTGCACCCCTCGTCCACGGAGGTTCCGCGGATGCTCCCGCGGGAGTATAACACATACCTATGTTTCCAAAATCGGTCGACATTGATACAATTCGTTAGCGCTCTTGAAGCAGAACAGAACGATGTTATTGGGAGTGTCGAAAAACCCAAATATGGACAAGTAAGAGTGCAGGAAACTTCAATCGCTAAGTCCGCCGCGCTAAAACGGCAGATGGGGCTAAGACAGTTTAGGCAGCTGAGAAGATCTGATCACGTCATCGTAAAGTACCGCACCTTAAGCGCTCTGTTCGCGTACGCATTTTGAGGCTTTAGCTCGCCGCGTCTTCTCGCAGTGGTTAACCGAATTCGGAAAAAATGCATCACGCAAGCCTCACCTGCATTTTTGCACCGCTGTAACATTGCCCCCTCCTAAGCTAAGCCATTCTGCTTTAGTATACTTATATATCGTTCTACTGCCTACAATAAACACAAGTTGCAGCCGAAACGATTCGAACTCGGCAGAGTTATTGTGCTCCGAACACGCCCGCGAGTGCAATTTAGCGCAACAACGGCAGACGCTCTCCGCGCTGTTTCTCGCCCAGATTACAGTTTTTCCTACTCTAAATGACACGATTCAATTCAGAATGAAAAGCTCTATCGAACGGTATCAAGCATGGCTCAACTCGAAGACATCGTTTTTCGATGACGTCATCGTCCTTCCGCCGCGGCCTCGTCCTCTATGCTAAACAGTCAAAAAATTGATGATTCCAAAATCGGTCGAGATTGATACCGTTCGATAGCGCTTTTCATGCTGAACGGAACTGTGCCATTCCGAGTGTCGAAGACTCAAATCTGGGCGAGTAGGAGCGCAAGAAACTCTAACCGCTAGCTTTTGCCGCTCTAAAACGCCAGCCGAGGCTAAGGCAGTTTAGGCAACTGAGGACCTATGAGCATATCTTCGTAAAGTATCTTAGGCGCTCTGTTCACGTACGTATTTTAAAGCCGTCAGCTCGCCGCATCTTCTCGCAGTGGTCCACGGAAATCGGAAAAAAGTGCTTCACACAATCCTCACCTGCATTTTCGCACCCCTATAACATTGCCCCTTCCTAAGCTAAACCATTCTACTTTGGCGTACCTACAGACCGTTCGACTGCCTACAAAACCTACAAGCTGCAGCATGAAAGGTTACAACTTGACAGAACTATTGCGCTCCGAACACGCCCATTCGTGCAATTTGCGAGCGGTCGCCCTCTTTGATTGAAAGGTTCGAATCCGTATGTATTGTTTACGGCGCACTTTAAAGGCTCGCTAGACAGCCTTAGAGCAACTCCTGACTAGGGCGGCTGCAAATTTCTGATAAAACTCCCCAAACGCTCAGTCTACAAGCTGTCCCCCCTCCTCGATTGAAAGGTTCGATTGTCTATGCATGTTCATGGCGCACTCCAAAGGCTCATTGGACAGCCTTAGAGCAACTCCTGACTAGGGCGGCAAGAAATTTCTGATAAAACTCCCCAAACGCTCATCTACAAGCTGTCCCCCCCCCCTTGATTGAAAGGTTCGATTCTGTATGCATTGTTCACGGCGCACACCAAATTTTCGCTGGGACAGATTGGAGCTAATCCTGAGTGGAGTGGCGGGAAATTTCTGATAACATTCTCTAAACGGCTCGAAATAGTCTTGAAAACGTCGCAGTTTCCAGTGAGAGAAGATAGAAGCGCAGGGGACATGCGCTCGCCCACTCGATTGATAGGTTAGGTTCTGTGTGCATTGTGCACGGCGCACTCTCGGGGCATTCCTGGCTTGACAGAGCACTGGCGACGTACGCCATCTTTGAGATACTCCGAAAGCACGCATATCCTGGGAAATAAGCTGCTCTAATCGCCCGTCCAGCCAATTTTGGACCACCCACGGCGAAAATATGGGTGGTCCGGTAAAGTTTTACACATGTTTGTGTAGATCTCGAAGAGGCGAATCGAACGGTACCAACCTTTATTCAAGAAACCTAAAACTGAAGGAGTTATGAGCGTGCGACGCTTTGCGACGCTATGTTGGCGTTTTTTCGCCCACTTTTGACCGTGCGGCGCGAGCGGTATTGTACTGTTGCGTTTGCAATGAACCTCATCGGATCTTTGTTGTATTTTTTATTGTACTTTATTGTCACTCCTTGGATGTTGTTTTTAACAATCTACTTCTACGTGTGGCTACGGCCCATGTCTTGAATAAATAAATAAATAAATAAATAAATCATTCTCAATTTTGGTGTGAAAAGGATGGGGATACATACTGCAAACATATTCTGCCTTTTTACTTCAGATTAAAGCTAGCTAAATCGCGAATGGATCTTCTTCCAATGAATGCTGGTTGGGGAGAGAAAGGAATCCGTTTCTGCTGCGTTTGGCCGTTTGTTCCGTCCGAATGCGTAGCGCGAGTTGCTTCGCTCATGCAGATATCGCTGAATTTCTCTGGAACGCAAGTGAGTGACAGAGGATAGAAGGCTACATTGGAAGTCTTTACAACCCCTCAATGGACCAGTTGACTAGCTACGCAGTGCACTCAAGTCTGACGGCGCAGAATATTGCGTTGCTTTTTGTTCCACCTTCCTACCACATAAAGAATTCGATTCTCCTAGACCCGAAACGGTATTCTGTAGAACAATAACGAAAATGCAGTGACTCGTCCTTGTGAACTGCGTACTCCATCAAATCCAGGCAGTTTATCGAGTGTCTGTTGTTCTCCTTGCCTCGTTCACGTCAACTCTCCTGACGAGTAGTAGTCCAGAAGCGGAAGAGTTTCGCATGAGGACTTAGGAAAGCTTCCTTTTTGGTGACAGCATCAGCTGCGGATATTATATGCATTTCGCGGACAACAACGTTTTAGCTTTTTTAATCTAGCTAGACTGTAAGTAGAGATAGAGCGAGATGAATTCTGAGTTTGAATCAAGGGTCGAAATCACTCCAACTAGAGGATGTGGAGAAAACATTGACCGCCCGAAGCTGATTCTCTCGAAATATATTGCTTTAGACACCTTCATCTTAGACACCATAGTTCAATCAAGGATAATTGACTATTCAAAAAATATACAAAAACCATACATATTTACTGTATTTCCGTTCTCATGGAAGCACGTTCGGAAAAGTGTTGAGACAGCCGGGAGTGGGCAGCCGCACGTTATTGTACATTCAAACTTTGAGGGAAAAAGTTTTAGGAAAAAATGCAACTGAGTAGTTTAAACTTCAAATTTCCTGCGGACGTCACTTCAGTGCGGGCCGAAAAAGCACAACAGACGTCCGGAACTGCCATGTCGTGATTAGAATCGAACCTGCAAAAGGCTTGGGGCTGAGACAGTAGCGGAATTTCAGCGAACCACAACTTGCTTGTTAGCGATACGCTAACTGAAGCGGAACATTGAGGTGTGCCGCTCACGAGCCAGGTGGTAGCGACAGGAGGTCCGAGTGGGTGTGGGAGCGCACTTTCAGGAGAGGGTGATGGGTTTGAATCCGGGGTTGGGGTTCTACATTGTTGGGGTTGCTCACTACTCTTTTCCCGATGTAGTGTTTCTTTAACACTGTGGTGTATCATGGTGACGTTATAACGTTATTTCAGCCAGTTCTATACGATTCAACAACGATGCTGCCTGTTTTCCCCCACCACTCTCTGCTAATCGAAAGTGCATGTAGAGGCTTGTACTCCCACGACTCCGGAGACCGAAAGCAAGTTTCGCCCATATTTCGTCTTGTAGGCTAATTGAGGCGCTGATCACAAATCTGGCAAACATTTTCACGTGATCGCGTGATCCCGCATTTTCAAGAGCGATCAAGGTTATCAATGTCAGCACGTAGAATCTCTTTGTTCAGCTATGTGATCAGGCCTGCTTCCCAATATTCCACTTTGAGATGAAAAGCAGTGCACGAAAAATAGAAAATTTAGAAAAAGGAATGGTAGATTCAGGGACAGCAGCTTAAATAGTTTCCGTAGGCGAGGAAAGGGCGACATCAGTGATCGTGACCCCGCCATCCTTACTCACGACACCCGGAGTAACCTACACTGGTCGTCCGACCTTGTAATGTTCAGAAATTGACCTGCAAAAGCTTTACTTACAGTTATATGTTAGAAATCTGTCAATTCGTTAGGTTTCCTCATGGAGGCTGGAGGGTACATTCAAGTGAATCATTCACTGCAGACTGGGCAGCGGACTTTAAGGGCGTGTGGATAGCGAAGCAGACTTACAGGAGAAGGGTATAGGGTTCGAATCCGGGAGAGCTGTTTACGGTTGCCCTTCCTTTTTACGGTAGATGTAGAATGCGTTTTGACCTCGGCCAGACGCCGATTTCATTTTCTCTTTTTTGACCTCTTGTCGGAAAAGTATAAATAGTCAGGTTTTCGTTCTGCTGATCAGTCTTCGGGTATCTATAGAGAGCGCTTTTCTTGCCAATTTTACTAATTCTACCACCTCTTTTAAAATGCACCATTTTCGATCCCGTAGTTTGCTCTTATTGCAGCCTATTTTTTCGGCCACTCTTCCATACTGATAAGTAGTAGGGGAGGGGGGGGGGGGGGACATTGCAAATGTAGGTGCACTTGTAGTAAGCCTCTTGACTTCGCAGGAAGACAATAAAATTCCGTCAAACATTGTCTTGATGATTAATTGGGGGTGTTGTTCACGAATCTGGCAAACGCATTTGGTGTTACGGTACAATAGGTGATGGTGAGTATGTGCAAGTGAAGGGACGGATACAGAATAACTGCCAGTGTTGGGCTATCGCGACTGCAAAAGTCGAGGAGAGGTCGGAAAATTCTTTCGCCCAAACATCGCCAGTTCTGTTATTTCGGGTGCTGAGCACGAATATAGTATCCATTTTTGAAAAGTCGGCCGACCAGGGTAGGTTACTGTTGATGTCTTGAGTAAGGATGGCGGGGTCATGATCACTAATGTCGCCCTTTCCTCGCCTACGGAAACTATTTAAGCTGCTGTCCCTGAATCTACCATTCCTTTTTCTAAATTTTCTATTTTTCGTGCACTACTTTCCATCTCAAAGTAGAAGAATGGAAAGCAAACCTGATCAAATAGTTGAAGGAAGAGGTTCTATGTACTGACATTGATAACCTTGATCACTCATGAAAATGCGGATCACGGAACGACGTGAGAACGTTTACCAGATTTGTGACCAGCGCCTGGACGAAGACGAAGACGAAATTGTTTTTTCTGTGGGAGTACAAGCCTCTACACCTTCGATTAGCAGAGAGTGGTGGGGGAAAACAGGCAGCATCGTTGTTGAATCGTATAGAAGTGGTTGAAATAACGTTATGAGCATGGTACACTACAGTGTTCAAGATACATTTTCATCGGCAAAAGAGCAGTGAGCAAGCCCACCAATGTAGAACCCCAACCCCTGGATTCAAACCCATCACCCTCCCCTGAAAGTGCGCCTCCACACCCACTCGGCCCTCAACGTTCCGCTTCGGTTAGTGTATCGCTAACAAGCAAAATGTGAGATCGCTATAATTCCGCTACTGTTCCGGCCCCAACCTTTTACAGGTTAGATTCTGACCACGACATAACAGTTCCGGGCGTCTGTTTTGCTTTTTCGGCCCGCACTGAAGTGATACGGTTCCTTGCAATTTTTGACCTACCCAGATGTCCGCAGAAAATTTGAAAACCACTATGGTGCTTCTCAGACAACCCTCTACAACCCTCAATAGGTCGCTTTGAAAATTGACACGAGACGTTTATTAAGCTCCCTTGTTAGAGGTCGCCAATGCCGCTGAATGCTCTGCTGGCATTCAGGAAATACCTAAGCCTGAGATTGGATTTTCATTGTATAGCTAGGCCATGCACTAGAAGGTAAAGCATCATCTTAGATCATAATAGGTATTCACATTACAAAGTGTGAAGATTTCTCCAAGGGCGGCACTCGCACACCTGCACATACACTTTGTTGACGATTCGGGACCTAGTTCAAGCCTTGCATGTAAAGGTGACGCTCTGCTTCAAAAACTTATTAAGGTATTTTCGCCGAAAGCAACTGCGGGTCTGAATGTGATTCTACAGCTAATATTAAACGAACGCAGTGCATGCAGAAGCGTTTGACAAAGTCATTCATTCGCATTATGGCACAAGAGATAAGAGGCCGGGTGAACATGGACAACGTCCTAGCTTTTGAAGAGTGGGAACAAAACAAGTGCGTGTAGCGACAGCGACCTTCAAGAGAAGGTCTTCTGAAGGGACAAATAGCTAACAAGGCGAAAGGCATTCTGCTCCTTTACCAACCTGCTGTGCTGCTCTCTCTTCGCTGTGATGTGCCTCCCGAACCTAGAGCCCGGAGAAACAGCGATAAGCGATCCCAGAAGATGACACTTGGAACGAAGCCCATTATACGCTTCTACGCAGAGGTGTACACAGCTCCATTGTTCATCGAAGCTCCATGGTTCCGCCAGATATCAGTCTTTAAAAAACAGCAAACGAATGCCAAAGAAAGTACAGTGGACGCTCCACATAGTCGTATGAGAAAGTCGCCGATCACTGTGATAACACGGTCCTAACAGCGCAAACGCAGATATAATTTCGGCTTTTCGATCAAATTTTATCCTTGTTTATTCATTCCAATGACCGTAATTCGATTGAATAGTATTAAATAGGCTGTCCGGAAAGTTCTCAGCGTTTTGTGTTACTATTTTTCATTTTTTCACTACTATTAAGTAAAAATTGAACTTTTATTGCGCTTTAATGTTAATTTCTGGACAGAATTTTTCATTCTACCTGACTAAATAATTTAAGTTCGACGTTGTTTTACATTTCTGTTTTTGAAGTGCTATTGAAGTATGCCGAAGGAGCAATTCCGAACGGTATTTTATTTTAACTTCAATTTACGATAATCCGCAGTCGAGACAGCTCGACAAATCAATCAGGTGTGGGGGCCTAGTAGTGTTGAAGAAGGCCTGTGTGTGTACCAGTGGTTCATTAAATTTCGGACAGAAGATTTCAGCCTCGAAGATGATCCCCGTAACAGTCAACCTACAGCAATCTTTGACGGTGTGTTGAAGGATTTGGTGGAAGTTGAACCATCCCAAACAGATCGCGGGAGAGCTGCTGTTGTAAATGCTTTGAAACACCTTGGGAAGGTGAAGAAGCTCGAAAAGTGGGTGCCCCGCGAGTTGAGTGAGCGGCAAAAATTGTCACGTTTCGAGATTTGTTCTTCTCTATTTATGCGCAACAAAACTGGCCTTGTTTCTGGATCGAATCATCACTTGCGATGAAAAGTGGATTCTGTAGGATAACAAGGAAGGTTCCGGACAGTGGATGGACGCCGACGAAGCTCCTAGGCATTTTCCAAAAGGCGAAGCTCCATCAAAAAAGGTAATGGTCACTGTGCGGTGGTCGGCGGCTGGTGTGATCCATCACAACTTTTTGGCACCAGGCCAAGCGATCACAGCAGAGTACCACTGTAAGGAAATCGACGAAATGCACCGAAAATTGCGTCAACTTCAGCCAGCATTGGTCAACAGAAGAGGCCCGATTCTTTCGCACGATAACGCCCGCCCACACGTTCCGCGAATCACTATTCGAAAACTGAACGAATTAAGGGTTGAAGTTCTGTCTCACTTTCCACATCCTCTAGACCTCTCACCAACCGACTACCACCTTTTCAAACAGCTTGAGATCTTACTCGCTGGCACAACCTTCACCAATCAGGTCCAAGCCAGAACAGCTTTCGTGGATTTTGTCGAATCTCGACCACCTATTTTTTCGCTGATGTAACAAGTCGACTGGTGGCCATTGGCAAAAGTGTGCTGATTCGAGCGGTGATTATTCCGACTAAATCCGATAAGATTTGAGAAAGTTATGGTAGTTCAAAGTGAAGCACTCAAAACGCTGAGAACTTTCCGGACAACCTAATAGTTGCTCCACATGGCGATAGCGGCGTGGTGGTGTACATTAGAAGTGAATGAGGCGTTGAGAGGTATAAGTATTTCCTGAAGACACGAGACTGGCAGAATTTCGAAAACGATAGCGGTTTAACGGAGATAAATAGAAGCAACGGAAGTAAATAGTTCTCGAACTCGAAGAGAAGCAGAGGAGCATTCCTCCCCTGAGCGAAGGTAAAGCGCTCACTGCGTGAAATGACAGCGCTCGGCGGTTGCTGACGCAGAATGCTTTGCGAGAAGAAGGTATACCTGGCAGTGTTACGCACTTGACAGCTGCTTGTCCAGCTGGACTTAAAATGCACGCAAAATTGGTCACCGATTCCCCTAGCTCTCCCATTTTCCCACCCACCACCAGAATTCATATACTTCCTACACTAAGGTGCCGAAAAATATTTATTTGCTCAGAGTCCGCAATTCAGCACTAGCAGAGGCGAAGCCTTCTAAAGCATGAGTAGACTGTTTTTCAGGTCCTAGCGTCCTCTTAAATTTTCGTATTTCCGAATGTTGAACGCGAGAAAATTTTATAGCAGCATTCAAAAACACGCGGCAAAGTAGCGCTGATATGTCGACGTTCTTGAATTACTCCTCCTATACGTGTTAGTCAGATCTACTATGCTATAACAGATAGGGCAAAAGAAAGCGGCTAGATGTCCTCATATGCTTTCTTTCACCTTAATCAGATTTCTTTGAGAATGCCGAAACTACCTTACCGCAGTATGGACTCGCCTAAAGATCCGAAACTGTCAGAATGTCAAAAAATTACATACGTTGGAGTAAAACAAATCAAGGGAGCCAATTGTTGTTTTAACGGAGCTGTGGCAGCGGAAAGGGCGATCGCTATTGTCCGGTTCAAAGTTCTTGGTTCTGCTCCCGCTCAACTCAACAAAGTTGTCCACTCCTAGTCGGGGAACTGGTACCAGGCTTGCCTGGGAAGGACAAAACACTGAGTTGCTCATCAGCTGACCACCATGGGCTCAAATACGCATTCAGGTTACGCAGCTGTGATGTTGGTGTTGAGTTCGCCGGCCGAACATCAGAAGACGTCGCTCTAGCGCTCTGTGCATGCTCCTTTCAATTTGTGTCCCACGACTCCGGCGCGTAACAGAGCACCGGTAGAGCAGTCGAGGTGAACAGATCTGTTCTGAAGTCCGGGTTCGTCAGATGGTCCGTGCACTTCTTGAGAGGTTCAAAAGCGGCCTGTGTAGCTCTTGACCGCCTATCCAGCTTGTCTTTTATGTTGTTCTTCATGAACATCGAACGTCCGAGCTACGTTCAAGACGTTTCAGTAGGTTGAGATCCTTGCAGTTGACTTCCTTTTTCCTCGCAATTGAACTTATTCATGAGCAGAGCCTTCCTTCGGTTGGTTCGCAGTCTTATGTATCTTTTTTCCTACTTCGCTTAATTGGGCAGGCACCGGCCTGCTTGAGCAGGGCTTGAGAATTCGAGAGAGCACGATGTCATCAAACGAAGATTTGGGGAGAATGTTGCATCCACACTTATGCCCTTTCGTGCCTGTCGAACGATTTGATTCACTACAGCGGTGCGGTGAACACGAACATGATATCCGCAGATAGAATGGCGCTCGTTTCAACGCTGACGAATGACTTCTCGTAGTCGACGAAGCTGAGAACCAGGGGAAGACGTATTCCCGGCAATCCCTAATGATCGGTCTGCATGTCGTCCACATGAATGCAGAATCTAGTCGGCTCCACGGGTTCGGATTCATACAGTGTCCTTGGTATATGTAGATAATAATCTTCGCCAACAGCTTGTAAAATTAAATCGCTGGTACGTAAACATTTAGATTGAGGGACATTCATGGTCAACAACACATCAAAGCAACACTTGAAGGAAGATAGCATGGAATATAGGACTGTACACAGACACGACAACGAAAAGCCGCAGCATCCGATTTGAAACACTCTATGCATTCTCCTTTTTGACACCTACAGAAAAGTAGACGTCTTATATTTAGTGGCAGAACAGGCTCTACCATGAACGCAGGTGGATATGGAGGCACTTCTTAGTGACGGATAAATAAAATAAAGAACCGTATTACACAATGAACAGTAATTTAAAAAAATCTACGAACTTAAAAAAACTAGGCGCTTAAAAAATCCTTTTGTTATAGCATCCTTCCGGTGCCCTAGGTTATAAAAATCAAATATTCAATCAAATCGAGAGTATGTAGTCAGGAATAAAATGAGCAGCAAGAGAAGAGTTGACGAGAACGCACTTTGAGAACAGCTGTCAACAACGACGTTCAAAAGCGGCATAGACAATGTTCGACGCAGAGGGTCGACTTTGTTTGTGCGCATACTAAGCCTCTTACACTTAGTTCACTCCTGACTTGCACAAGGATTTGTTCGGCATCCCTATGACATTGTGTTCGGCAACGGGCAACGAGCAGTGAACAATATGCCTGACGTGTACCCTCAAAAAACAGCTTGTCCGATCATATGGTTTATCACCCCGCAGTTAGGCAGAATCACAAAAACGCGAAAAAAACAAGGAAAAACAACAGGCTTCCAGGAGAAAGGCTTACATATAAATTTGATCAGATATTGACCTTTGTAAGGCAGGAGAAAGTAGAGGAGTAACAAGAAGCAGATCAATAGTGTCTGGAAATGGTCTTTGAGATAAGAATAGGCGAAGGCAGGGCATCGATCGCTGACAAATCCCAACGAGCATTGAACAGTCAGTTTCTCCGGTGTTAGGTGCTCAGTTTCAGGGCTAAACTGATAAGCGCCTCCTTGCAGGCACGTAATTCCTTCTTCGGCATGAATTCGTGCTTCGAGTGTGCATTCCTGATAGATCCCGCGCCGAACAGATACTTTCCTAAAGCGGTTCATGTAGATGTGTGCCCAGAAGAGACTGGCGTAGCACGTTGCTAACAATCTAATGCAATGAGTGATAGTACGATCTTCTTCTTGATGGGGTTCACTACTCGTTGTGTTGACATATTGCTTCTCATCAAAGGCTTATGCGCGATGGACGACCATCTGTTTGCTTCGCATTTCGCTTTTCAAACGTAGCCTGCACAGAAGGAATATCGCACTTGAAACCTGTCGTAGGCATTTGAGCGAATACGAGGCGAGCAGCAACCGAGACGGCAACCAACCGGCCGACCTCTGACACCTACGTTGCGAGCGCTATTCGAACACGACCATTCGACGCAGTCGCCTGTCGAGCTGAGCTCGTTTCCTATGGGAACCAGAAGAAAACATATGAATCTCTACTAATCGGACAGTGATGCAGGTCGTCTGAGGCGTTGGTGCTTTTCTTCGCAGAACGAATCTGTCAATGAGTACAGTCTGCAGAAAACTGCATATGTGCGCGAGAATGAAAACAGCTGCATTTGCCAACCACGGATACTTGGAAACATTGGCGACTGAACGCTCAGAGGAGCTCGACTGCAAAGTGTACAGGATTCACGCACATCATCTGTAAGTACAATACCGCTCGCGCCGCACGGTCAAAAGTGGGCGAAAAAACGCCAACATAGCGTCGCAAAGCGTCGCACGCTCATAACTCCTTCAGTTTCAGGTTTCTTGAATAAAGGTTGGTACCATTCGATTCGCCTCTTCGAGATCTACACAAATATATGTAAAACGTTACTGGAACACCCGTATTTTCGCCGTGGGTGGTCCAAAATTGGCTGAACGGGCGATTAGAGCAGCTTATTTCCCAGGATATGCGTGCTTTCGGAGTGTCTCAAAGATGGCGTACGTCGCCAGTGCTCTGTCATGCCAGGAATGCCCCGAGAGTGCGCCGTGCACAATGCACACAGAACCTAACCTATCAATCGAGTGGGCGAGCGCATGTCCCCTGCGCTTCTATCTTCTCTCCCTGGGAACTGCGACGTTTTCAAGACTATTTCGAGCCGTTTGGAGAATGTTATCAGAAATTTCCCACCACACCACTTAGGATTAGCTCCAATCTGTCCCAGCGAAACTTTGGTGTGCGCCGTGAACAATGCATACAGAATCGAACCTTTCAATCAAAGGGGGGGGGGACAGCTTGTAGACTGAGCGTTTGGGAAGTTTTATCACAAATTTCTTGCCGCCCTAGTCAGGAGTTGCTCTAAGGCTGTTCAGCGAGCCTTTGGAGTGCGCCATGAACATGCATAGACAATCGAACCTTTCAATCGAGGAGGGGGGACAGCTTGTAGACTGAGCGTTTGGGGAGTTTTATCAGGAACTTGCAGCCGCCCTAGTCAGGAGTTGCTCTAAGGCTGTCTAGCGAGCCTTTGAAGTGCGCCGTGAACAATACATATGGATTCGAACCTTTCAATCGAAGGGGGCGACCGTTCGCAAATTGCACGAATGGGCGTGTTCGGAGCGCAATAGCTCTGTCAAGTTGTAACCTTTCATGCTGCAGCTTGTAGGTTTTGTAGGCAGTCTAAAGTTCTGTACGTACGCCAAAGTAGAATGGTTTAGCTTAGGAAGGGGCAATGTTATAGGGGTGCGAAAATGCAGGTGAGGATTGTGTGAAGCATTTTTTTCCGATTTCCGTGGACCACTGCGAGAAGATGCGGCGATCGACGGCTTTAAAATACGTACGTGAACAGAGCGCCTAAGGTACTTTACGACGATATGCTCATAGGTCCTCAGTTGCCTAAACTGCCTTAGCCTCGGCTGGCGTTTTAGAGCGGCAAAAGCTAGCGGTTAGAGTTTCTTGCGCTCCTACTCGCCCAGATCTGAGTCTTCGACACTCGGAATGGCACAGTTCCGTTCAGCATGAAAAGCGCTATCGAACCGTATCAATCTCGACCGATTTTGGAATCATCAATTTTTTGACTGTTTAGCATGGAGGACGAGGCCGCGGCGGAAGGACGATGACGTCATCGAAAAAACGATGTCTTCGAGTTGGGCCATGCTTGATACCGTTCGATAGAGCTTTTCATGCTGAATTGAATCGTGTCATTTAGAGTAGGAAAAACTGTAGTCTGGGCGAGAAACAGCGCGGAGAGCGTCTGCCGTTGTTGCGCTAAATTGCACGAGCGGGCGTGTTCGGAGCACAATAACTCTGCCGAGTTCGAATCGTTTCGGCTGCAACTTGTGTTTGTTGTAGGCAGTAGAACGATATATAAGTATACTAAAGTAGAATAGCTTAGCTTAGGAGGGGGCAATGTTACAGCGGTGCAAAAATGCAGGTGAGGCTTGCGTGATGCATTTTTTTCCGAATTCGGTTAACCACTGCGAGAAGACGCGGCGAGCTAAAGCCTAAAAATGCTTACGCGAACAGAGCGCTTAAGGTACGGTACTTTACGATGACGTGATCAGAACTTCTCAGCTGCCTAAACTGCCTTAGCCCCATCTGCCGTTTTAGGGCGGCGGACTTAGCGATTGAAGTTTCCTGCACTCTTACTTGTCCATATTTGGGTTTTCGACACTCCCAGTAACACCGTTTTGTTCTGCTTGAAGAGCGCTATCGAATTGTATCAATCTCGACCGATTTTGGAAACATAGGCATGTGTTATACTCCCGCGGGAGCATCCGCGGAACCTCCGTGGACGAGGGGTGCACCGCGGACGGCGGGCGTGGCGGGGCGCGGTGATTGGCCAGGTGAGGAATCTCGGCGCGATTCCCGCCCTTCCGCGGATGCTTCCGCGGGAGTATGGCCCCTGTTATACTCCCGCGGGAGCTTCCGCGGATGGGCGGAAATCGTGCCGGGTCCCCGAGCCGGCCAATCGCCGCGCCCCGTCACGCCCGCGGTCAGCGGTGCAGGCTTTGTCCGTGGACGTCCCGCGGATGCTCCCGCGGGAGTATAACAGGGGCCTATAACAGAGGCCATAGAAGTCGACGGAATTTTCAAAAACTGACGTCGGATTCGTAATCAGCGCCCCAAATAAACCCTATACGATTTTGGACGAAGTTTGCACGATGAGATTTGGCCAATTTCGAAAATACCGGTTTTGATGACGTCATCGTCCGCGCAGCTCGGCCTAGGGCGCCACGTCCTCGATGGAATATTGCCGAAAAATCTATGGCCTCTGTTATACTCCCGCGGGAGCATCCGCGGAAGGGCGGGAATCGCGCCGAGATTCCTCACCAGCCGTTCCGACCTACCGTTGAGATAGTATCCTGGTAAGACAGTTTAGGCAGCTGAGAAGTTCTGATCACGTCATCGTAAAGTACCGCACCTTAAGCGCTCTGTTCGCGTACGCATTTTGAGGCTTTAGCTCGCCGCGTCTTCTCGCAGTGGTTAACCGAATTCGGAAAAAAATGCATCACGCAAGCCTCACCTGCATTTTTGCACCGCTGTAACATTGCCCCCTCCTAAGCTAAGCCATTCTACTTTAGTATACTAATATATCGTTCTACTGCCCACAACAAACACAAGTTGCAGCCGAAACGATTCGAACTCGGCAGAGTTATTGTGCTCCGAACACGCCCGCGCGTGCAATTTAGCGCAACAACGGCAGGCGCTCTCCGCGCTGTTTCTCGCCCAGACTACAGTTTTTCCTACTCTAAATGACACGATTCAATTCAGCATGAAAAGCTCTATCGAACGGTATCAAGCGTGGCCCAACTCGAAGACATCGTTTTTTCGATGACGTCATCGTCCTTCCGCCGCGGCCTCGTCCTCCATGCTAAACAGTCAAAAAATTGATGATTCCAAAATCGGTCGAGATTGATACGGTTCGATAGCGCTTTTCATGCTGAACGGAACTGTGCCATTCCGAGTGTCGAAGACTCAGATCTGGGCGAGTAGGAGCGCAAGAAACTCTAACCGCTAGCTTTTGCCGGTCTAAAACGCCAGCCGAGGCTAAGGCAGTTTAGGCAACTGAGGACCTATGAGCATATCATCGTAAAGTACCTTAGGCGCTCTGTTCACGTACGTATTTTAAAGCCGTCGATCGCCGCATCTTCTCGCAGTGGTCCACGGAAATCGGAAAAAAATGCTTCACACAATCCTCACCTGCATTTTCGCACCCCTATAACATTGCCCCTTCCTAAGCTAAACCATTCTACTTTGGCGTACGTACAGAACTTTAGACTGCCTACAAAACCTACAAGCTGCAGCATGAAAGGTTACAACTTGACAGAGCTATTGCGCTCCGAACACGCCCATTCGTGCAATTTGCGAGCGGTCGCCCCCTTCGATTGAAAGGTTCGAATCCATATGTATTGTTCACGGCGCACTTCAAAGGCTCGCTAGACAGCCTTAGAGCAACTCCTGACTAGGGCGGCTGCAAGTTCCTGATAAAACTCCCCAAACGCTCAGTCTACAAGCTGTCCCCCCTCCTCGATTGAAAGGTTCGATTGTCTATGCATGTTCATGGCGCACTCCAAAGGCTCGCTGAACAGCCTTAGAGCAACTCCTGACTAGGGCGGCAAGAAATTTGTGATAAAACTCCCCAAACGCTCAGTCTACAAGCTGTCCCCCCTCGATTGGAAGGTTCGATTGTCTATGCATGTTCATGGCGCACTCCAAAGGCTCGCTGAACAGCCTTAGAGCAACTCCTGACTAGGGCGGCAAGAAATTTGTGATAAAACTCCCCAAACGCTCAGTCTACAAGCTGTCCCCCCCCCCCCTTTGATTGAAAGGTTCGATTCTGTATGCCTTGTTCACGGCGCACACCAAAGTTTCGCTGGGACAGATTGGAGCTAATCCTAAGTGGTGTGGCGGGAAATTTCTGATAACATTCTCCAAACGGCTCGAAATAGTCTTGAAAACGTCGCAGTTCCCAGGGAGAGAAGATAGAAGCGCAGGGGACATGCGCTCGCCCACTCGATTGATAGGTTAGGTTCTGTGTGCATTGTGCACGGCGCACTCTCGGGGCATTCCTGGCATGACAGAGCACTGGCGACGTACGCCATCTTTGAGATACTCCGAAAGCACGCATATCCTGGGAAATAAGCTGCTCTAATCGCCCGTTCAGCCAATTTTGGACCACCCACGGCGAAAATACGGGTGTTCCAGTAACGTTTTACATATATTTGTGTAGATCTCGAAGAGGCGAATCGAATGGTACCAACCTTTATTCAAGAAACCTGAAACTGAAGGAGTTATGAGCGTGCGACGCTTTGCGACGCTATGTTGGCGTTTTTTCGCCCACTTTTGACCGTGCGGCGCGAGCGGTATTGTACAAGAAGAAGTTGAGAAACTCACAACACAATCGATCCCCAAACAAATGTGCTGTGCAGCATGACCGGGTGCTTCAAGAATAAAATCACAGAGTGGTCAATTGCTTTAAAGTCGTTAAAAGAGTGACAAACAGAGGCGAATTCTATATGGAGGAATTAGGAAAGGATAAAGACAAAGTGGACCACTTTAATACATGACAAGAAATGCCATTTTCAAAATGAAGTCTACGTTACTTGGTTGGCAAAGACAAAAATGCTGAAAAATTCGACTCGATAAAAATTTGCTCAGCGGTCCGTGGGTGCCTATTTTATTCTCCGCTGTCGTCTGCACCAAGCACAGGACGTTTTGGGATAAAGGGGAGCATTCTGTGGAACAGGAAGATCTATGGACTTCGTAAATATCTTCCACGGGGAGCTGTAACAAAGAATTCGCTGTTCTCACTGCCTGACCTGAATTCATCATTAAAACATTACATAGTTTTCCGCAACAATTATAGCTGTACAGAAGAATGTTGTCCTGTAAGATGCCACCTAGAGAGTGCAAGTTTTGCAAAAAGTTATCAGCACAAATGAAAACGCTCAAAAACATTCAACCGTGCAATCGTGCATTGCACTTTGGATCAACCCAGAAGCTGGACCTCCAACATGCTAAGCGAACTAGGCATAGTCAAAAAAGCGTATTTTAGAACTCCTGTAGCCCACGAATTGCGATAATTAAAAGGGTAGTGGATAAAGTCATGGGTTTATTCTGTCCACAACCTGAGATCTCTAAAGAGTTTATTTGAGTGAAGGATTCTGCAGTGTAGCCAAACGTGAGCAAATGGTCGAAAGGTGGGTGAATCGTTAGCAATAGCTGATGCTTCTAGAACTGTTAGTAAGGGGGCTTTCGGGAACCGGTATGCGTTCCACATCAACGGAATAGAGGCATTCGGAATGCGAACTTTGTGTCCTACGAAGCGTCTAAATATTAGTTGGCCTATAGTTGGATCTCGCCAAAGTGCGATCTAATGTTTTAATAAACATATTAAATAAATAATTGATATTTCGTAACTACATAAGCGTACGAGCTCTATTGGTTATGTTCCATCAGCGATCATCTGGACGTGTGGCTTATTGGGTACTGGCTGGGGCTTCGCCCATACGTCTAGTCTATCCACTGATGTGGCTTCTTCTAATGGGGCCTCTTCACCGATCGTCGTATTCGTGTGATTCCAGCTTCAAACCGTCACTTCCAATCAAAAATCGGTGAAATCGATTGGTAATTGTTGGGTGGTCGGTACCAGGAATGAGCGGATTAACCGTTATCCGTTATCCGTTATACGGTTTCCGGGGGGGGGGGGGGGTTGGGGCCTATACGTTTTGTTGTTCGTTATCCGGCAATTTTGTACTCGATAACGAACAATAAATTAGCTGATACCCAGGATTGGACGTGGAAATGGATAGCTGTGTAGAAGCTTCACAATCATGGGAGTGATTGCGAGCAACAATAGAGGGCATTTAAATCTAGAAGGGTGAGGTTACGTCAGGGACAGGTGACGTAGTTGGAAAGACGTCTAACTTCCATCCTTCCAGGGTCGTTCATTTATGCCATACATCTATGAAACCTACTATGGGTTGAATTGTTCATGAGCTTGTCCCAACAGCCATGGGCAGACCACGTCAGTAAGCCAGTAGGGTCCCTACTGACTTAGTGACGTGGGCGAACATCAGCCCTTGCGGTGGAGGACTACGGAGAAAATGCCCGAATCTCACGGCGCGCGTTGCGTGCGGAGAAAATGCCCGCAACCAAGGAAGAAAATGCCCGCTACCAGGGGAGAAAATTCCCGGGTTGACGAGAAAAATGCTTTACTCAGATATGTGGAAATATCATAAAAACAGCAACTGAGCGAATCAAAATAAAAGTCCTGTACTGAGAAAAACTTTAATAAAAAAGAGCACAACAAGTATTTACGATACCAGCGGTGCATCAGATGAAAATCACTTGAAAAGCAATGAATGTTGAAATATCTATATTCAAATCCTGTTTTAGTAAAGAAGGAAATGATTGGTCAAAAATGAAGACTCTATCCGAAAGACTCAGCAAAACCTCAGTAAAACCTAAAAACCAATTTGTAAATAAATTCTCAAATAAGTTCTGCCATTTTTCATTTTCTACTTCTCATGATTTTGAAGTGCATGTAAAAACGCTTCTTTTGCTCCTTTCAGTTTTTTCAAGTGTTCTTTTCATATAAAACACCGTTGTTACTAATTTAACCGTTGAGCATGCCTGCCTGTTGTAACGAGAATCTTTCCCCATATTCTGCAAAGCTTCTCTATCACGGTGAGGCCATCAAGTCTGCTAGGGAATCCAAATGATGGTGCCACAGTTTCAGTTGCCACGCCCACGATTTCTCATGCCCTTTACTCGACGGCATGAGAAAAATACCGTTACCCTGTCCACGTGATTACCATGTGTTTCGTTGTAGTGGTTGTTGTAGTGGACCCTATCGAAAACCGTTCAGTGGCCACAGATATTTTCTCCCCTGGCTGTGGACATTTTCTCTTCTGGTCGCAGGCATTTTCTCCCCTGGTCACGGGCATTTTCTCCCCTGGTTGCGGGCATTTTCTCGCACCGATACAGACGCGGCGCGGTTCGGGCATTTTCTCTCGTAATCTGCGGTGGATCCAGTTGGCCTCTGAAAACGACGAGAAGTCGA
Organism: Heligmosomoides polygyrus polygyrus; assembly: GCA_947396885.1. Taxonomy (NCBI): domain Eukaryota; kingdom Metazoa; phylum Nematoda; class Chromadorea; order Rhabditida; family Heligmosomidae; genus Heligmosomoides; species Heligmosomoides polygyrus. Next base: position 38,908,211 of record OX377204.1, read on the forward strand.
AACGTCAGGTCCTCCTATATAAAGATCCACCTAAAACCTCGTGTTGCACAGAAAGTTAAACTGACTAAAAACGTACAATGCTGAGGTTTGAAGAAGAGAGAAGTTGGAGATTAAAGGTATTTTAGTTTTTACTGGTAGAATATTGTAACGCATCAAACACATACCGCTGAGCAGTAATGAATACAAGTAAAATGGGCACAATCTAGAAGAAAAGTTCAATCTAAGTAAGTGGAGAACGCCACGCTCCTACAAATTGTTAAGGTCTGTTTATAGAAACGATTTCCTGAAAGTATTTTTTGTAAGCTGGTTCTGGTGGTACCTCGGTAATGCTAATGAATTGATCCTCTCTATTAAAAATCTAAGTAGTGCAAATGAACTGCACTAACCAATTCCGCGCTGCGCATATTGGAGCTTCATTTTAATTTGAGATTGCCTTTAGGGACATTCTACTTCTGCCTTTCTAGTTCTCATATCTCTCTGCACGTGTTTTGACTGCATAATGGCTTGTAGTGGCTAGCCTGTAGAAAGCTGATATTTCATCCATATCATTCCACGTTCTCCTTAGATCTTGGGATACTGTCGAACAAGAGTATCATCCGCGTGAAGGTGCGAAACCGAGATTGTTATGGAGACTTTATTCGGCTGAGTCGGCCTAGCATAGAAAAGTCAAGAGGCGGCGGAGGAGCCATTCATCCAAGGATCATTCTGTTTGGTCACAGCCTTAATTCAAAAAGAAAACCTGACGACTGATCAGTAAAACAACCCAACAATGTAAACTGACAAAATGCCGGCAAGTTGCTGTTCAATGAACAAAATGTGAGTGAATAAGGAGGTGAATGAGTCTCACATTCTCCCCTTCCAAGGGCGACTTGTGAATGTTTCTATACTGTTAGTTGGGCTGTCCTTTGTCTCGTTCTTCCAATTCGTTTTAAACGGCAAAAATATGAAAAATTGTAAATTGTACTGTGGAAATGTGCTTGGATGAACAAATTCTCAATCTCTCCTTATCTTTTCCAGACTTAAATTAAGGTGGTCTTAGCGAAACATCAGCAGAGTAGAGTTTGCAGAACAGTTTTAGTTTCACAGCTTGGTGATCTTGCTACTTGTCCTTCCTGATGAGTTTGACAGCAGTTCGCGGGACCTGGTGAAGGAATTGTGGTTCGCAAATCGATCTCGGCATCGGTTTGGATGGCAGTGAAGAAGCGTTTCTTTTACTGAAGTTTTCTGAGAATCCCATAGGGCTTTGTTAAAGTGACTGCACTATGTCTCAAAAAAAAAACTCCATTAAATTCGTTAGAAAAGACTTATAATTTGACAGCAGTTGCGTTCCATATCTGCTGTTGAAACTAGAGCAGTTTAAGTCTAGTTTTATTGTTTTTGTTGTTTTTTTCGTTATCCGTTATCCGGGTTTGAAAATTTTGTTATCCGCTCATCCCTGGGCGCTACCTCGGTGAGGCTCGCCCCTCAGCTATTATATTCTGGTAGTTCTCATCCCGAACGCTCAACTCTGCACAGAAGTCCAGAATGCCGTTGAAATACCAGTCGAGTGGGAAGCCATTCACTTTGCAAGGACTAACGGAACTTTGACGATAGAGCTGCTCGAGACAAGTGCTAATGTGTTCTAGAAAAATCTCGTCGGTTGATGTAAAATCGTCTCGTAAAGTTAGCGAATTATTCAGAATAGGGGATTGTATTGAAATCAAACAAAACACGTTCACCTTGGAGCCAAGCGATCGTTCGGTCAGAACGCGGCTGCGATGGCTTCGGCTTTTCGGCGGGCGCTTCGTTCATTACTCATGAAGCTCATGCCGACAATCTGAGGTATACTGTGTATACTGTGTGCTCCATAACAAAATAGCGTCATGCTGTAAGGTGACACTCGCTCCTGGACAGCTGTTCATATTGTTTTGCAGAAATAAGTGCTCACCGCTCAGTGTAGCATCTCTACCCGTAGAATAGTTGGGCTTACCACGCTCGTATTTTAACAGATATGGCCTAAAGTTTGGAAGGAGCTCAACTGGAGGATCGCCCACTAGAGTGATTATGAAGACGGAAAGGTCCTTAAATGCAGCTTTGCCATCCCTGTGTGGTGCACTTTCACTTTCTATTGAAACATCGCGTTAATAAAACGATAATGCGCCTGAGTCGTCACACATAAAGTTCTGGAACAGGGCTAGCACATCGAAGTGGAGGGAAGCGTCGGCACTCACATCTACGCCAACTCGGTTCAAGATTCGGGTCCCACCCAGACGAACCAAACCTTCCACACGTCCGCGTTCGGTGATTTGGTATCGGAGCAATCATCATTTTCATTAGCGTCTGCCCCGCTTGGTGGCAGGGTCCGCTCTTCTGGTGTGGCGACGCCAATTCTCCCTGCGTTATAATGACAGACGGTCATCAGCTATTTGTAAGTCTAAGTGCAACGTATCTAGCCAACATTGCCTCGGACGTCCTCTGGACTGCCTTGCAGGGAACTAAAGGCTCAGATCAATCTTACGGACGGTGGGGTCGTCGTCGTTAGCAGGACAGATGTGGCAAAAGGCGAGCTTCGCGCAACTTGTCGGCTATCGTATTCTCTCATACGGTATCGGAGCTATCCGGGAGCGATATGGACTGGCTCTCGCCTGGTCTGGCATTGCATAAGTCAAGCACGCATTCAAATTGTCTCCAACAAATCCAGGCCGACGGGAGTGCGTTGGCCCCAAATGGGTCGATTGACGCCGATCTCTCTGTTCGCTGCGGCTGGCAGCTATAGTTACAACTTTCAGATGTTCTCTATTCATCAACAAATCAGACCACCGCAATCTGCTGAATATAAAAATCTGCCCGCGGCTTATTATTAGCGCCTTTGCGTTACAATGGCAGCGAGGTGGTCGACGCATCAACAATACTTGTGAAGCATTTGGTTCAAAAACTTGTTGCTACGAATATATGTATGTGCATCAGCTCACACTTCTCTTAGACTTCATTATGATTATGATAAGTTGAACAATATTGTGAACTTCTTGTAAGCCCATCCACGGGGCATTCGCCTTCAGCGGTCAGTTCAGGGCAACAATGTCGTCATCAAATTGTTTGTTAGTATTACTGGCGCCATGCTGGTTGGTGGGGGGGGGCACCCACTCCAAAGCGTGGGTTCCTTCAACGAACAGCTCAGGCCTCGTGCATACTTACCGTCGCCGCGATGGAATCGCGGCGATGAGTTTTGCAGGGCGACGCGAAAGAATTTGAATTTCTTTGTGCTCGTCGCATGTTGCGCTTTCCTTGGCGTAATCCACCCAGTTCTAGGATTCCGTTGAAGTATGAAACTACAGTAAGAGATTAGGGAAGAAGAATGGTACTCACAACCGGGCACCGCCCCCTATCATGCATTGCACCGCATTACTTACGTGTTATGAAGTTTGTTCACTGACCACCATACTTACGCTACCCTTTGGTTCCATCTCATACTGACCACTAGAACTTGGCCTGTCGGCCACCTAGGACGGTCTATTGGAGGCAGTGCCAGACTATTCGATTAGTTCGCTTGCAAACAGGAGAAAAGGAAAAAAAGGATAAAGGACGGCGTTGCTAAATCCTTATCCTTATCTTTATTAGGACATGTGATACTATGCACATGCAACTGTGACCGACAAGGGAACAGGACTGTCGAGATTCCATGACAACAACCTTGTGAAAAGAGCTTGAAACAATAACGAGCCTACGCGAAACTAGTCCAAATAATATAAAAACAACGGAAAGGGAACAACTAACAGGAAAACTAAAAAGAAGAAAGGAAATAATGCTGTCAAGTGGCCCTGCCTCAGAGCAGAATGCGGGAAACTGAGAATGTTTCAAAAGCTTATTTATGATTGTTTTGAAAGCCGAAAGTTTAAAAGGTATTTGAAAACGCTTGCCCAACTTCACGTATTCGCTCCCCGCCCTCCTCCAACGAACTGAGGCCCTAGCACTAGGGAGAAGCGCATTAAATTTAGGTCTCCTGGTAATGGACAGCTTGACTGGAAAGTGTTGCTGCCGATCAACGTGTGTTAGTCCATGCAGAGTTTTGTAAACCAAGGCCAAATCAAACCTCCTCCTTCTGAAGTCTAATGTTTCAATCCAAAGCTGGGAGTTCCTTTCAGCGCCACTAGGAATGGTTCTGTAATTGTCCCCAAAATCCCTTTTTGGGTTGCGTCACGCATTTCACTTCTACGGCATATCGTGAAGATGTCTTGAATGCGTATTTGGCCATATAATGATTTGCGGTGGTCTTCCGATGAGAAATATAGCGCTTTACCCTTCTCAGACAAGTCTGGTACGAATTCACCGACCTCGGAGGGATGGAAGGCTTGGTTGGCTTGGTCGGGAAATCCGAACCAGGAACCTGGTATCGAGTGCATGCGACAGCCGGCACCTCCTCCGACTGCGCTACACGCGCCCAAATAGTAGAAAACGTTCCTATAAACGACAAAGGCATGATGGTCTGCCACCACCTTCCTAAATGATGGTGGCAGCATATCGTGCTTGGTAGTGTGAGCCGTTTTGCAGCAAGGATATGAGACTTACTCGTACTACGATCCATTCTTTCCAGGAGGTGAAACTCGCCATAAAATCTCAGTTCGGCGCGGAGTTCCGACGTTTCTCCATCCTCGTTGGTGCTGGCATTCCAACACCCTCATTCGAGCAGTTCGCTGCCACTATACAGGTAAGTCAACGAATGGTTGATCTTGAGTGACTGCTGGGTCGTAGTAGTTTTAAAAGATCTCCGAAAGATTCAAAACATGGATGTCGATGCCACAAGCGATCCAACTGTCACAATCATGGAAGCTACCCTACCATCCTAGTAGACGACCACTGTGCGTCCCGTGGTAGCGTGGGTTGCTGCGTTAACTTGTTTCCCGGCAACCCACGGCACCTCGGCCCTCTGTTTCATAAGTACCGTTTTTACATATGTTTAATGTCGGCGGGTGAAGGGGTATGGTACAAATTGCGAGCTTGTTGGAATGATCACGTCGGACTTCAGGCTTCCCCATTCAGACAGCGGCGAAGTTTTTACGACGCTTACCCACCCATCCCAATCCATTAGCTAGCCAGACTTAACGTAGCTTAACTTGCCACCATCGGATGAGAGAGTGTGCTTTAACGTACCACCGAGTTGTGCGTTTCCAAGTTAGGTGACGTTGCAGTTGAGACCACTCATCACACAACCAATCCGCCTAGTCTTTCAGAATGAGGTCCTACCACTGGCAGAGACCTGAATCGCGGTTCTGGTAGTGAACAACGGGAAATCTCTTTCTGGGACACTAACCCACATATCATTCATGCAAATACGACGCCTTCTTTGGGCTGTTAACTAAGATTGTTACACGCTTTATTTCGGCTTACGTTTCGACACCTTCGCCCTCTTCAAAGCCTGAAAATTTTGGTCAACAGCTTGAAGAAAACGTTGTATTTGTGTTTGTCAACTTGTCCAGATTCATAGAAGGCCGAAATCGGACAGTTCCACATGTCGTTTTTGCCTTCGGCGTGTACGTGCAACACATTTTGGCCGGTTCATGGCAGTGGAGTAGGTGTTCGAGATGACTGTACACCATATTAGAGACGTGCTTGGTCAGTCTTCGTCGCCTTTCACGCGAGTTCCGGCTCCTTCTTTGAAACAACAGGTAAAGCTTCAGCATCCATGCTTTTCGACTGGCCAGACCAGGTTCGCAGGCGAGCCGTTCCTCTTCATTCTCATGACGAATGAGCAAGTGGTGTGTGTAGATGTGTTCGTAGCGAGCGGAGCACTAACCTTCCCTACGGCTATTTGACGGATGAGGCGAACGATTCCTTTTTATGCTCTCGGGCAAGTGTGTTCCCAGGTCAGGTACCGTGGACCAGGTAGCGAACTGAACTTGGAATCGACAGGGCGTACAGTGGTGATCTGGCTTCAGCTTTCGACTGCGCTACTGCACAATCATTAATCTGAGGTTCGAAACATTGTAACGAAATTTCCATCTAACAGCGACGGAATAGGGCACAAATGCTGCCTCTGTAGAGGGCAATAATCATCGCTGATTTCCAATTTCGGACATAAAAAGTGCCCTATAGGCGTGATTTATTCATGTATTTATGTAGTTATTTATTTATCCTTGTATAATAGGATGTTGCCATGATACAGTCGTAAGCGAGTCTGTCGACCATGTAATATATAAATATATATTAGAACATATTATATCTATATGGAATTTTGTATAGTGTATAGTTGTATGTATGGAGTATATATATATATATTTGTATATATACTATGTATATATACTATGTATATATATATACATAGTATAGCAGTATGTAGTAGTAAGTCGAGTATGAAGACACACTAGTGTTGTATAGGATAGAGGCAGGGCCGAATAAACCATTGAGGTGCTGTAAAATAATTCCCTAACAGTGAGTGAAAATATGAAAGCGAAAGTACTCAATCCAGGAAAAATCTTCAAAATCATCATAGTTGTCTGCAAAAGATAATGACATAGTGTTTCCTGCTGTCATTTCCTGAGGAAATATGTAGTAAACCACTGAAAAGATACAAAAACTAATGCCCTGTTTCAAACAGACCACAGAGCAGATTTAGCGATAAGGGATTCCGGTGATGAGGTCCAACTTTGATTTAAAGAACGTCTAGATTTTGTATTTTTAGAACAAAGGTTAGGTTTGATTTTTTCAGTCTTGCTTTAAAAACAGAACTATTTGGCGATTCTAGAACGTAAGACGGCAACATCTGTATCCACCTAGCAGAACGAAAGAAAAATTGTTGTACATTTTGGAGTACGTGTTAGTATTTATTCTGATGTTGTGTAATATTAGTAAACTGGTCCGTCCCCCCATGGTCTGAAATTCCAGTACTTACTTGGTTTCCCCTTTAAGAATTTTGAAGGCAAAACTAAATCTATGAATATCCTCCGGTAAAATGGTGTGTTAAGCTTAAACAAATTTAACCTTCTTTTGTAGTTTGGTATGGTTTGAGGGTGCTCAGGGTTGGGAAAGCATCTGAATCAGGATCCTTGTAAAAGTTTGTTGGACTTTTTCAATCCTACGTTGAAGTCTCTTTGCAGTTGTACTTTAAAACTGTGACACATATTTCAAAATGGGGACCACGTATGCCTTGTATAACCTAATGAGGATTTGATAACTGCAGCATTCAGTATTTCTGCATATTGTAATCATAGTGGCATACGCCTTGCGAACAATTGAATCTATGTCTTCTTCTTCTTCTTCTTCTTCTTCTTCTTCTTCTTCTTCTTCTTCTTCTTCTTCTTCTTCTTCTTCTTCTTCTCCTGAGCGTTTAGTCCCGCGCAGTCGCAGGGTACGCTGCTTTTGTGATCCGTCGCCACCTCATTCTATCAAGGGCATCATCTGGCGCAGCGCCGATTTCGGCGAGATCTCTCTTGATGACGTCCCTCCACCTTTTCCTTGGGGCTCCTCTCGGACGCTTTCCGGGTGCCTCGAAATTCAGGGCCAACTTTGTGGGATGGTCGCAGGGGATTCCTGTGGACTCCCTCCATTTGAGTCATGCTGCATTAATCCGTCCGCTGACCGCCTGATCCACGCTTCCTTCCTTGGATAGGTCGCTTCCGAGGTAGCGGAATTCTTCCACCTTTTCGATCATCTTCCCATGGCAGTCTAGGATCGTTCGGTGCACTGCTCGGAGCTGATCAACTTGGTCTTTCTCACGTTTAGCCGCAGGCCGTTGTCTGCGAGGGCTCCTTGCCATAACTGCACCTTCTCTCCCAGCTCCTCACGGCTGTCGGCTACTAGGGCGATATCGTCCGCGTAGAGGATGGTCCTGAGGGGACTTTCCTCAAGGTGTTTCACTATGCAATCAAGCGTCAGCACGAAGAGAAACGGACTCAGAGCTGACCCTTGATGCACCTCCACTGTGATATCCATCTTCCTTGTCACCGCGTATGGAGTTTGTACCGCCACTTTCAAGCCCTCGTACATGTCCTTTATGACCGAGATGAGACGTTCCGGAACACCCCCACCTCGAAGGGATTTCCAGAGCACGGGCCGGGGTAGCCTGTCGTATGCTTTCTCCAAGTCCAAGTCTCCAATCCCAGGTAGCAGGGCTTTCGTTTCTCCCGATACTTCTCCATCACCTGGCGAGCGATAAAGATCGCGTCTGTGGTGGCCTTCTCAGGCATGAAGCCCCACTGCTCCTGGGATATGGTGACCATCTCCAGCCTCGAGTCGACCAGTCATTCGTGGACCTTCATCGTATGTGAGATCAGTTTGATCCCGCGGTACTTGGAGCACTCGGACGCGTCCCCCTTCTGCTTAAAGATGGGGACTATGATGCCGTTCCTCCAGTCCTCTGGCATCTTACCCTCTATCGTGACTCTGTTGAAGAACTGTGTCAGCCAATTGACTCCGCAGTTCCCAAGCACCTTCCATTCCTCTACTGGCACCCCATCAGGGCTAGCTGCCTTCCCGAGCTTCATCTTCCCTATGGCACTGCGAATTTCTTCCTGCGTCCATGACGGGATGGGTCCTTCCGTTGGCTGTTCCTCTTGGACTTCCCGACGCGGGAATTCCTCATTCAGCAGTTCCTTGAAGTACTCCTCCCATCTTTTTCTGACCTCGACCGGTTTCCGTAGTACCCTACCGTCAGCACTCTTCACAGTCTTCACTACTCGAATGTCGAGGCTAGCTCTATGACGTGCCTTGGCCAGACGGATGGCGAACTTCTCTCCCTGTGGCTCGTCCAGCTTCTCGTATAGGGCATCCATCTCCGCGCTCTTTGCCTTTGCTACCGCTGCTTTTGTCAGTCTCTTCAGCTTCCTGTAAGTTGAAAGATGCTCGGGTGCCCTTGTTTTCTGCAACTGCCTATAGGCCTCCTTCTTTTTCCTCACCGCAGCCTGCACCTCTTCATTCCAGAGCCATGCAACCTTATCTCCTCTGCTTCCTCCCTTTGTTTCGCCGAAGGTTTCCTTGGCACATCGCAGGATCGTTTGGGTCACCCTCCTCCAGGTCTCGTTTAGGGGGCCGGTTGGATCGACTATCAAGGGCATATCTTCTCCCGGAAGGACCTTTACATCCCGGACGGTTTTCAGGTCAGGCCTTCTCACAGACCTGAACATTCCTCTACCCAGCAAACCGAAAGTAAGGACAGAACCCAGAATCCGATGGTGGTAGCATAGGTCACCTTCCTCCGCTAGCATAGGAAGGTGACCTATGCTAGCGAAGGAAGAAGGGCGGAAGTCGACTACATCCTAGTGAGAAGGCCTGACCTGAAAACCGTCCGGGATGTAAAGGTCCTTCCGGGAGAAGAAGTCACATCAAAGCATAGGCCCTTGATAGCGGACACGATGGCAGGGAAAATCTTCCTTGCTGTTATGATATAAAGAGCCCGCATCATTGAAACATTGTTCGGAAGGAATGAGAAGGGATGAGATATTAACGATCGCATTTCAGGATCTCCATCGCCTAACTAAAGAGCAGAAGGCAACAACTCATATCACTTATGTTTCGCACGATGGCAGCACCCTACCGATTTCAAATGACGAGGTAACCTTGAAAATTACGTCAGCTGTACTCTTGCTGTAGTCTTCCCGTAGGACTTGGATACACTTCGAGGTTAATTAAATGTTCCTGCTAAGCAGAGCTTGTAGAGATGGGCTTGCCACAAACAGAGATTTGTTGTTGGCCATATTTGCCAACATTCCATGGCCTTGTAATTTAGAACTTAAGAAAAGCCCTGGAAACGCGAGACAAAGTACTTCGACTCCTCGTACAGCACAAAGGAGAGTCGCTCGAGGAGCAGTACGGCTACGGTGTAGCGCCAGCAGCACTGATTCGCAAGAAGCGGAAGGTTTCCATTTCGGCTCCACAGGACTTCCGAAGGGTTGGTTAGGTTCTGCACTTCTCGCCGCGCGCACGGAGTTGCATTCGTCAGATTCCTTCATCGTGGTCCAGAGCGTTTTCAGGTCTCGTCAATACTGGACGCAGATGTCCTTCCGCACGAGCTCCGACGGGTACGGCTGTGCAAGTTCTACAACAACAAGCCCTTGGGCTTCTACATTAGAGACGGTTAGTCATGAGAAATCCTAGCCAATTTCCCTACAAGGTCGAAAATGGTCGGCAGAAGACTACATGGTTTTTACTTGTTTGGGGCGCATTCATCCTTTAAAACCGCCATGTTTTTTGTTGTTTAAGTGTGACAGCTGCGCTTCACTGGATCTCTGCGAAGTATTTTTCTATGAAACTCTGAAAAGAAGATTGATGCTCCCCGGGCTTTTTCTACCTACCATGCACGCCACCATCACTCCTCAGCTTCTTTTTGTTTGACACGTGCTGTTGATTGCCGAGAACTGCGATGATGAGCGATTGACACTAACCGATGGGAAATATGTGCTCATGTTCCAGGATTCTCCGAGCGGCTCACTCCATGGGGTGTTTCTGTGGCGCCGGGCATCTTCATCTCGCGACTTCTACCAAACGGCCTTGCCGCCTCAACGAATCTGCTCAACGTGAACGACGAGATAGTCGAGGTGAACGGAATCGACGTGAGTGAGAACATCTGCCGACCTTCTCGTGCGCCTCGAGAGTTCCCTGCCATGTCTAGGTATCTGGGAAGACGCTCGACCAAGTCACGGACGTCATGATCGCGAACTCAGCGAACCTGATCCTCACTGTCCGGCCTGCGCTGCCGGCGCCCTACATCAGCATGCCGTACCTTCTGCCCCCTCCTTGTGCACTGACGCCGTTCCCGCCCGGTTACTACAGTCCCTACGGCTGCAGCCCCAACCGAGATTACGGCCTGCCGCCGGGCATACCGCCCGGGTACTGCAGTCCGCAGTTGACGCAGTCGCTCTATGTCCCCAGCAACCTCAGCCACTTCGCTGTCGAGAACCACCCCGAGATGGCGCGGTATGTGGCTGCTGTTTCTTCGTAGTCTCGCCACTGTCGTTGAGAAATGACGCTGCTTTTCAGGATGCCGCTCTCCCAGCCGTTCAACTGCTCCTCGTTCTCTCGGGAGAGCACGTGGCGAATCAGCGACAAGTTGGCGAAGATGTCGCTCCGGTCACGCGATTCTCCGCACAGCGCCGATCGGAAGAAGCGGCCGCTTACCGTCCACTGCTCCACGCAGCACCCCCTTCCATTGCCACCGTACGCATTCTACGGCTACTAGTGTCCTCGAAGGCGTCGTGAAATGAATCCGAAACCTTTCCACATGTACATGTTCTCATTCCACTGTGAATTGAAGGTCAGAAAAACAAACAGGAGCTTTTAGGAAGGGCTAGAACTCTTTCTCACCGCTTCTGGAGTACCGCATAGCCATTAGAGAAAGTATGTGTTCCGGCTAGCAGTGTGACAGTTATTTTTCTGCGAAGCTCTCTTCTTTGTAAGTGTTACAGGACACATCACATTTTGGAGACCATTTACGGAGTACATTCAGAGGTTGGTGCCCAATAACGTATAGGATTTCTTCTAGTTCCTACGTTCTTGCCTAATCTATTCGATAATTATTATTTCACTAGTCCCACCAATCGTGTCTGCCTTCGAATGTATCGAATGTTGCATTGTTAATGGGTGCATACTGCTAGAGATCGGCCTAATTTATTTATTTGTATCCTCAGCTGTTTATGGCTATGACACTTTCTTGTTCAGGCTGTTTCTCGTTTGAAACATTAGGATTTGTGAATAAAAGGAAGAAAGCAGAGTCGAAGCCACTCAAAGCACAGTTTACTAGAATAATATGCGAAACGGCTGAAAAACATTCTTTAATTAGAACACTTTTTCACCTGAGGACACCCCTCGACGACAGAAGCAAGTAGGTAGCAGCATTTCTTACGGCATTCCTTGCCTTCAGCGTTTGCCCTTTCAATGTTTGCCCATTCTAGTGACAGTTTCCCCTGGAAGGATTCAAAACGTACAAAAATGTAGAGGACCGCTACATTTGAGAGCATTATTCTCAATCATGAAGTTGAATGCATGGGTACGGAAGAGTTGCACTTTCCCTTTATAATATGGAGTGCTTCCGGGAAGGGTGGAGTCATGGCACGAGATTGGCGGCCCCTGCTGCGAAGCGGGACAGATGCTGAAGAAGAAGAAGCACGGAATGTTTATAGCTGAAATGTTTGCTCTATTTTAGTGTGCCTGGATTGGCCTTAAGGAGGCAGACGAGACGTATGCGTAACATGCTTCGCGAACATTTGTACTAGTTAGCGCTCATTTCCTATGGAAGATTGGGTACGGGGACGAGCCTGTTCAAATCGCTGTTGTATCGAGCTGCACGTTATCTGAAACCACCGTTTTAGAGCCGTCAGTTAAATAGAACTAACGATATCCACACGCACTTAACAATCTTAGCCAGTGTAAAGGCGCTCACCTGCGAAAATGTTCCGTCGATTGAAGTGCAGTCAGGCGCCCAGCCCGTGCCATTCAACATATTGAAAACTTGAAAAGGCTTTAAAAATAAAATGAATTTTTTGAAAACCAAATTAGACGAAAAGAGAGAAATTAAATGGACGGTCTTACGAGGACAACAATCTTCTTCACAATGAGCTATTGGTGCATGTCGCAAAGGTGAACAGCAAAGCGTGCCGGAGACGAGCCGTTGCTCCTATCGTAGTCGCGGCAACCAATTAGGGCACTGATCGAACACACCTCCGCCACCTAGGTGGCTAGCTAAGGTAGTGGTGGGGTCCTGATAATCGATTATGCTCAGACTTCACCCGCATATATTGTTTAAGGCGCCCATCACTTGTATGAGCTCCGCTTTTAAATTTCGGTTGAATTTCTAAAAGAAGATTTGAAGGCGTTCCCTGACTAGTGGAAATGTGGGGCTTGGAACGGAAGTGAATGAGAGAAACAGGATCTTGTAGAATCTCTTCGTTATCGATACCATCTCACAATGGGAAGGAAGAAAATCCCGCACCCGTTCAGCAAAGATGACAGAACATTCTGTTCACAGGGATCCCTGTGGCACTTTTTCAGACTACATTGCGATGAGTCCGGCAGCTTCTTGCTTCCCTAGGCCGAAGATCCTCCCTGCTGCAAAAGTTTTTTGCAACTGACATTGGCTAGCGACCGCTCACATGTGTTGCTCTCGTATACAGCTTTAAAGCTCTTCTTTGTTGGAGTAACTTTGAAATGCGGCCCCAGGTTGGATGTTCGAGTCTTTAGGATGAGGATTTCACAGAACTACAGTTAATTGAAAAGCAGGTGGCAGCAAATTGTAGGGTTCTCCTTCCTCGTCTAGTCGTAGCAGACTGTGCAGTCCGAAAAGACGTACTCCTCGTAAACGGCAGGGTTGGTCCCTCTCGCGCTTTTGCCTGAATTGCACTTTCGCCAGAAGGAGGTGGTGTTTCACTGCAGAACGATGGCATTGCGCCAACACGGATTAGACACCACCACCGGATGGTAAGAATGTGGTCGGGTTCCGGATAAGTTATATCGTTGGGTGATTCCCATGTCCAGCAACCATTTTGCTATTAGGTTGTAACGAAATAAATGGCACTGAACCACTGTAAATTTAAACAGTTAATATCTCGGCTTGTAGGCAAGTTTGTTAATCGAAATAAAAACCTCCTGATTCTACACATCTTTGCCAACGTGACACAAGCTTTTTTATCCCAGTAGCTTGAAAATCAGAAGTTCTGGAACTGACGAAATCTTCGAAGGCACTTTCGGCATCCTGTTGGTATTAGGATATTTTCCCTACCAAGAAGTCGCCAAGATGCTTGAAGAAATGGTAGTCTGTTGGGGAGAGGTCGGGAGAAAACGGAGGATGTGGTAGAGTTTCAATGCTCAGCTCATTCAATTTCTGCAACGTCATTCGTGCTACATGGGGGCGAGCATTGTCGTGCTGAAGGAGAACTCGCCTTCGGTTTACCAAGGCCGGCCGGATATCCTTCAACTTTTTCATCATTTCTTCAATTTCAATGCAGTACTTCTCTGCCGTGATGGATTCACCGGGAGGGAGGAAGCTGTGGTGAATAATTCCCAGCGAACACCACCATACTGTCACCATTACTTTCTTTTGGTGCAATTCCGGCTTCGCAAAAACCTTGGGGCTCTCATCGCTGTCCACCCACTGTGCCGATCGTCGCCCGTTGTCGTACATTATCCATTTCTCGTCACAGGTTACGATGCGATCAAGGAATGGGTCCGTTTCGTTCCGTAGAAGCAGTGCGGACGAGATCTCATATCGTCGGTTTCTTTGCTGCTCAGACAGCTCGTGAGGCACCCATCTTTCCAGCTTTTTGGTCTTTCCAATTTCCTTCAGATGCCGGGCAGCTGTGTTGTGACTGACGCCAAGAACCTTCGCTATCTCTCTGGTACCTTTGTGTGGATCTCCTTTACCACATCTCTCAGCTTGTCCTCATCAACATCACTATGCCCCCACGACCTTCATGTTCTTCCAAGTTCTCATCTCCATTCCGGAACTTCTGATACCAACAATACGCCGTCCGAATTGTGGAACATCCTTGACCGAATGCGGCGTTGATCTTCTCGTCCGCCTCCTTAGCTGTAGTGCCCAGCTTGAATTCATACAAGTAAATGCCTCGGATTACCCTTTTGTCCATCTGTAAAAAAGTCCATAAAACTCTAAAGTTTTCCTACGTTTACATAGAAAATTTGGTACTCGCCGGTACAGCAAAGTTTGCGCTTCTAAATGATATGCCACAAGTTACGGTTTGTTCTTGATCAAACGCGTAAAGACGCGCCAAAAAATGGCGCGAGCCAGTGCCATTTAATTCGTTACAACCTAATACTTCACGAAGATAACGTTTCATAGAGAAGAAAGACAGAAAGAAGCCCAGTGATAAGGTAGTCTGTCCTGCTTTCGTTCTTCATATCCAAATCTTCCGACACTGCACTCGTCTTCGAAAGCCATCTCGATTCTAGCGTCGAAGTGCCCGTCAAACTTGTAAAAAGGACTTCTTGCTGCAGATAACTTCTCCCAGCTCGAGTTCGTTCTCACCAGCGGCTCCCGTTGGTGATTAGCAGTTGATGACACATTCGGCTTACCGCGATGAGGATTAAGTCGAAGGAAGGCTAAACGAGGTAGCAGGATCTCGTACAATACCGCTCGCGCCGCACGGTCAAAAGTGGGCGAAAAAACGCCAACATAGCGTCGCAAAGCGTCGCACGCTCATAACTCCTTCAGTTTTAGGTTTTTTGAATAAAGGTTGGTACCATTCGATTCGCCTCTTCGAGATCTACACAAGCATGTGTAAAACTTCACCGGAACACCCGTATTTTCGACGTGGGTGGTCCAAAATTGGCTGGACGGGCGATTAGAGCAGCTTATTTCCCAGGATATGCGTGCTTTCGGAGTATCTCAAAGATGGCGTACGTCGCCAGTGCTCTGTCATGCAAGGAATGCCCCGAGAGTGCGCCGTGCACAATGCACACAGAACCTAACCTATCAATCGAGTGGGCAAGCGCATGTCCCCTGCGCTTCTATCTTCTCTCACTGGGAACTGCGACGTTTTCAAGACTATTTCGAGCCGTTTGAAGAACGTTATCAGAAATTCCCCGCCATCCCACTCAAACTTTGGCGTGCGCCGTGAACAATGCATACAGAATCGAACCTTTCAATCGAGGGGGGGACAGCTTGTAGACTGAGCGTTTGGGCACTTTTAACAGAAATTTCTTGCTGCCCTACTCAGGAATTGCTCCAAGGCTGTCCAGCGAGCCTTTGGAGTGCGCCATGAACAATGCATACAGAATAGAACCTTTCAATCGAGGGGAGGGGAAAGCTTGTAGACTGAGCGTTTGGGCACTTTTAACAGAAATTTCTTGCCGGCCTACTCAGGAATTGCTTCCTGGCTGTTCAGCAAGCCTTTGGAGTGCGCCATGAACAATGCATACAGAATCGAACCTTTCAATCGAGGGGGAGGCGACCGCTCGCAAATTGCACGCGCGGGCGTCTTCGGAGCACAATAGCTCTGTCAAGTTGGAACCTTTCAGGTTGCAGCTTGTAGGTCTTGTAGGCAGTCGAACGGTCTGCTAGCACGCCAAAGCAGAATGGTTTAGCATAGGAGGGGGCAATGTTATAGGGGTGCGAAAATGCAGGTGAGGCTTGCGTGACGCATTTTTTTCCGATTTCCGTGGACCACTGCGAGAAGACGCGGGGAGCTAACGGCATCAGAATGCGTACGCGAACAGACCACTTAAGGTACTTTAAGGTGACGGGATCAGAACTTCTTACCTGCCTAAACTGCCTTAGCCCCAGCTGCCGTTTTAGGGCAGCGGGCTTAGCGGTTGAAGTTTCCTGCCCTCTTACTCGCCCATATTTGGGTTTTCGACACTCCCAATAGCACCACTCTCTTCTGCTTGAAAATCGCTATCGAATGCTATCAATATCGACCGATTTTGACAATATCCCATCGAGGACGTGGGCGCGCTAGGCCGAGCTGCGCGGGTGATGACGTGATCGAAAACCAATATTTTCGAAACTGGCCAAATTTCCTCGTGCAAACTGCGTCCAAAATCGTCTAGGGGTTATTTGGGGCGCTGATTACGAATCCGACGTCCGTTTTTGAAAATTCCGTCGACTTCGGTAGGTTTTGGATTTTTTCTGGTTAACTGATGGTGGTCAGGTCAGGGTCATCGATTTTGCTCGAAATTCGTACAGGGTCGGGGACTTATTCAGGGTGCCAAACACGATGCCGAAGTACATTTGGACGGTTAAGGGGACCGCTCATACCGATAACTGAGGGTGATCGGTGATCCTGACCCGACCACCCTCAAACGGGAAGTAACCTGCTCAAGTCCGCGGAATTTTCAAAAACGAACGTCGAATTCGTAATCAGCGCCCCAAATACCCCTAGATAATTTTGAACGAAGTTTGCACGAGGAAATTTGGCCAATTTCGAAAATACCGGTTCTCGATGACGTCATCGTCAGCGCGGGTCGGCCTAAAGCACCCACGTCCTCGATATTGTCGAAAAATCGATTTTTTGAAATTGGTCGAGAGTGACGCAATTCGATAGAGCTTTTCGTTATGAATAAAACGGTGTTACCGAGAGTGTCGGAAACCCAAATATGGGCGAGTAAGAAGGCAGGAAACTGCAACCGCTAAGCCCGCCGCTCTAAAACGGCAGCTGAGGCTAGGCAGTTTGGGCAGCTGAGGAGCTATGAGCACGTCGTCGTAAAGTACCTTAAGCGCTCTGTTCGCATACGCATTCTGATGCCGTTAGCTCCCCGCGTCTTCTCGCAGTGGTCCACGGAAATCGGAAAAAAATGCGTCACGCAAGCCTCACCTGCATTTTCGCACCCCTATAACAGTGCCCACACCCAAGCTATACCATTCTATTTTAACGTACTAACAGACCGCTCGACTGCCTACAAAACCTGCTTGCTGCAACCTGAAAGGTTCCAACTTGACAGAGCTATTGCGCTCCGAACACGCCCGTGAGTGCAATTTAGCGCAACAACAGTAGATGCTCTCCGCGCTGTTGCTCGTCCTGATTACAGCTTTCCCAGTCTAAATGACACCATTCAATTCAGCATAAAAAGCTCTATCGAATGCTATCAAGCGTGGCCCAAATCGAAGACATCGACTTTTCGATGACGTCATCGTCCTTCCGCCGCGGCCTCGTCCTCGATGCGAAACAGTCAAAAATTGATGTTTCCAAAATCGGTCGATATTGATAGCATTCGATAGCGATTTTCAAGCAGAAGAGAGTGGTGCTATTGGGAGTGTCGAAAACCCAAATATGGGCGAGTAAGAGGGCAGGAAACTTCAACCGCTAAGCCCGCTGCCCTAAAACGGCAGCTGGGGCTAAGGCAGTTTAGGCAGGTAAGAAGTTCTGATCCCGTCACCTTAAAGTACCTTAAGTGCTCTGTTCGCGTACGCATTCTGATGCCGTTAGCTCCACGCGTCTTCTCGCAGTGGTCCACGGAAATCGGAAAAAATGCGTCACGCAAGCCTCACCTGCATTTTCGCACCCCTATAACATTGCCCCCTCCTACGCTAAACCATTCTGCTTTGGGGTGCTAGCAGACCGTTCGACTGCCTTCAAGACCTACAAGCTGCAACCTGAAAGGTTCCAACTTGACAGAGCTATTGTGCTCCGAAGACGCCCGCGCGTGCGATTTGCGAGCGGTCGTCCCCCCCCTCGATTGAAAGGTTCGATTCTGTATGCATTGTTCATGGCGCACTCCAAAGGCTCGCTGGATAGCCTTGAAGCAATTCCTGAGTAGGGCGGCAAGAAATTTCTGATAAAACTCCCCAAACGCTCAGTCTACAAGCTGCCCCCCCCCCTCGATTGAAAGGTTCTGTTCTCTATGCATGTTCATGGCGCACTCCAAAGGCTCGCTGGACAGCCTTGGAGCAATTCCTGAGTAGGGCAGCAAGAAAGTTCTGATAAAAGTGCCCAAACGCTCAGTCTACGAGCCCCCCCCCTCTCCCCCCTCGATTGAAAGGTTCGATTCTGTATGCATTGTTCACGGCGCACACCAAAGTTTCGCTGGGAGAGATTGGAGCTAATCCTGAGTGGGGTGGCGGGGAATTTCTGATAACATTCTCCACGGTTCGAAATAGTCTTGAAATCGTCGCAGTTCCCAGTGAGAGAAGATAGAAGCGCAGGGGACATGCGCTTGCCCACTAGATTGATAGGTTAGGTTCTGTGTGCATTGTGCACGGCGCACTCTCGGGGCATTCCTTGCATGACAGAGCACTGGCGACGTACGCCATCTTTGAGATACTCCGAAAGCACGCATATCCTGGGAAATAAGCTGCTCTAATCGCCCGTCCAGCCAATTTTGGACCACCCACGTCGAAAATACGGGTGTTCCGGTAAAGTTTTACACATGCTTGTGTAGACCTCGAAGCGGCGAATCGAATGGTACCAACCTTTATTCAAAAAACCTAAAACTGAAGGAGTTATGAGCGTGTGACGCTTTGCGACGCTATGTTGGCGTTTTTTCGCCCACTTTTGACCGTGCGGCGCGAGCGGTATTGTAGAAGTCAACCAGGTGGACGATAGATGTATGCATGACAAAGCCTACACCTCCGACATAGCGGGACAGAACCTTCTCCCACGAATGACACGTGTTCCGCCTTTCAAATGGCGCACGTACTTTCTCCCGGCGTTTCTTCGTCTCCTGCATTGAAATCTAGAACCCAACCTTTTCCAGAAGAGAACGGCGTTAGAGGACACTGTCGTGGAGTTGTAGACACAAAGTATGATGACGCGTCGTGCTCTTGTCGTCTTGCTCCAGAATCAACGACGTTTTATGCAACCTGAAATTTCCATGAACCTTATCGGTTGTACATAGTACTGTACAACGTCGAAGCCTACACAGTCCAGCGTGCTGGGTACGAGTCTGGTGCTGTGCTATCGTGGTAAAAATAAGCCCTCCATGAACAGCCTTGCCAGGGCTGCGGTTCCGACTTAGCTAGGCTTCCGAAGAAACGTCGAACTACCTGCGGGAGATTAGGCACGCATTGCTACCTTTACACTACGATGAGGCGGTCAATCATAGGAGGACCGACATGAGCTGATAAGGCATCGCCAAACCCGTGGATTATTGATAGCTTCGAATTCATGCTCGCATCTTCGATCCGAAAATGCAACGAGAGCAACAGAAATGCTAAGGGTTCCAAAAGAGGCTTCCGAAGACTAGTTCTGAACGGCTAAGTTCCAACTTTTTGGGAGACATCGACTTTTTAGGTGCTAACAATGGATGGAACTAACTATAACGAAGGAGCCTTGCTCGTAAAGGCTTTAAAAGAGTACTTCGTGCCAAATATGTAAGCTCGGGACAATGAGAGATCATTGGAGGGCTAAATAACCAGAAAAAGTGACGTCAACCTGTCCGTCCAACAGAACAACACAACTAAACATCGGAGCTGCTTGAAGAAACTGGGAACAGATATAACATTTTCACATTCGACAATATCTGCACGACAGAAGCTAACTATCAGATTTAGCTCCACTTCGACTGAGCACGACGGCAAGGATAGAATTCATTGAAATCCTATAGTGAACCTGATTTTTGGTTGTTTCCCAACGACGTTCCTAGGTGCTAATTTCGCATGCAAAAGGCAACTTCTGTTGTAGTAGGCAATCATTCCTAAAAGCAGGCAAATAACAGACGAACTGTGTCGCGACGCCAGTTGACTAAAGAAAAATAGAAGCGAGACTGCTAAAGGACATGATGGCTAAGAAGTCTTTGATATACATTGTCATTTGCATAAGGGAAATACTTTCCGGAAGCTAGGTGTTGTTCATGGGTTCAAAGCCCACTTTTTGTTGAATTTTGTGGTTTACCACAGTAAATTTCACGTCTTAAGAGAAACCTTAATCGATGCCGCATGTGCGTGATGGAATTTAGTAAGGAAGCTTCAGTTGGATAAAAAACTAAACATCATGGATACGATTTTTGTAAGCGTACATGGACGTTTGAACTGTCGCTTGTTCGTACAATTTCCTTAGTGCTGACCTAGAAGCCGACGATGATGAGATCACGAGGTCCTGACGGTGTTGAGCGAACATAACGATTCGGAATAGGGAACTTTGCTTTACAGCTGTCTTTGGTCGCTTAAAGCATTGAATACGCTCTCATCAATCCAACCTTCCATGTGTATGATTTAAGCAAGGTGATCTCTGTGAGGTTTCAACTTAAGGTGCTCCAGAAATATGTCAACAGGAGTGACCTCGAAAGGCACTGCATTGGGGAAAATCCTTTGGCGAACGAAGCAACAGCAAGAACTGCTCGGTTCCCGCTTCGTAGGGCCGAGTCCCAACTACAAATTGATACGCAAGGCGCTGACGTCATCCAGGGACCGCGTCTTCGCTGATTGCAGGGCGGCACCGCCTCTGAAGACGCACCAAGGCGTCCATCAGCGAGCAGTGCGGTTAGGGTGGTTATGGTATAGGCAGTGGGAATCTGATGACATTACGTGACGAGCGCCATTGCAGTGTCGTCCCGTTGATCATCGAGAGTTGCTCGAGCGGTCGCCAGAAACGCCTTCATTCGTCCCTACAGCGTGTCAGAGTGCTCCAATGGATACTTCTCGCTTGAAGGACACGAATATATCGTGCCTTCAAGGCCTTCATGAAAAAGGCTGACCAACGCGTAGGTGGGCGTCCTAGTCCTTATCTGAGATTCTGCGAAATACAGTCGGTGACGGTTCCCACCCAACAGGAGTCTGCAAAACGCATTACATGTCCGACCCACCCATTTTTCGTCTAGTTGGCCCAAATGCCTCCGATTTTCGCATGTTGACGAAGCATGAAACTTTGGAGGCCTTCTTTCATTTGCGTGAATCGTGTCACTCCGAGTATCGTCCTTTACTCTCATCGTACTTGTTGTACAATGCTGATCATTTTTCATCATGTCTCCACAAAGTCCACGTTTCTGAAGCGTGCCTTGTCGGAGGAAGGACAGTGGAGTGGAACAGGTGGGCACGGAGTCTGATGTCTTCTCCACCACTTGTTCTTAAAAGCTCTCCAAGCCGCTCGCTTTCCCCTACCCAGCTCCGGCACAGAGTCGTTGTCGTTGGCCGTGTTGATGTTATGGTTCCGTTCGTGAAGTGAAGGTCGGCATCTGCTTTTCTCATTCTTGGCCGCCCATGATGATCTCGAAGGTGACGCCGAGCTTCGTGGATATGGTGTCTCTTTTTTGAACTCCTCTCTCCACGTTGACGACGTCGTTGAAGAATAGCTCATTCGTAAATCCACTGTACAGCATATTAAGTACTCTGATGTATTGGATAGGAACACCCTGCATGACCAGGGTCCTGGCCGGCTCCCCTCTAGTCGTTTTGCGTTTTCCTATTCAGAAAACAGCTTTGCAGCTTATAGACCAGTGA
Organism: Heligmosomoides polygyrus polygyrus; assembly: GCA_947396885.1. Lineage (NCBI taxonomy): Eukaryota > Metazoa > Nematoda > Chromadorea > Rhabditida > Heligmosomidae > Heligmosomoides > Heligmosomoides polygyrus. Next base: position 38,930,001 of record OX377204.1, read on the forward strand.
CAGTTGACAGATCGAGCGATTGTTGGCGCTGTGGTAAACCAGCAAATCTCCTATGTTTAGCGACATTTTGAGGATCTTCTTGTTCGCAAAAACGGAGGCGACATAAGCAGGAACTGGCATGCGGTGAACATGGTAAGCCAGATCTGTGAACAACTTCAAAACTGAGCATGGCTCTACATACGACAACGGCAAGAACCCCATTCCTGTTTATGTAAAGAAGAATATCTGGTTAGCAGGGAATTTATCTTGATAAGAATTGAATACAAATGTGCAGTGGAGTAGATAGACGTTGTTCTCGAACTAGGTTTTACAAGGGGTTTATTTGTGTTCGCCTGGCAAGCAAATGGCAGGTTAGAAGTAGAAATATGGAAACGACTAATCGTTCTGGTCCGTTGGTGATTTGGTGTAAAGTTTGGGAAGTGCATAATCATCGGCAGTTATGGAAGTTCTTTAAAAAAGAGTTCGCAACCCCTGACTTAGCCTATCAGCTCAAGGTTCTAGAGCGAGAATTGGAATCGTTCAATATATGCAGCGTGAAATTGCTCTTCAATTACCTGAAGAAGAATGCAGCGTTCTCGCTGTCAGTGATCGCCTAGTGGAGCAATGCCGAGTCGAGTCAGCAGCTCTTATTTCACCCGTGATAAGAGCCGGAAATTCGCAAACTTCCTCTTGTTCTTCTTCGTTATCTCTTCAAAAGTGGCGAGACCAGAAACCGATAGTCATAAGGAGAGTATCTGGACGATGGGCACAGCATTTGCTCTTCGGCGAGTCTGGAGCAGTCGTTTCTTTGGTCCGCTCGGCTCGCCTCTGGACTTGCTCCACGCGTAGACAGCTTCGTTTTGAGCACAACTGTCATGTGGCTGCCAATCATCTTAGAGTACTGTAGTTGTACAGCAGCGTGGTTTCAACATCAAAGCACTTAAGTATTCGGAACAGCGTCAGCTTTCCGTCTTGCAAGCGAACTCGATTTTCACATAAATTAAGGTATGGTAGGCATTGTACATGTCAACTCCAAGCTTAGTAGTTATTAGGTCTCGACTAGGTCTCCAAATATGTTGTCATGCCGAAAAACTCATCATCCTTGAGAACTCAGTGCAATTTTTGCGGAAAATCTTGACTTACGATATAGTGAATGTTTGCGTCATTCTGAGCACACTGCATAGCGTGCGAAAAAATACGTGCAGCAATTAGCGGCCATGGCAAAAATGGTGGGAAGTCAAATCAATTAAGACTTGCCGTTTTATTAAGAGAAAAGATACGTTTGTTTATTGAGTTGGGGGCACATAGGAGCCAGGGGTAAAGCTCAGTACATAGCTACACCATTTCTAAAAGGGAACGATTTAAACAGCTCCAAAATGGCTACGTTGTTCAATCACACCTCGTAGCGAAACGATTCCATGGCTCTACTTATTCTTAACACAGTTGAGCAAGGGAAATCCTCATGAGACCTATACAGAAGACATCTTTGGCGATCCTCCTACAGTTTGGAAAACGACCTACGGTAGCTTGAAATATCATCTTATTGGAGCATCAAGGTCGCTAGGAACATAGATTTCTCATAATAGCTTAACGTGGTTTTCGAGCGCAGTACATTTGACGCCTACAACGAGTTGTTCGAAAACATTTTGGAACTACCAATGCTATGCGTCGACCTTCGACATGCTGTGTGTTCTTCAAAGTTTGACAAGAGGATTTTAAGGCTTGCAAGGATTTTGAGGCTTACTTTTGTTAATGATCCGACATTCTCCTTAAAGCCGTAGTCATGCTGCAAAATTTAGACACTGCAGCTTTAGGCGCGGCAGTTACAAATTTTTGAGACCCTGTGATCCTGAAACCAAAAGCCTGATCAAATAATGACGAAATCGCAAACACGAAGCGTTTAAGCACATTGGCTTCGAACAAATCCTGCACACGAAGGTCTAACAGCAACCCGCCTAATCGTGTGCTTCCTAGTTTCTTGCTAGCAGACAGAGCGAGTCCCTGAATAGAACTCTGACTGTTCACGATAGGCTACCTTGCTTAACCGGCAAGAAAAGCCCTGAATTTTCGCTTTCCTTCCGTCGGTACAGCAGTCGACAGCGTGAGTGAAGGTGCACTGTCTCACACTGGTTTCTGCAGGATGCTTGTGCTGCTGTGTCTCGCACTGCCGTTGGCGATGGCCATGCCCTTCGACCTGGACTCGGAGTTGGCAACTCAGGTCACCTACGACGACGCCTTCAGCAGGAACAAGATGATGCCACTCGCAGCCGCCGCCTACTCCGACAACCCTCAGCAGTGTCTCTCAACCCTTGGAAGCAGCATACAGGTAAGCTGAGTGAACGAAATTCCTCTCATGTTACTGTCATTTGCTTTAGCCTACTAGAAAAAACCAACCACTACAATTAAATTACAAGAATTGGTGAAGCTCAGGGCAGGTGGGCACGAGAATTGTGCTAATGAGGCTGCAAGCAGATGCTCTAGCAAAGCTTAAATGTGGATTGATCTTGAGTAGTGCTCTCTATTCTCTACCTTTTAAATAAAGAGCAGTCGTGCGCCCACTACGATGACATTCCGGAAATGTGGAGCCAGCATTAACCGCAAATTAAAGGGTATGATAGAAAATCCATGCGCACAACCTCAAACCGAACAGGAGTGAGACGCAGTGGAAGGGCATTCCGAGTCAAACGACAGTAGGAATTGGTGCTACTGATCGACCTTTGCGAAAAATAAAACAGAGCAACTGGAAGGCAACTAGAGCTGCTTAATGAGTTATGAGTTCACCACTGGAAACTACCGGCTGTCTTCAGCAATGGCCTGTCCATTAGGCTTGCTTCGGTGAAATTTTGTGGGATACCATCGGTAGGGTTTGCAAATAACTTATTGACTACTTAATTATTCCCTTCGGCAAGGAGCTAGAATTTCCTTTTGAGGCTGTCAGATAAAGTTTCCACTAGGTTGGTGTACCACTGTCAGTTTTCCACCCTTCCTCCCGTCGCTAAGCACCCGGAGGGCATCGATGCTTCCCCAAAAGCTGCAAACAACTGTATACTATAGATCATCCTTATATGCTTCTAGTGGGAGAGGGAAAGGTGGGTGCGCTTCACGTCGTCTTTTTGACAACCTCAGTAAAATTGCGGACGAGCTAATTCACGAACAAAGGACACGGTGTAGGCTACGAGAGAATCTTTACTTGAAGCCCTAGCCTGAGGGTTTCGGTTTTCTAGCTTTACAACCTCCAACTAACGTAGGTTTAAATTTCCTGCTGTTTGAAGGTATTTGTTATTGGCTGTTTAGTTCAGGAGTTGGATGTATTGACATTTCCGTGTTCAAGTGCAGATTATTTGGAGGGAACGTGTAGTTTGTGGAGTCAACTAAGCATGCTGCAAGCAGTGCATTCAGAGTCCTTGAGATTATTGCGTTCAGTTTTCACTCTGCAGATGAAACGCTTGACGTCAGTCATCTGCGATATCTCGTTCGTCGACAAATGCACCGGCTACAGTGCGGTGAGCCACGACGACAAGGCAATCATCCTATCCTTCAGGTACTCCTCCATGTAAAACCTTAGATTCCATTTTTGCTTACTTTTAAACTGCATTGGGTACTTGATCAAGTCTTTATTGTCGAAGCGGCGAGCACTTTGTTTAGGAGCGTTTTTTGACTGCAGAATTTTTGACTTGGTAGATCAATAAACTTTTGCTACTCTTCCTTCTTTGTGGCACGCACACTTCCGCTGTGCGACTTTTATGAAAAATTTATGTCGTTCATAATTCTTGCTCAAAGTGATCGCCGTCTTACTTTGTACTATACTTGAATTTCAACTACTTTCTTTGCGAGTATGACTTACAAGTGCTCCGACACGCCTAACGGCGTGTCTCGCACTTGCGCGCTTCGCGCGACTTTGCAACATCACCGACCTAAGGGAAGCAGTCTTTGCAAAACCTAAAATTCGCTGACATTTAGGATCTGCTGTGTACTTTATTGGCATCAAGCCGTTCACCACTTCCGTGCGTTCGCATAGACATTCTCTCCGGACCGTCCGGTAACGTCATTGGTTTGTGCAGCGCAGTACTTCTGTTCTACTTCAGGTTGCTCTTCCGCAACCATTCTCATGTTCAACAGTTTGCGTCCCCGGATATCGTTGACACGTCTTCCGAATCCGGACGCCAGGTTACCCCTCACTCGTTTCTTCTTATTGGATCTAGTTTCTGGCGGCCCGCCTTTACTGGTCTTCCCCCCACCTTCCTGGTCTCAACTGCTGGTCTGCTTCCTTGTTTCCACTATTGACCTCCTACTGGTCTCTTCTTGCTGGTTTTCACGTCCTGGTCCGTCCTCTAGGTTGTTCCTTTCCTTCCTCGTCGCTCTTCTGGTCCACCATAAAGGTCCCCTACTTACTGACCTTTTCCACCATCCCTTAGTGGTCACAGCTGACGTCGGTGGCACGTATTTGGGATCGGGACGCTCAGAAACGCGCGCAGTTGCCGCTGTGTCAAGCAGGAGGAGGCTGCCCTTCCTCTGATACAGCACCATCCCGTGTTGACTTCTGAATCCGGACGCTTTCCATAAACATCAGGGACACCTCTTCTGATTCCCTAGGCTTGTGGCGCGGCATAGGTGACGCGTCTTCTGAAAGCAGACGCTGAAAAACTCGCGCAGCTGCCGCTGTGTCAAGCAGGAGGAGGCTGGGCTTCCTCTTATGCAGCAACACCCCATGTTGAACGGCATATTTTGTCCGCGCGGGGTTCGTTGAGGCGTATCTCGCGAGGGTGAAACTTTACGTTTAACATGGTACAATGCTGAGCTCTGAATGCAGCCGCTCGTCGTACGACGACAGTGCCACCCTTTTTAACTCCAGACGCTCGCTGCGCGACGAAGAGGATCAGTCTTCTGGATCCAGGCACTGAAAAAGAAAAAGGCGCGCAGATGCCGCTGTGCCAAGCAGGAGGGGCTGCCCTTCCTCTGCTGCTGCAGCTTCCCATGCTGAACGGCATATGGTGTCCGCGCGGGGTTCGTTGAGGCGTATTTTACGCTTCCGCGGTTTCTAACCTGCGTGAAATCACTTACAGCGCGGGCAACTAACTCAGCTATATAGTGGTAGATTATTCTTTGCCTTTCTGAATACACTCTCAAGCAAAACTTCGCGGAGAGTCTAACGTCTTCCATGAGTTATGTACACATAGTTTGATTCACCTGATGTGCATCTGTGCTTGCCTAAAACAGCAGAATAGGATTCAAATCGGCTAACTGGTGAAAAAATACCACACGAACGATTTTTTGGAAAGTCGTAGACAAGATGAAGCCTCAAGCAATGCATGCTTAAGAGTCGGCTAACTGCGAGTCGTTCTTTATAGCCATTCCCAACCGTCAACTCATTCATAACCCTTGTTCGTACACTTTATCTCCTTCAGAGGAACCGATCGCAACATTCAGCTGATTATGGAATCAGACGAAACAATGCAGAAAACTCATGTATGTTCGAAGAATTGATTCCAAGCAGAACAGGATTCATATTGACTGAGAGACGCAACAGTACTTCAGACAAACTGGTCCGCTGGAGGAGCGGTTTCAAAGTACTTCAGCAACGGGTTTTTGAAAATCTGGAAGAACGGCATGAAGGACGATCTCGCAACGTTGCAGAGCCAAAACGCAGGATACGAACTTTGGGTGAGGATCTAGAATAGCAAATCTTCCCTGTCTCTGTCTCCATGGCATCCGCTCTCAGATCACTGGCCATTCTCTGGGTGGAGCAATGGCCTCACTTGCGGCTTCCTACATCGCTCACAACAAGCTCTTCACAGCAAGTAAGGTAAGGTCGGCCGGTCGTAACTCTGTTCCAGTTTGGAGACGACACCGTTTCAGATCAAGCTGGTGACATTTGGCCAGCCTCGCACAGGAGACAAAGTCTACGCTGCAGCCGTTGAAAAGGAGGTGCTTCGATTTCTTTTTACAGTTTCTGGCCTTACGCAGTTTGTCATGGCATATGTCTGTATGGATGCCCGTTCGATGTCGAACGTAGATGAAGTCTGCTGCTACAATGCTGCAAAGCAATTTTTGAAATAACAAAAGGATGAAATGGGAAGAATAACTTTTTGACAGCTTGAAGGTAACTCCCGCTTAAGCTGCAAACTCAAACTTTTCGGCAGATTTTCTTTTACAGTGAATGGTTATCATCAAATGTGGCAATAATGCAAATTTTCAATTTCTTAGGTAGATCGTGAAATGATTTCAAAATTTTAAACATTTTTCGGCAAAACGCGATCTTATTTGTTCAAACTTCATCTGTATAAATTCCTATGTTTACTGCAATACCTACTCAAACATGTGACAACAAATGTGATAGATACAACACAGTGCACTTTGCGTCAACATATTTGTTTGATTATCCTAAATTTCCACGAAGGCCTAAATTCTCGAGAAAGGTCTAACTTTTAGTTTTGAAAATTTTTAAGTTTTGAAATTGAGAATTTTAATTTTAATATTTAAAATCATTTTAAGATCTACCTAGGCATTTTGAAGGTAAGCATTCACTGCAAAAAAAATCCGCTCAAAAGCGTGAGTATTTAAAGAGTTAAGTCCAAAAAAGTGAAAACGCGTACCTCACTGACAGCCACTGCTGCGAGAATTGCCTATAGTATATAAGGACTTTTGTTTTGTCCTTATAGGTACTTTAAAACTTAGGACTTACTAAGGAGAAGGCATCCATAAAATAGTGGCTCCCAAAATAGCCGGAAGAACTTTGGTATGGCTTTCTATTCTCAAGAATACTATCAGACCCTTTCAACGTTTTTGCAAACTTTCTGACCATGAGTAACTTCCTCTCAGGTGCCGTATGCATTCCGCATCACGCATGCTCACGACATAGTTCCGCATCTGCCTCTCGAGAACATGGAGGGATACTACCACCACAAAACAGAGGTATCGACGCAAATCTGATGCGCATTTCCGTTGACTTCTTGGAAAGTGTCTAAGAAGGAAAATCACCCTCTGTTAACTTCAGGCGTTCTACAACAAGGGAATGGAAGCCGGAGCTCACTACCTCGTCTGCTACGATATGGGAGAGAGCACGTTCTGTTCGGATGGTAATCTGTTGGATACTTCCGCCAAGGACCATCTCCACTACTTCGGACAGGATCTCAGTGAATATGGTGTTAAGGGCTGCAAATAGATGGCTGACCAGTGGATACGTTAGTTGTAATAAACCTTTACGTATAGGTGTGCCAGACAGTTCTGACAGCGAGTTTAAAACTATTTTCAAGACACAACCAAAACGCTTCCTTAACCGAAATCTTCCTCGTCAACTTCAACAATCTTCCTTCATCCATACTAAGGTTTGAGGATCCCGCTGCTTTAAAACGTTCTCAAAACTTCGCGTGTTGCTAAAGGAATCAATTTGTTTCACCGATAAGCCATGCTTCGCAGTCGGAGAAGTTGATTGTTCAAGTGGAAGGTTGGCATGGGCAAGGTTTTCCCAGCTCGAGCTCGAAACAATGTGCCTCTTAACAGCGGCTACACGTGGCGGCCGCTGTCATGCGGAAAGGTGATCTTGCACTTCCTTCCAGAAAGCCCATTCATCCGTTTTTCTTTTTTTTCATTTTCCCCGTCTATTTTTCTTTCTCTCCAACTACTGAAGCGTTTGCATAAAGCAGGATCTGTTGATAAAATTGTTTAAAAAATCTATGTACCGGCTTTAGAGGCCCATGATGTAGCACTCCGTCATGACCCAGGCGACGCACATACCATCACTGTGACGGAAGTTCCTTGCAACCTAGATTTATCCTGCAGATTCGACCACATAGAGCATCTTGCTTACAGGAGAAAATATTGAACCCGTCTTGAAAGAAGATTCGCTTGAAAAATGTATTTGAGAAGAGATCTGCACCTGGCCGGCCGTAATATTAGATTGTCCCATAAGTTCCCGCCGTTTTTTTTCAACGATTCATTGCGGATTTCGCCGGCGGCCTCTTGCAGGGCGCTATACAGCTTTCGAAAGAGAATGATTTGCACTATCAGAACTTTTATTGCATTTCTTTTTCATGCTGAATTTTGTCAATTTTTAGGTCGTTAAAGTGGAAAGTGAAAAAATGGGCATCTGCGGCAGTTGCTTCTTTCCGCTTAGGTTTGGAATTTTTTGCGCACTTTTCCATAGTACTTGGAAGACAATGTTCTGTACTACAAAAATACGTGTTGGTCCTATTTGCACGTTTGTCCTTTATTGATTTTTAAGTCATCAAATTGGGACGTCCGACTTTTCCGTCCGAAAATTTTCCGACAACTGCTGCTCTGAGGCGAACTCTTTTGCTTGGTGTTATATGTCGTTCGGAAGAAGATGCCTTGCTCAATAAGAATTTGTATCGCGTTTATTGCCTCACGCTGATTTCTGTCGAATTTCAACAACTGAACAAGGAGAAGGAGTTGTCGGTGAAGATGATTTTTCTCTTTTCGGAATTCTGCTGATACTCGACAGAAATCAGCATGAGCCAATAAACGCGACAAAAGTTTTTATAGAGCAGGACATTCTCTTTCGACCGTCATATAACATCGAGCAAAAAAGTCCTACCACAGAGCAGGAGCTGTCGGTAAAAATAAATCTTCTCCTTCGGACGTCCCAATTTGATGACTAAAACTCAACGAAGGACAAATGAGCAAACAGCGCCAACAAGTACTCTTGTAGCACAGGAAATCGTCTTCCAAATGCTACAAGAAACTGCGCAAAAATTCCAAATCTATGCGAAGGAAGCGACTGCGCAAATGGCTACTTTTTCACTTTTTCACTTTTCACTTCAACGACCTAAAAATTGACAGAATTCAGGATGAAAAAAGAAATTCAATACAAATTCGATAAAGCAAATCACTCTCTTTGGAAAGCTTCATAGTGCTATGCAAGAGACGCCGGCGAAATCCGCAATGAATCGTTGCAAAGAAAAACGGCGGGGACTTGTGGCACAACCTAATATATAGGTTGGCGATTGCAATCTCAGTTAGGCATGCAAGAACGCGGAATTTTTTTAATCGTTGTGACAAAGCAGGTACTCCTGAAATACAAAGTTTTGCCTGATGACTCGGAAGAGTCTGACGTGCGCAGAACTCCTTCTGTTTCAGCACCAATTGATTATGAACTTCTCACGATACCGTCTGAGAGGATGCGCTTCTACTGTGTAAAATCCAAAAAGTGCAATTGACTATGACACGGAGCTTTCTCCATTTTATTTCTTTGCCTCTGATAAACACAATTTGAAAGAGAGTCTGCAAGGAAATCGAAAACCAGCTCCTTGTTCAATTTGGAAGTGGGGTACGTTCCTCCTTAAGGTGCCAAGGAAGAGAGGAGCTGAACCCAAACTACACCGTCTGTTACGTGGCACGGGTGCGACGGACACTATGCCAGAGCAATATAGATGGCTGCCATCTCAAGAACAATTCAGCTAGGGCGCCATCCAGAGGCGATGCACGTTGGTCCATGTAAAATGTGCTAAGCTCATGGATGGACGGGATACGACGGACAGGATCCTGCAAGCCAGAAGCAAGCATACCCACTTACTGTAAGCGAGAACGTGCCACGCTCAGGCAGAAAGACACGACAGGAACAACGGATTCCAACGCCTACGCGGATCCAGAAACGGATCCGCTCGTGGATAACGATCCCAGACATTCCACTTCGGGTGCGCTATCCACAAGCGCTTTCGAAACTCTCCAACTTCTCCACCAATACTGTGCGGGGCACACTGCTCATGTAAATGTGCGATGCTCTAAACACACTCAAGAAGCACATTTCATCAGCTGCTCTGTAAAAGATCTTATTACATGACTGAAGGCAAATGCTGCGCCAGACGCGGTCCAGCTGCGGTCTAGGCAGGGCTTCAGTACCGGCTTAGAGATCGCCTTCTCAAGAGGTCACATGTGAGTTGAGGTATGAGACAGCGTGTCTCTGCCCGCGTTTTCTCCTTTTCCACGTAACCTCCTCCATGGATGCAGTAAAACACGGAATAGAAGCGGGACGATGAAGATGGCAGCGACGGCGAAGTGAAACCCGGAGTAGACAACGAACTGAAATCGGTTCATTCACTCACTGCTGCGGCTTACCTGTCTCGGAAGCAAGACTATGCGCACCTGCGGTTTTATGGACAGCTTCAGTGCGGAGTTCACAACAAGAGTAAGTATTGATTGCATTACCAGAGCAATGAAAGTATTTATTCCGAACACCAACCCGTACGACGCCATCTCGAGACCTTCGGCCAAATTGGATCTGAATTATGATGCCAGTAATGGAGTACCACGGGTTTGACGACGTCTGTCAAGCTACGGCCACTGCTACATAGGAGCGATGCTCCAAGAACAATGAACTGTGTTTTTAACTTCGCTTTCCATGAGCGACAGCATAAGCATTTCTGAATGTGCTACATGTTTTTTTATTATTAATGAAGTCCTAAAATTCTTGGAAGGCGTGTGCCGCAGAGATGACGACGCACTACAATACCGCTCACGGAAATTTCGTGGCAAACCGTCATTTCCATAACTCCTTCAGTGTTAAGGTTTTTAAAGCTTGGCACCATTCGATTCGTCTCTTCGAGGTGTACACAAGCATGTAAACAGCTTTACCAGAACACCGTATTTTCGCGGCCCAAAAAGTGAGTGGAGCAAACTCTTGGAAAACAAGCTGCTCTTGCGATTAGAGCAGCTTGCTTTCCAGGACATGCGTGCTTGCGAGGTATCTCAAGCATGGCGTGCGTTGCCAGTGCTATGTCATGCCAGCAATGCTCCGGGAGTGAGCCGTGCACAATGCATATGGGATCGAACCCATCAGTCGAGTGGGCGAAAGCATGTTCACTCCGCTTCTATCTCCCCTTACTCGGAAATGTGAAGCTTTAACACTTTTGCGAACCGTTTGGAGAATTACATCAGAAACTCAGAAATTATACACAACGAAAGATCGCCACAGTCGGTAGGAACACCAGCTCACTCTAGGGGCACTACATACAAACTTCCTCGACTATCAACCTGCGAAGGCTTCTCTTCACATGAACACTGACTACGCCTGTCACTACTCCTAGTGAGCGCTGTCATGACCCAGCTACGTGGAAAGCCTCTGATTAAGAGTATTCCGGTAGTGAAAGGAGCATGCCTGCATGGTTTGGAACAGGGTTTGGCGATCCCTAGTGTCCCAAGGAAGAAAAGCTTTCAGGTGCATCGGATCTTTTGATCTGAGACTTTCCGCGCCTTCACTATTCTATGGCAAGCTTTACTCAGCTTGTATTGCGCCACAATTACCTTCAAAGCAATAACGCTATGTCTGACCGAAGGTTTCCGCTGTCCACATGCCCTGAGCTTTCCCACCTTTATTTAAGTTTTAGATTGCACGTCTTGTTTTGCCAGCGGGGTGTGAAGGAAAACGTGGGGTTTTAAATATGTATAAAATACATGTCCGTACAATAAAAATTTAAACCACTTTTGTTGAGACCCGAAAACTCTGATTTCTGCGTCATGAAGCTTTTTTGCGTGAATTTCGTAAACACTAACACAGGAAGGATGTGGTCCAAATTTAGATGCTAGATTAGGAAGAATCTAAGACGTCAACAGGCGGGAACACTGTACCTCTGCGCCACCGCCTCAGCTGTCGACTCATTCATACAAAGCCCCATGACTGACTCATCGCACTTGCGCCAACGCACAGCCAGCTTGTGGTCAAGCCACCCAACTTCGGCAGGTCATAGCTCGTTCAGGGATTCACTTTGCAATTTCGACACCCATATTCGTAATCAGATTTCCGAGCTCTTTCTAATGGTCCTGGTCTCAACTTTAAGTTACATGGGAGGTCGAAATCCTTCTCTAAAAGTAGAAGTTGGATGGCACTCACTGAGTTATAGTGATCATTGTCTCGTAGATCAGCCTGTAGACGATGTACCCGGCGTACATAACAATCAGGCTGTTCGTCTGCGACAACCAAAACAGTATGAGAGCGTTCAGAAGAGAACAGCTCGCCAGGCACAGTTCTCCCCAACGGGACCAGTTCACGCGGAGATGCTGCACGAGAAGCACGGCTGGCAGTGCTGAAAGGAACAAGCTGCGCACATTGCATTCGTAGCGGAGTAGAGTGAAGTCATTCATCATGCGCAGCAGCTCTCCTTCAGGAAACTCTTGAAACCTTCTTACATACGAGTGGGCAAAGCGCTTCCGTGAGGCCATTGTAGATATCCGAATTTCGCAGGTCAGTGCGTGTTCCCCACAGCGTTTGGATATAGTTGCCGACCTAAATTGCGCCCTACAGTTTCCAAGGAAGCCCTCTGATCTCTAACCCGGACTTTAGTGGAGCAAACCTGAAAGTACGCGCAGCTGGCAAGCGCCCACCAGACAGACCACTTCAGCATGAACATATTTCCATATATGACTTTGACGTCCTCAACTAGGGAACTGAAGTGGAACTTCACGTACTTCTTGTACCTAATCTCATTGTCAGGCAGTTTTGTTGGATCTGAACAGAAACAACCGGAACATGGCCAGCGCAAGTCAAGTGATCGTGCACCAATGGCTGCTATTGTTATGACACCTACCTCTCAAGAGCTTCTTCTTCTCGAAGGCGTCCTTCCACGAGACGTTCGGGAGTGCGACGGCGAAGCAAAAGGAGATGCAGAGCGCTGCGAGAGAGATGATGTTGAGGGTTTGATACGTCCCCCATTCAAGGAGGATGATCAGCTGCGCGATGGAGTAGGCAGAGAAGCTCCCGAGCAGCAGGGCGCCGCGAGTGTATGAGGTTACTCTGAACATGCCTGATGGCTCCTATTATGTGCGTCACAAGAGCTCGGTCTATGCTCTCGATACGGGCTGCAATCTATTGCGGATGTCGTGGATTTAATGTGTACCACGTGGTGGTCAGTTGATGAAAAAGTCAGTGGTCTATCCTTCAAGGCAACTCGGAAATCAATTCACCGGCCCCTGACGGATGGGAGACATTGTTGGTCTGAGGACGGGGAATCCGAACCAAAAACCTCGGATTTGCGGAACTCTCAACGTCCGTGGCCTCTCCCTTCTGCTCTTCTACGGGCACTCACTGTGCTGTATCCTTAAGGTCTCCGCACACTTTTGCCGCAACACGGCAGCCCTATCTTCAGGCATAGGGAGGAGACGAAGAGGATGCCGCCCAAGGCGGCACATGAGCAGAAAAGCTTGCCGCCGACGTAACCGCGTTGGCGACGGAGTGGGGAGAGGAAGAGTGCCGCGCCACGTCGCCCTTTCACTTCTACGAGGCTGTTTTGCCTCATACGCGGCAGTTTTTCTGCCTGCCGCGTGCCGCGCTGCCGCAAAAGTGGGTGGAGGTCTTTGCACTACATATCAGCAAGGTGCCATTCCGAACACCTGATCAAGCCTGGGCAATTCATTTTGGACGGAACTAGACAAGATGCCAAGCAACGTCTCATATGATGGCTAATAGGGGGTCTTAGGTGACTTCGGACACATTTTAAATTGAGTTCTAAAACTGATTAGGGCAGCTTTGAAGGATATTTTGAAGATTAACCACAGATCTCCGATCATCATGGGAGCCACTCAAATCGGCCAAGGGTTTGCTCACGCCCGATCTCCGCAAACGAAAGGTGCCTTGCTTCCACGGCCGAAATAGTCCTTTCTCCTACATATGACATCTCTGTTTACACGGTTATATGAAACCGACGCACAACACCTCTGCAGCGTCTGTGAGTGTAACTGAACCATGTGTTCTATAGACATTCCAGTGTGATAGCCGCTTCACAAGGAGCCCTTGTGAACTGTTCTGAAGCATTCAAAACTGTGATGGAGCCTTCAATTCGGCTAAACTTTCCTAAGAACGAAAGAAGAGAAATCACATGTACTGAGACTTGGTCCTTTTGAATAGCTATTGCGCTACCCACCTTTGCCAACGTGTGAGTCAAACAATATATTAATAGAATACATTATTTGTAGTTATTATACGAGCTAACTAAGGTGCGTGTGCCTCTGGGGTCGGTGAATGGGTGCCAGGCTTGCATGGGAAGGGTAAAGAACAGACTTGTCCATCGCTAGGCCACCGCAAGTCATTGTGTGGGCCGAAATATGCATTCAAATTGCCTCCACGCCATCTCGAAAAAGTTGGATGCGGGAGCATACCAAAAGGGATTGACTATTGCCTGCTTTATCTCTTCATATATAAATAGTAGAACTCTTTGATTAAAATGAGAGAACTGTGTTTTTGGAAGAGTTACGTGACAATGAAGTCCAGAAAGCACCTCGTTTGGATCTTAGAGTCAATTTGAACGAGTCACCGGAATTCTGTAATTTCTTAGACCATCGTGCAACTAGTGAGAGAAGATACTACTAATGAGGACAACTGACTCACTTCTTGAAGTTATCTCTCGAAACTTTCACGTAGATGTACGCAAAATATGCAATCTCTGTGGCAGTGGCCCATCCGTAGAAAACCTCCACCTTCTGAATCAAAGTGAAGCTTTCTGTGCATCATGACCTGCTGTGCTACGGTGTTTGGATCTAAAAGTTCTGAGTATTAGTTATTTAAATCAGGGTTCTTGTCGAGCTTGAAAATTCATTGAGGAATTGTCCCATTGTTGAACGTACAACAATATCTGCCTACCTTTCTTCTCCCCACGCATCAAATAGAAACCTCCAGGACTCTACCACGAAAGCAAAACGCACTCTGAACATACATCGCAAAACAAGTCAAGCATATATAGTAGTATCAAAGCTGGGTAACTAAGCTAAAACAGCAGAATTTTTGAGGACTAAGGAGGAATTTCAAAAGACAGTCAGCGTAGGCGGTACCGAATCTAAATCGCACTTTGAAGTGCACACTAATTGATGGTGATCCTTCCTCTCGATGCTTTCGCCGTATTTTAAAGGATACCTGAGTTTTTCTCTTTTCTTTTGAGTTTTTTTATTTTCATTGTTGTCTGGGAAATTTTCGTTTCTTTACAAGCATGATATTTTGGCACATCCTTATGGGTGTTATGATAAATAAGTCGTATTGGTCAGAGATATGTACCTCCTACCTGCACAAATATATATATATATATATATATATATATAAATACATATACAGACAATTCCTAGTCTTCGTTCCGTCTTCATATCATGTTAATATTTCGAATCGAGGCTCAATGGGAGGCCGTAAAGGCGTATGACCTGCTGTGCGAACACGGTGCTGCCGAAGACCAGTAGACTCCAGACTACGATGTAGGAGAGCGACTCGATCATTACCATCGGTTTGTACAGAACCAGATCCGTGAGTAGGAGGACAGGAATTAGGGCTAGCAGGTAACTGTACGTCCATATTGGATACACCTGCATCAGAGATTTGAAAACACAGCACAGGACCCCTTGCTTTCCTCAGAAACCAGCTCTTACCTGTGAATTTAGCACATGTGCAGAAATGTTAAGGGTGTCGTGCTCGTAGAGGAATAGATACGGCTCGGTCGGCCGAAATTCCTTCAAGAATCCATATGTGCACAGTATGAAGGTCGTAATCTGCCAGCGCATCCTGAAGGAGAATGATCGATTGAAAGAATAAGGAAATCATCCGAGCAGGCAAATGCCTTCAGCCTCCCACGGGATTTTGAAGAGAGATTTGGATTGCATGAAAGAGCTCTAAACAGCGATTGCAAATATGAAGACCAAGATTATCAAGTGGAACGCCTGAACGAGCTCTGGCCGTTCGAATTTTCCAAGTTCGCCTGCCGACTGCTGGCGAGAGCGTTGGTGCGAGGGTATAGTGGTAGTGTGCTTGTCGCACAGGAGTGAGGCGGTGCGTTCGATTCTCGTCGTGGGCGATCTTCGAATGGAAGGGCAACAAGTTTTGATTTCATCGCAAATTAAGATGAACGGCAGAGTTGTGATCATGGCTGCATGTAACCCCAGTACACCACGTTCAAGCGAATTTAGTGCTCCCGACGTCATCACCATCATCCGAGCAAGAGTCTGACCCCAGAGCGGTTTTCCACTCTCGGTCACAATTACCGATCAAAGGCAACCATTCTAGGTGAAAACGACTTGAATATGATTGGCGGAGGATGTGCTATAGAGCATGTAAAACAACGGTGTTCGTTCTTTGAACGCTTTTTATACAGGCGGTATTGAGAAAGCATAGGAGCTCAGTTTGTGAGGAGTACATTTGAATTACAGTTCTTCGGTCTCCCATTCCTGTTGGAGGGGTTAATGCATCGGTAGGTCTTTTCAGTATCGCTCTCACTCCCTTTACGTACAGAATAAAATTTGCAATGTGCAACACTTTCCTCGTCTTCAAGCAGCTTCGTAGTTTGAAGATCAAGAGACTGGTGCACTAGCCGAACTGTAGCGACCTGGGGCCAGATTCATCAACGATACCGCCGGTATAATCTCGCTGCTGATTCACCATACCGGCCCACATAGTAACCAATACAGAGATGCCAAAGTTACCACACCGCATGACGCATCGCCGTATCAGTAGGTTTGACGGTACTTTTCACCGTTACCGGCCAAGTGAAAAGTACCGGTTGATGAGTCCGGCCCTGGAGTACACATTTAACGTATAGCGATTCAACGACTTTTGTGGATCAGTATGCATTTTCCTTTAAAATGTGGTTTAACAACTTGACAGAATTTTGGGAAATTTAACGCCGATTTTAACCAATTTTTTCAAGTAGGAAGTACTTTCACTAGTATTTTCCCATGCTCTCTCAGTAAGTAATCAGCCACCAAATGTTTAGGATTCAGAAAGAAACCTAAAGAACAAGCGAGTTTAGCACAGCCATAACCAACGGCAGGAAATCGCTCTCTACTCAACAAGATTTGCATTTACAACCGTTGGCTTCTAAAATCGGCATTGGATCGAGGAAATAGAGATGAATTTGCTGCTCCCAGTCTAGCAATATAGAGCAGAAACGTTAGGGAAAAATCATCACCAGACAAAGGAGGTGGCTGAAAAAAATTGATGAAATTAATGACTTTATTTATTTATTTATTTACTTATTTATTTATACATAGATATTCACGCAAAACAGAACAAACAGAACATGCACATTAAGAACCAGGACAGAGCGAATAAAAATATACTGTTAGTACAAGGGACAGACAGCGGCAACAGTTGGAAGCAAACTATTAAGGAACATCCTGGAGATACCTGTCAATAAGTCTTTTGTATTGCCTCAGCGGTTTTGGTAAAATGTTTTTCTTCTGAAACTTTTGAAATTCGGTTCCAGCTCGGTCTGTGAAAAATGTAGACCTTAAATTACTTCTAGCTTTTGGAATCTGGATCTTCATCTGGCGCTCTGGTATTTGAGCAAGATAGTGAATAAAATTCCTAAAGAGGAAGATCCAACATACCATTGATCAGCTTGCATATAGTGGTTAGATCAAATCGTTTCCTACGAGAAGCAAGGGTGTGTAAACTGAAGAGTTTGTTTCTCTCAAGGGCCGATGGAATGTTAGCGTAATGATGATGCCATTTTGGTAAATATTCATAATGGTAAGATCAAGAGCATATTAGATTGAAAGAAGCTTTACGATAAGCATGTTTCTTTGAGTTTGAGAATTCCGTTATATGCCTAACGTGAAGACCTATGTAAGTAGACTAGGAAATTGAGTGTGTGGCTTGTATCGCAAGCTACATCGGGGAGACGGAAAGAAGGCTAGCAGTGTGGAAGAGGGAACACCTTACAAGTTAAAAGTGTGGATCGTTGAGCACGTGCAGGATTGAGGTGCATGGCGGGAACGACGAACGATGGAAGTGTAAGATTTCGGCCGTAGAGGAGGAGATCACTGCGAGAGAACCATTAGAAGCGCTCTAAAGTATTAGGAAAATCCAGCAACGAAGAAACGAAATGAGTGTCTGTCTGTTTCAAGCGAATTCCCATCGTTTCTGTCACACTGCGAACTATAGCGCGACATGCTTGTCTAGGAATTCCAGTCATACGGCTGTCCGTAGAGTGCGGTGGTGGATGTATGCCTGAGACTATATCTCCTTCATAGACCTATTACGTTTGGTAGCAGGCTAATGTGAAGACTACTGGAGCAGCTAAGGTAAGACACTTGGTGTACGTTGTATGTATGTCGAAAAGCTTGGACCACATTCAGGTCTCTAAAGATGAATTAGTCGAAATTTAAGCCTACAACAAAAATCCACCTCAGTACTCGAGTTGTCACACTATCGCCATTGACAGCAAGCACTAACCATGCCAAGGTTCCAAGAAGAGAGAAGCTGGAGACAACTTGTGCATGTAGTTCTTATCAAGTAATTGTTCAAAGTGCGTCGGAAATGGGAGTAAAGTGTCCTGTCATGATAAATCGCGATGCGAAAAACATCACCCAGGGCAAGAACTGAACCACTACCCACTGCTGTGAGACAAGCAGATGTACTGCGGCTGGCGCAAACGCAGAATCGCTTTGCCACACTAATTATCCCCAACGCGCCCGACCAGCACTCGACAAAGTGAACTTCTTCGACCTGCCCAACTCGCTCAAGAGTTCCACTTGGTAAATTGGGTCTGCATATTTGTAACCAGTGTTTCAAGCTCTTCTCCGCGATCCAGTTGTCTCATTTTAGAGTTACATAGGGAGTCTGGAACCTTTCGCTGGTGAGATGGCGCGTTTCAACCTCAAAATTTCGGTTCTTGGGGACTGGCATAAAACAGTTTAAAGTATACACAAAGTGCATGCCATATATAAATATTCACCATTATTCTCAATGAGTTTCTCAAACTTTTCGCGTACTGGGTGAACCACATCTCTGTAGGATTTGGGCAGTCTACCAACACCGTGACCTCACCGTCTTCTCTGAAGCGTTTGTATCGAGGACGTAATTTTTCGACCAAAATAAACAGTAGTCCCCTGGTGTAACGTCCAAGCTGCATGACGGTTGATTGATTTTCGTCCAGTCTAAATCCTCGATGTTTGCCAATGTGCGAAGCGTCGTATGAGGTCGGACGTTGCCCTGGTGAAGGAAACTTCGGCTCGTGTTATCCTCTTGTATTTGCTAGATGTCGTCGAGTTGTTAACAGAAGCGGGCGTCGATGGTGGCTTGACAAAGCGAGGGCAGCTCCCAGTGCAATAACCATTACACATCCATGAAGCAGGGCCTTCTTTTGGTGGAGCTCGGGTTTTGACGTCACAACCCCTCTCGTTGCGTTTCAGTCATTGCTTTCCCTCTTTACAGTTCTTGCAAGGCACCCGCGTTTCATCGCTGGTATGGATCCAGCCGGTTCAGGGGCTCTAGGCAGTCGGAATCACAGCAATTGTTTGAGTTTCTTTCCATCAGCGCATAAGGCACTGTCGTTGGCGACCTTCCAGCCCTGTGCAGCTGTCGAGCGGTGGTGAGTGAGAAACGGGTGGATCAGAGGTGGTTTGGGGAGGATTCGACCTCATGAGTTTGGGCAGGCGCCTTTTCCTTTCGGCAGTTAGTCAACCGGGAGTGGTTTGTCTTTTTGCCCTTCTGAACAGAAAGGAACTTCTGATACCATCTCCAACAATTTATTCGGTCGGGACTGAACTTGACGGTGGCTTCCTGAATGTGTATTATCCTCTCACAGATTTTCCTGACAAGATTGAACTGAATGAAAACGAAATCATGCATTTTTGTCACGTTGAAGTCCTTTTCGTTCTTTCTAGAGAATAAAACAACACAAGGCAAATTAGTGATGCATAACTTATAGTGATGGTTTGGAGACAAGCAATTAAACAAAATATAACACTTCACCAAATTCGCTTTGAGTTACAAAAAAAAACAGAAATGTTACATATTTTATGGATAAAAGGATAAAGGACGGCGGTGCTCACTTTCTTTTGGGATGCGCCACGCATTCTACTTCTACGGGATGTCGTCGGGGCGATATGAATGCGTATTTGGCTATACAATAACTTACTGTGGCCAGCCGATGAACAAGTCAGTACTTTATCCTTCCCAGACAAGTGTGGCACCAATTCTCCGACCCTGCAGGGAGGAAGGCTTGGTTGGCTTTGGAAATCCGAGCTACATAGCGGCTTGGTATCGGGTGCACGCGACGGCCGTCACCTACGACTGCGCTACATGTACCCAATTATATAGCAATTCTTGCGCCCAATGAAGGCAGTGGAAAAATTAAAAATTAATGACTCAACCTAATATTTTATTTAGAAAGGTGTAGCAGTGATAAAGAACTCGTATGTTGAACAATTCTGCCACAATGCTCATGCCCAATAAAGCAGTGAAAAAACAGGTCTTCATGTGTAAGGAAATTGTAAGGGGATGAAAGCCTGCAGGGAGATGGGACGTAGGCTACGGTAGAAGAAAAGGATAGCCAATCCACGGGAGATTGATTAGGTCACCCAGTAACGCCAAGCCTTGTCTTACCCGACGCCATTGGGCCCCATTAAAACTACCCGTGCGGGAGTTTGCCCACTGGCTATCGGGACCCCCATTAAGCCACCACTTAGAGCCCCCGCAACCCATGGAGTACAAGAAAACGCCCTCCCGGGTGGACAGTGGTGTGTGGGCTCCGTGGTGCTCGGCCGTCAGGCTGACACCTGCCCTCTTTACTTTTGTTGTCCTTGCACCTAATATTTATGTATGAAATGGTAATAAACTAATGCGAGGACTAAGCGTTTAGTCCGTAAACTTACACAGCATAAAATAAAATAAATAACAAGTAATAACACCGGGCGTTCGCCCGCTACACTGTTGAACACAGTGGGCGCTCGGAGTTATTATATGGAGGTCCCGGCGAGCATTAGTTTATTTTGCCAATTTTTTGATCGGTTTCCTCGTCCTTTCTTCCACCACTCCATTTGTATTCTCTCTAACTTTCAAAAAGGAAAGATGTTAATGCTGCATGAGTTTTTTACACTTCCTTCTAGTGTCACTGCGTAAGTGCCCGGCACAATTTAATAAAAAATAGGCCATAAGAATATTTTCTTATAATTTTTCATACTGTTACTTATAGAAGTAACAGTATTTAAAAAGGGCGTTCACTTTTCAATATAAGAAGTTCACAGCAAGTTGTCTAAATCTCATAAAACTCTGCTTATGCTTAAAATGCTCTCGTGTCCCCTGATTTGAATTCTATGCCGCCACGTTTTCTCCATTTTTGCGATCTATTGTTCCTTTTCTCTTAAAGAAAAGTGAGCGCTAATGTCACACCCCTGCTCCACCTCTACTCCGCGAGGAAAAAATATTCCATTCATTTGTGTGACAGGGAGAAAAATCCCTCTAATCCGGTATTTGAGCAGTGTTACGTTAAGTCCTGGCCAGGCTACGCCACCCTCGCGGTAAAGTACTACTAATAAATGTACTGTGGTCGTATTTGTTAATGAAGCGCACACCAAAATTCATTTTGAAGTAAGGCGATGAAAATATACAGTTTAAGAATAAATAAAAACGAGCAAGCAAAGCATGATTAACACTAGTTGTCTCTCTCTCCACCGTTCTCTCATTTCATATTCTGCTATTCACATTCTATATACCGGAATTGTCTTACGTTTCGTTTCGTCTTCAATAAATTTTAGAGGTACAATAGTACCAACTCCAACGACAACTTACTGTGACAGCTTCCCATCTTCTCAACCAGCATCAACTCAATCTTAAGGATAAGGACAAAGGAAACGTGATCTTTACACTTAAAATTTTTTTCATCTTTTCAAATTTTTTGCTGCCATCTTATTTTTCTTTATTTCTTCTTCCTTTTGGTAAGAAAGGAAGTGTTGACTAACACGTCAACTCAAAAAAAATCAAAACAAAAAAACTTGTATAAACTAAAAACTAGGATAAATTCCTTTCACCAAACTTTGTATACCATCTGCTGAGTTACGTACAGCGTAAAACACTAAACTTTTCCATTACAACGGGTAACCATTCCTCACACCCACTCTAAAAAGCTTCCCACGCGTACCGGACTTCGCTCAGCTGGTAATAAAACTAACTACGAAGCTCCAATAAAAACACAGGTTCCGATAATGACCACTAGCGTGTTAGATCCCGCCCAGCTGTACACATCCTGCCGACTTCTGGATAACCGTGTTGGAAAATTCTCAGGCAACGACGACATAACTTTTGAAGAATTTCTAGAGGACTATGTAGAGCTTGTAACTAATCTTCATATACCTCACGAACACGCCAAAGCGCTATTGCCTCTCTACCTAACCAGCGGTGCGAAACTTAAGTACCAAAGTCTTTCCGAAGATCAGAAAAAGGACTGGGAGACACTCACCACAGCGTTAGCTCAGAAATTCAAGTCCCAAGCTGTCATGAGCAATATCCGTGATGAACTTCACAACATGCGCCAAGGAAAAGAGCCAGTGGCGGAATTTGCAAGTAAAGTCGTAGCCAAGACCAAAATGGCATTCCAAGGGGAGGACAAAAAGATTCCTGATAGCCTGGCCATCGATTTTTTTATAAAAGGCCTACGACCGGAAATCCGCCGCGCAATAAGAAGACTTCCAGAATCGGACAACTTTGACGTTATCTTAGCATATGCCGAGAAGGAAGACAGAATCCAAAAGCAGGAGCGGGCGGAGGACCACGAACTTCTTGAAAGTTTGAATGCGCTCGCCGTCAATACTAAAATGGAACAGCTGGAAGCTAAAATAAATCATCTTAGTGCGCCCGATAATAATAGAAACGTCCGCAACCCCCGCTACAACAACCCTCAACAACCACGACGCACATGGAGAAATCCGCAAATGAACTTTTCAAACCCATTTCGCAGCAATGGACCGCAATACAGCAACCCTCCTTTTTTTGCACGACCCATAAGGGAATACATACCTAATTTTCGGTCAAACAATAACCGCGGCCCGCAGCAGTACAATCAGTACGCACCCCCAGCTCAGAATTATGGTAACCAAAACCAACAAAATCGCGGTTACGGCCCCTCTAATAGCCAACCCCAATACGGCCCCTCTAATAGCCAAACCCAATACATCCCCTCTAACAGCCAACCCCATTACGGTCCCTCTAACAGCCAACCGCAATACACCCCACAAGGTCGCCCTAACACTAGGTTCCCCTCTTTCGGAGCCAATCCAAATATCTTTTGCATATTAGCTTTGTTATGCATTGGTGTCCTACCCATAACTAGCGCAAATTATCAGATTTGCGGCTCCAACCCATACGCGAACGTGCTCACGCTTCCCCCAGCCGTGCAATGTTCCGTTTCGTCTAGCGATTCCATGATTCGTACAAACGTCACATTGTATGCTGACCGGAACGATCTCTTAAAATCGAAGCGCATAAGTGTTACAGAGATCTAATAAAAATCGAAGTTTCCAACTTCCTTTTTATAAGAACTTCGCACCACATCATTGGACGTGAACGGCACAGCATCCCTTCGTCGGCCTGCAAAGAAGCAATAGTTCAAAATATCATCTTCGGTCACCCGTTAGTGGAAACCGTGCCAGGACTATTGATAACAAAAGAGGTCGACGAGGATGACATCCACCTGCCGATATTTGGTAAAACAATCTATACTCGAAGTGTCTATTCCATCGAAAAAGATGTAATTGCCATTATCGACGACCACACCCTCATTAGCCCTTTTGGGAATCTGGACAACTGTTCGCTGTCTACTGGAACGTGCCTTATGGACGACGCAGTTGTGATATGGAAACCCACTACCAGTCTACCCTCCTGCCGATTGCAAGTAGTGGGGACGTTCGAAGCGTTAGTTACACTGCGCTTCGTACTAATTCCAGGGCACGAATTAGCCTTTGAGTTCGACATAGACCAACTCAAGGCGTATAACGCGCTCAAATTTTGTACCGTCCAGCAAGGTTACCTTTCAACCTCCAACCATATCTTATCCTTCCCCGATATCCCAAACTTCATAATGGTACAGGATTTTATAATCCAAAGCGAACCGTCCCGTCAGCGCAGAGAGGTGCGGAAAGTATTTCTCGCAGACGGTCGAACGTCTAACTACGATCTCATCACGAAGAGATCCCATCTTGTTGCCCAGATATTTGGCAGCGATCACACCCCAATGTTCGAGACCCATCCCATAACCGATGTTCGACTTCTTCATGCGATACAACGATTGAATGTGACTAATCACATTTTCAATCGCAGCTGCCGCTATGAAGAAGAGGATCAACGGACAGCAACTCTTCGCAGCATAAGGTATGCAGAATATCGGTTACATCAACTGGACCAGCTGCGGTCAATCATTGATAAACGCCCTCTCAATTACGCCGAAAACGTAATTTTGAGAGATCTCCAATTAGGACTGTCGGACATTTTTGACGACTATCTTAATGAAGAATTCGGTAGCCTTCAGCTAAGAGGACCACATAACCTTAAGAACATCCCCGCTGCGCCGTTCTTCTTAGCCGCTTCATTACCAGCCACGACCACTGCGGCAACTTCCCAAAGCTCATCTACTGAAGAACCCAAATCCGAAGTCCCTATCTCTGTATCTCCTACTTCCGCAAGTCCTATGCCGCAGCAGAAAACCGCTCATTTCGAAGACGCTTTGCTGAAAACCACATTTAACAACGTTTGCCTGCGTCAATATTTGGAAAACCAAAAACTGCATATTCTAAGTACTGTTGACCCCACCTGGGCAGCAAGACTTTTCTTGAATAGAACCGACGTAACAGCGACCATTTTGAGCAACACCTTACTGGTCACGAAATGTAAGCAACCAGTGATTTCAACAATCTTTCACGACCATAAGGTTAACAGTACGTGTTACGAATTAACTCCGGTACTAATCAAAGAAACGCTCTGGTTCGCAGTACCAGGATCGAACGACCTTATCGGATATTCCCCAAAAGTTATGTGTCCTTACACTAAATTCCGCGCATCACAATTTACCCAAAGCCTTCTTCCGCCAAACATGATAAAAAATGAGAACGCTAAACCGTTTTTGTTTGAAGCACCGTTCCTACATTACCAAACCACGCAGAATTATGCACATTCCACACGCTTCCAATTGCAAGCGATACAGCAGCAAAACCTTCAGTTGGTCAATAAGTTGTATAAAAGAGGTATTATAGAGAGCACTTTTAATAACATCAAAAACGCTGGTACATCTGCCACCGACTCTATGCGATCTATTTACCAAACTACAACTGATAAACTGACTAAAGGAGTGGAACGTATCGCTTGGTCCTTCATCTCATTAGCACTATGGATCGTACTGCCTCCCATCGTGATTGCTATAATAGCTTTCATCCTCTACTGCTACATTAAATTGTACTGTATTCGTACAGCGACTAGTGCAGCAGCACAAACCATTCTGGACGTGGCAGACAACTTAGTATTGCGCACTCCACCCCATAACAGAATTAATGCTGTAATTTATGACGTAGAAGCAAATGTGGTGAAAGAAACTCTATTCGTACCTAAAATTTATGCTCTACGCGCATTGACAAGCCCACAGCCTCACTCTT
>OX377204.1:38955523-38976795 GCA_947396885.1 Heligmosomoides polygyrus polygyrus
AGGTATCCCTTCTTCGTATAGCTTTAAAAAAATCTTCACACTATAGACTGCATGTAAAGTACTAGTTTTATACTAACCTCACATATAATAATTGACGAAAAGAGTGGATTCTTTTCTTTTTAATTATTTTACTTTTTTGCTTTCATATACATATGTTCACTGTTTCACGTATTTACTAATTGTGCGTCTCCAAAACAAAACTGCCATGAAAGACTTCGATGAGAACGAAGAGGTCAAGCAACATCGTTGACATGTACGGCATGAAATCCATTAAAAAGGGAGCAATGACACTACCAGCAGCCACGGTGAAGAACCAATATGTATCATTCAAACGCGAGAAGCGACCTAGGGACCCCAAAAACGCGAAGCTATGGCAGAGAAAAGTGGGGCTCACCCAAATAAATTACTCAAGGAGCAAGAAAAATGCCAACAATTCTTGAAATACGAGGACAAAATCGATTGCCTATTTCCACTGATTCGAGTAAGTAGAGGGTCTCCTCGTTATCATGGCGAAACTGCGAAAGCTCATCCACAAAAATTCGTCCAAAATGCATGAAAAAGAAGTAAAATTTCAAAAATGGTGCGTAAAACGTCGTTAATGCAAATTAACAGAAATTTTCGCCGTTAAATTTCGTTAATTTGTTTAAAATGAAAACTGCCGGTAAATCCGGTAAATCCTTAATCGTTACACGCATACCCCTGCTCTGTAGCTGGGTGGAACAGGTCACAATGGCCAGAAGATAGCGGCGTACATCAGACTTCTCCTATGCAGTTGTGACGAGTAGTCCTATCTCTCTTCCATGTCCATGCTCTTATATATATATATATATATATATATATATATATATATATATATAATTGGTAACCGAACCGAAACTCGTTACTTCTCAAACACTATCTCTACCGCTTCTGCTCTCCGTACAACGGTTTAAGGTATAATATCATATAATATGAATGTTGGGGGTGTCCGTCCCTCTACGTAGTGTCACTAGAAACTGCTTGCTGTGCGAGCTAAACTGAACACGGACACTCGATTGCAAGCGACAGGCGCTGGTGACAGGCCGGCCTACAAACAACCCATTGTCACATCGTATGGGTGTATATCAGTGCATGGTTCTCGAGATAGTGCTATGGTGTCCGCGGGAGCCGACGCGCACTCGTAAAGCCCGGCGAGTGTGAGAAGTATGTGAGGATCCCTGAAGCGAGAACGGCATCGGGGGCAACTGAGCTAGTCCGAAAGTCCCGGAACGTAAGCAGTATGCAGAGCAGGTGTTTGGGTACCCCACAATCTGTCCGCCGAGAATCGAGGCAACTGACCGACGACTTGCAACGCGTTGCTTCGACGACACCGTACAGACCCATTCTTGAATCGATTGATCAGGGGACACGAAAAGTGGTTTTGTATGATCATCCAAGGAGCAATAAACAGTGGGTGTCCTATTATATAAAGCATCTCCAAATGAATCACAAGGAAGTAGCGCGAAGCGTCCTAAAGGAGTTTCAGTGTGTTTGGTAGAATATCCTCGGGATTGTTCATTTAGAAGTGCTTAAGCCTAGAAAAATTGTTGACGCAATTTGCTGCGATCAACTGGATCGAGTGAGTCAAGCCTTAGTGGAGACGTATGCAGCGATTGTCAACAGGAAAGGCGTCATTCTGCAACACAACAATGCAAGATCGCACTGTACAAAACGGACACGGGAAAAATTACTCGCCCGTTTTCACAACTTCGGATTACCACTTATTCCAATCCTTCCAACATTTCCTTAGTGGCAAAATTTTTTAGAGGATGTTCAGAATGCCATATCTATTTTACTGCAAAATTACAACACTTTATAGCTTCGGTATTGGAAATTTGCTCACTAGATGACGAAAGGTTGCTGATGATAGCGGTGATTACAATGTTGTTAAAAATAAAGTTATGGTAAAAGTTTGTTCAGTTGAAGTCAGCGTTGAAAAAAAAACGACATCACTTATTGGACGACCTAATATGAAGAAGTAGCATAAGTTCTGTCCGCTTTTGAATTTTTTGGAATTTTTTATTTTTCTAAGGAACAACCTGTAATCAATCAGCAATGTAATCACCACTACTGTTGACCACCTGCTGCGATCTTCGTGGCAATGCCGCGCCTATAGAACTCTGGAGGTTCCGGCGAGAGGAATGCATTCTGGTCCTGTTCCACGTCACTTTTGTCATATATTTTCCCATCCATGTAATGCTGCAGAAAGCGGAAAGATACTAGATCAGGTGAATAAGGAGGTGGAATAGGACTTCCCATCCCTGTTACACCAATTTTCAGCGCGTCTGGAAAGCAACACGGGAGGGCGTTGTCGTGTAGAAAGCAAATCTTCTTATAAGGGAGGCCCATGAACTTCCCCCAAAGATTCTCAACGTGACCTATATGGTCTTGTAGAGCATCGGACGTGGATCGCAGAACTGTTTTTGCTAGGGGCCACTGGTTGGTCCGAGAATGGCAAAAAATGGTACCGCTTCAGGACGGGCTGATAAGGCAAAAGTGACACCTGGAATGGCCCTGTCGTGCTATGAACTTAACTTACAAAAGGTTTGGAGCTCAAATTAAAGTTTGATGATAGTCATTTACCACGTTCCTAGACGAAGCTGAAGTGTTAATTCAAGTGATTCATTCGCCGCCGCCTGCGGAAGCGAGTGGATTGCCGAGTGGATAGCGAAGCGGGCTTACGGGAGGGGGTCGAGGGTTCGATTCAGGGGTGGGGTTTCTGCGTACCTCGATGAACTGTAAGTGTTTTTGCAAATAACGATTATATTTTGGCTCTGGTAGGATACCTTCTTCGCTTCCTTCCCCTTTTTTCAACCTGTTGTCATATGTGGAAGAAGCTTGTTTTGTTGTGTGGAGCGATATCGCTCGTCCATTAAACGATGGTTGTTTCGCTGAGGAAGGTTCTGTTAGATGCTATCCCCATATGACCTCTTTGGTATGTTCTCAATTACTTTAGGAAGTGTTTCTCACTATCACCTCATTCGTAAACAAGGTCGACAAGCCTTGACTTGACCCATCATCAAAACAAGCTCACTGCTCTTCGGATTTCTTTGCAGACTGCTTTTTATTTTTCTCACTCTACTCTAGAGGTCGAGAAAAAACATCGGCTAAGATTCATCTTTAGGGTTATTTGAGATTCAGAGCACCAATTTGGCAACCAATTTCGGTGAAACGATAGATTAAGAAGGTTACGATGGATACGTGTAAGATAAAGGACTTTACGCAGAATAACCGGCACTGCTGCCTTTCATGACACCAGAGGTCGAGGAGAGAACGAAAGAAAAAACTTCGCCCAAACATCGCCCAGGATGGTTATTTGGGGTTCTGATCACGGATATGATACCAATTTTCAAATTTTCGGTCTATTATGGCAAATTACGGTAGATATGGGTGAGTAAAGCTGTCTAGTGAGTAGGATCGTTTTCTTCTCCAATGTGGTCAGACTTATTTTCCAACCTTCGACTTCGATGGAAAGCAGTGAAAGCAAAGTGATAATTTAGAAAAAGAGTGACAGATTTGTGGTCAGCAGCTTCACTAATTCCCGACAGGGCCATTCCACTTATACCTTATGAGCTCGCTCTGAAATGATAACATTGTTGCTATTTCCGGGCCACCCAGTGACCCGTAGCAAAAACTAAGCAGAGTTCTATGATCTTCGTCCGATGCCAAACAAGACCATATAGGTCTCGTTGAGAATCTTTTGGGGAAGTCCATGGGCTTCCCTTGTTAGGTTGCTCGTGTGTCTGATCTAGTGCAGCCTTGATGCGTTCCAGCTGGAGAGCGTAGATATCGTGAGAACATCTTGCAGAGGCCCTTGTATACAACTCCAGAGAGCGACCAACAAACCGACATCACCACTTTCTTCTCGTGAACTTTTCTTTTGACGTCCGTTTCCGGGTCCTTACCTGCGTCCGGCCATTTCCTACATCCACTATGGTTAACCAAGAATACGGCCTTTTCATCGCCCGTGATTATGTTTCAGAGCCATTTGAAATAGCGTGTTCTGAAGATCAATGAAATACAGGCATCTACTCGCTGGAGTCCTTCGTCATCCAACATTTTGTGAGGTGTTCATTTGTCGTAACTTGCAACTCTCCCAAGTTCACGTAGATGGCGGTCCACCGTCATGTGGCTGTAGCCCAAACTTCTTGCCACTCCCTGGTACTTGTTGTATTAAACTCCACTGGACGTGCCGACCTCGTTTCATATTCTAAATTGCTGTCGCCTGACTTGAAGTGTTGCGTTTGGCCCCGTTTATACTTCATCGCGGCGCGACGCGATGGCCACGCAATGAGGCCAAATTGATTGATCGCGTCGCCCAGCGACATCGCCAGCCGTCCGGGATGAATCGCGTGAGCCCGCGATGAATCGCGTCGCCCTGCGTCGGATCGCATCGCCCTCGAAATGGGTGCGATGCGATGGATCGCGGTGGATTGGGGCGCGGTCGCGGTTGATTGGGGCGAGGTATGGCACCAATCAGCTGATTTTTGGAGTGCGGGCTCGCACTCGCTCTTTTTTTTGATTTTTTTTAGTCGAATGCCGTTTTTGCCTCTCGAAACCCTTTAAAGTTTGGTTTCAGGTTCCCGCCCGCTCGGATTCGCTGTAGGGTAGCCGGGTTTCGGCCACAAGGTGAGTGTTTCTTCCATTTTGATATTTTCTCATGTTTATTATCACCTTATTGGTTTGTGTGTTTTTT
This sequence comes from Heligmosomoides polygyrus polygyrus, assembly GCA_947396885.1. Classification (NCBI taxonomy): domain Eukaryota; kingdom Metazoa; phylum Nematoda; class Chromadorea; order Rhabditida; family Heligmosomidae; genus Heligmosomoides; species Heligmosomoides polygyrus. The sequence continues at coordinate 38,960,238 of OX377204.1, forward strand.
ATTCGTTGCTAACGTACTGTTCTTTGCTTTGTTGTTCTTGTTGTTGCTTTGTTCTTCTTGTTTGTTTTTCTGTTTGACCTCATGCTTTCGATTTCAGGTTGCCGCCCGCCCGGATTCGATGGGGGCGAGACGGATTTCGCCCACAAGGTGAGTCTCTTTTCTGTTTGTGTCGTTTTCTCATGTTAATTCCTGCCCATTTCTTTTCCGTGGTTTTCTGTTTGTTACTTACATAACCAATTTTGTTTTTTATGATGTGTTTGACCTGTACGTTCGATTTCAGGTCTCTGCCCGCCCGGATTCGTCCGCCCGCCAGGATTCGACGGGGCGAGGCGGATTTCGCCCGCAGCGCCCACAAGGTGAGTCTCTTTTCTGTTTGTGTCGTTTTCTCGTGTTAATGCCTGCCTATTTCTTTTGTGTGTCTTTCTATTTGTTGGTTACATGGCCTATTTTGTTTTTTGTGATGAGTTTGACCCTATACGTTCAATTTCAGGCCTCCGCTCGCACAGATTCGATGGGGCGAGGCGGATTTCACCCACAGCGCCCACAAGGTGAGTCTCTTTTCTGTTTGTGTCGTTTTCTCATGATAATTCCTGCCTATTTCTTTTCCGCGGTTTTCTATTTGTTGCTTTCATGAACTATTTTGTTTTTTATGATGTGTTTGACCTGTACGTTCGATTTCAGGTCTCTGCCCGCCCGGATTCGTCCGCCCGCCAGGATTCGACTGGGCGAGGCGGATTTCACCCACAGCGCCCACAAGGTGAGTCTCTTTTCTGTGTGTGTCGTTTTCTCGTGTTAATGCCTGCCTATTTCTTTTGTGTGTCTTTCTATTTGCTGGTTTCATGGCCTATTTTGTTTTTATGATGTGTTTGACCTGTACGTTCGATTTCACGTCTCTGCCCGCCCGGATTCGTCCGCCTGCCCGGATTCGATGGGGGCGAGGCGGATTTCGCCCACAAGGTGAGTCTCTTTTCTGTTTGTGTCGTTTTCTCGTGTTAATGCCTGCCTATTTCTTTTCTGTGTCTTTCTGTTTGTTACTTACATAACCAATTTTGTTCTTTGTGATGTGTTTGACCTGTACGTTCGATTTCAGGTCTCTGCCCGCCCGGATTCGTGCTCCCGCCCGGATTCGTCCGCCCGCCAGGATTCGATGGAGGCGATGCGGATTTCGCCATAAGGTGAGTGTCTCTCTCGTGTTTATTTACACTGTTTTCTATCGTGATTGTGTTCTGCCTTTTTATTTATTAGTGTTCTTATTATTTATTGATGTAGTAGTCATCCACACCCCATATCCCTTTCGATACGAATTTCCTCTGGCGTATCCACGATCCATTGGTGACCTTTAGGATCAGCCATGGCTCGTGAGCGCTAGAGGCGTATCCGTCCTATGACCCTTAGGATCACCGATGCCTCGAGAGTGCCAGAGGCGTGTCCCTGAGTAGCGCATAACCTTGGCGCGCATCCCGCCCTTATTTCCTGAAGTGTATATATTTAGGTTAAGGTAAACCACTGCATACATATTCTCTTCACAGCCATCCATTGGCAGCGCATAATCTCATGTCTATTTGCCTTACTTTTATCTTCATCGTCATTATATTAGATTATATATTATTATCATGTATTATTATGTATTATGTATTATGTATTATGTATTATTATTATTATTATTATTATTATTATTATTATTATTATTATTATACCATTACATTATTAATAGTACTATTTTACTGTCATATCCTTTCTCTCCATATCTTAGCATTTTCAAATCAGTTAAGCTTGTACTGTCCAGCTGTTTCGACGGACTTCACCTCTATTCACTTCGCCTCTTTTCCCCACCCCTCCTCCCCATCCATTATTCCCTTCAGCCCATTATTTGCTATTCCCTACTACTGTCCTTCCCAATCTGCTATGCCGTCCAATATTCACTGCTGTTATTCTGCTTTTGCTGCTGCAGCTACCGTCCAGGTACGTTTTATGGTATTTCCATCTGTCCATTGCAGTTGTCTGGTATGAGGTGGACTTGCGGCAGAACTCAATAAGATTCTCGCCCATGTCTTCCTTATACTGGCTCACATTGCAGACTGTCGATTGTTTCGTGTCCAGTGGTTTCGACATTGGATGATGTTGACATCTGAGAGTCATGGGTGGGGAGGTGATGAAATCTGGGAGTCATGGGTTGGAAGATGGTGCAATCTGGGAGTCACGGGATGGGAGATGGTGAAATCTGGCAGTCATGGGGTGGGAGATGGTGAAATTCTGGAATCATGGGTTGGGAGGCTATAAAAGGCCGCTCTTCAAGAGATCATGGAGCTGTCCTTAGCTGTTATTCTTCCCTTGGAAATTTACGTTTTTCTGTTTCCTTGTTTTTGTTTCTCCTGCTCGAGCCTGCTTTCGTTCTTAGATGTTCCTAACATCCTTGATTGTTTTGGGTTGCAGCATTCACTTTTCAAGCCATGGATGAAGATGAGCCGCGCAGTGTGAGGGCTCCAGGTGCGAAGTTTAGACCACGTGGGCTCTTTGTGTGTGCAACCAAGTTTAGATGGCGTTTCGACTTACCTGTTATAGCTCTAAAAAAGGTGAAGCTCGAGCCCCAATCACCAGTGGAGTCTCTCTCGAAAGGAGAGAAATTTACCCTGATCGACCTCATCCACGAGGATAGCGTGCTATGGGATGAAACCTCCGAAGGCTATAAGGATAGCTATGGGAAGGCAATGGCCTGGAAGGCCGTCCAACAGGAAATGGAGGGCCAGTTTGGCCGTTCATTCGAACGTGAGCTAGAATGTGAGGAGTCAGCAACTATGGCAAGTTACTTAAAATTTAATTACAGTGGGGAAGCTCCAGAGCACGTTTAAAAATTTGCGCGATGTCTTCATCAAGAAGAAGAGGGAACTGAGGATGCACCTGGCTCGGAGCTCAGGTGCAAGCGCAGCAGATAGCATCCAAAGGCGAATGGAGGAGTGGCCTTTCTGGAAGGCCCTGCAGTTTCTGGCTCCAACTGTGAGCACCGGGTTCGTGTAATGGCCTTTCTGATAGTTAATGATTTCATTTCTAATAGCCATTTTCAGACTGCGATTTAGTAACATGGTCCCTAGTTCTAGCAAGGAGCAACCTGACGTTGTCCTGCTAGAAGATTCGGAGGTATGACATCACTCTTTTTGGTTCTAATTTGGTAATACTTCAGGAGTCTGTGTCGCAGCCGTTGTCCGCGTTGGCTAGTTCGACGGAAAGGCATGTGCATAGTTGCGTGTGTGCAAGTACGCAATGGTGCGTAATCGCGGATCGCGTCGCCGGCTCGTTCGGAGTGCCCATCGCCGTGCGAAACAGCGCGACGCGATTGGACGCATCGCGCCGTTGGAATTGCGTCGCCCGGCGATGGAAGTATAAACGGGGCCTTTGACCGCGTCAAAGTTGATCCCCATGTCGATCGCGGGACATCCGCCACGCGCGGGAAAATGCGTATATAAGGAATCGACTGGGCGCGAACGCATCTTGACTGGACCAGCCGGCTGCCGTTGCAGCATCTTCATCCTTGCATCGACTTTCTGCTCTATTGCCGAATAAACTCGTTTACCTCACCTTGTCCCAATTCAAGGAGTCGTCGAGTTATCACAGAAGCGGGAAAACCATCTTGCAGGTTTTTGTGGAGACCACTCCTTCGCCGTAATTGCTGCATTTATTTGGAAAGGTTTTTGCATTTATTTGGGAAGGCGGAGTGACCTCCATCGAACTAATGCAAGAAGCAGAGTCGAAGGTGGTTGCAGTCACAAGCCACAATTAGCCATAAATGTTGCAACGTGAAAATCTCAGTCTTACATATAATAGGAAACCAAGGACGCTCCGGAACATTTTCACAATCCATCTTGCCACGTGGCTCAGGAGAAACATAGTCACGTTCTGTCGAAGAAATTAGAACGAGTGGCACATCCCGTTAAAGGGTTGATTTACGCCGATCTTTCTGTTTATTCTGAGAAAAGGTCAGCTGATCAGTTACTTCAGGCGAATACAAGATGACAGAATTGATGGAGAATCGAACGTAGACCGTGAAGGTAATCCGTTCCCGTGTACATATCTGAAACATCTGCGGTTCTAAACTCTTCATTCTGCGGCAATATCTACAGCAGTTTTCTTTACTTCTTCAGTGGTTTGCTTAATTCATTTGCATAGAATTCAAATTGATTTAGATCTCCATCATGACGGTGTTGTACATTCTAATTTGTATGAGAGCATTAAGAGACGACTGAACACGAATGAACACGGGGCTGGCAGTATCGTACAAGGTAAAGCTTGAAGCTACAAATGTCACAAATGCGAAATACTAGCGAGATGAATGAGACTGATCCAGTGCTGGCACTATGCGGCTAGCGCTTCTAAGCACTCGAAGACTCGGAGCTGCAGGCGGAGGGCTACCGGCTATTCTCGCTTGCTCTTCCGCCCCACTTTGTGCCATTCGCTGAAGCCGACCGCTCCGGGATAATAGTAGACCTCCATCACCCACTTTCGGTACGAATCGCGAGAGATGATCTGGAACTTCGAATTATGAAGGAGACGAATCGTTAGCTACTAATTATCAACTTTAATGCCAAGAAGATCGAGCCCCTTATCGACTAGGACCCCACTGTCATAAATCGTCTTTTGCCATAGTGAGCATGGCAAATCTGGTGCCAACTCATTCAACCAAAAGGAGAGGAGCAGTTTTAAGGGTTCGGCACCAGATCTGTGTGAGAAGGACATACCACTCACTTGCCTGTCTGACTACCTCATGTCATTGCATAGGCTGACCACGATTTAAATTTCTTGCGTGATATCCCGCGGAAATCGACGGCATGGCACAATAGCGACGAACTTTATCCCATGTATGCTGTTATTTTTAAGTGAAACGATCCTGTTTTGGAAACTAAGCTATACATTCCTATTCCCGTCGACGTCAGTAAGCTTGACAGCCCACATTATTCTTTCTTCGCGAACAAGAAAATGCGACTCCGCACTAATTCTGGAAGGATCTCATAAGGTTCACCCTGATCGCGTTAACCGATAACATACTATAGGGTTCTATTCGACCTTTTTATATTTTTATAGTTTTCAAACTTTTATATTTATAGCCCATGCGGAAGCACTATGTACATATGTGCAGCAATCCCCAAATTTTCGTCAAGTTATATAAGGTGTATGTTATTTCTATCTTGGAATATGGATCCCACATCTGGAGTCCTGCCACCAAGAAGCACCAGAATAGAATTGAACAGGCCAAGCAGCTTGACATCCACACACCTAAGAGCCTAATTTCAGTTTTAAGGTTCTCAGGGGAGAATCGAAGTTAGACCCGAGTAACTACGTGCATGTTTAAGCCATGCAGAGGACGCCGCACCTTTTATCCTTAATATTCCGAACAAGGCTGAGAAAGATCGACCCTCTTTCTGTCCTAAAGATTTGTGAACGCTGATTATTTCAACAATAATTGCCTTTCACACTTTCTGTTCACGTTTTTTGAAACAGGGTACTACGGCTAGTGATGGAAAGAAGTTTCAGGTGCTTCCAGGGCTCTCCTGAGAGAACACGGTAGGAATGCTTTAAGTTTTCCTGGTTCCCTGAGGCCCCTTGATGGAAAACTTTTGAAAGCTTCTTTCCCTACGGTGGAAAGAAGTTTGGGATGCTTCCAGGGCTCTCCTGAGAGAACACGGTAGGAAGGCTTTATTAAAGTTCTCCTGGTTCCTTGAGGAACGCTATTGGAGTCCTTTTTAGCCTCTGTCTCTCACTGAGGAGAGCTAGCGCAGAGGCTTGTGTGTGGGTTTCAATCCATGGCTGATGGACCAATTTGGTGGTTCACCAACGGATACGTCTGTAGTCAATTGTAATAAGTGATTTACTACTTTATAACTCTCAGAGCACAACGCGAATATCACATCACAGCAGGTTATATAGACAATATGCAGGGGCGGAGCTACAAATATCTCCGATTGTTAGCCGGTGGGGCAACTACCTCTGGTCTTGAAAGGGGGCACCGCGCCTAGAGTGGACTACTTGAGCGTAATCTCTGTTACCTACTTGCGGTACCCCTAAGTTATGCCTGTGGATGTTACTGAATGATACTTATCCTAGGGTGTTCACCTAAGTACTATAAGTCATATAATTCATTCCTATTTGGCCTACATTATACTACAATATACATTCATAAATGTAGTCCCTAGTTGGGTATCCACAACAGACGTTATCCAGCAGTCCCATTTCTCTCGCAGGTTTTGAGAGACGCCTGGTTCGACTCTACCCTAATCAACTCAGAGCATTATATTTTTATCGTAGATTTAGTTCGGTAGGTCCAGTCCTAGGATGCCAGGGATGATGAATACCTAACTGCCGCAAAACCAGTGCTAGATTCTCCACACATGCAGTGTGCCCGAAGAGTAACACTCTCCCTAGTGTTATTGCCTCTTCAAAAAAAACTGGGAATGCTGTCTTCTTCTTTGTCTGTTTCCTGCTGGAAGTCCAATTAACTAACACCCATTGTCATTTGATTTTAAATTTTTTAAAACGAATTTTAAATCGAATAAACTTGACTTTGAAGCCCGTTATAAAGTGATGGTAAATGAAGCTATGTTTCGCATATACAGCTTATACAAGATCTTGAAAACACGTGACCCTCAAGTACTTATCCGAGCTTTCAAGGTCTACGTGCGCCCAATAATTAAAGGTGGCACCACAGTCTTTAATCCAACTCAAAAGAAGGATATTGACTTCCTAGAAAGTTAAATGACAGTTTCACTCGCAAACTGCTAAGCTGAGATCCTTTGGTCTTAGCTATTCTTCAATTCCAAACGGCGCGGAAAGGGCGCAACAGCTAGGTTTGCGCTCCCGAAAAAACAGAAGGGAAAATCCCCCTATAACGACATAATTATAATGTTGAAAATACTTACTGTTAGAATTGATGTCAACGCAAGTGGTTTCTTTTACTTCGCTGATACCAATACTAGAAGCGGCGGTATAAGGCTAGCTGGCTAGCATTGAGTAGATACCGACCCGGAAAAACCTTTTTCTCTCACCGAGCGTTTGCACGCTTCAGGATGATGATGAAGGTCCGCATACTCAATATGACGTTGGATCAACTTAGGTCTCATCCTCTCCGAAGGCAGACCACAAAAGCACTATCTATTGTTTGTTGTTGACGTTTGTCCTGGACATTAGAGTCCACTGTTTTATCCCGTAATTCTTTTACTTTTCGTTTTGGTACTTTTTTTGAAACAATACGTGATGTAGTCATCGTCACGTCCTGAATAATAAAGAATACAAAGAATAAAGAATTGCTTTTCTTCTTCATACTGTATTTGTTCCTATGAGGTTTTATTGACTAGTTGCGGTTCCTCTCTTCCCAAAGCTATCAAGTACCGGATCAGAGAGGAACTCATCAGAGTCGTCTTTGGAAGAATTTGCACTTCTTTGCTCTTTCTAACGTGGGGTCTTTCCTATTGAAGATTTAAACCACAAACGTGCCGTGTTTTAGCATTCAGATTTTTCGCCTAAAAACGTTCGGCATGCTTCCAATTTTAGGGTATAGGAGAGGGGTGGAATGTTCCTTTGTAGCTTTCATCAGGGACATGTACAGGCAGTTCATGATCTATGAACAGTAAAATTCATTAAAGCAGTCAAACAAGCAGCCTGCGTCCATCGGCTGCTATGGCGCTCATTCGCCCTGGTGAGTTCAGACGATTAGTCAAAATGAAGGAGTACAGGTCCACTTTTAAAAAGAGCACTTCGCTCAGCAAAAAATAACACTTTCGGCTATACTACCATACACGCAAAACACTGCACATTCTTTTCCTCAAAATCTCACTCAGGGTCCGCGTTTAGGTTGCTGATAACGAAACAAGCTGTTAGGCTGTCTCGACGTGAAGGAGAGAAACTTCTGCAGGTGAAGCTGGAGTAAAAAGTGTCAACCTGTGGGCAATATTTGAACAGTGTCGATGTCATATAGAGATGGCTGTTCGGGCTATGAGTGCGCATCAGATTCAGGTTTTGATTACTTTACACGGCTGTGCGGGTGTAAAGCCGACAACCGCCAATTGTGTGACTCATGAAGCCCTTAAATTGCTCGTGATTTATCAAGTCTCGCAGTGATGAGTAAGCTCGATGAAGCTTGGGGAGCTGTATTACACTGCACAAGTTCCAAAGTACCACTCAGGTTTTCAGAGTTTGAATACAGTCGAAAGGCGAAGCTCACCTTTCGGGGTGATTTCGCGTACCGATCACCTGGAAATTCGACGAACAGTGTCCAGTAGCCCTTCCGTCGCACCTGAATCTCGACGGCTTTGGGAACGGAATCGCACCGGAGCTGTCCTCAACTCACCTCAAATGTGTGCTCGAAAGTGTTGCCGGCCGTCACGTTGAAATCGGCCGTGTTGTCGACACCCACTAACCGGAAGAACGTGGCGTCGGTCACGTTGTGATTCCTGCAAATCGCGAGGTGGAATGAGAGTAGAAGCAAGCTGCCAATCTCCGGGCACAGACTGACCGAATGTACAAGGTGAGGTCGTATCGCCGTCCTTTATAGGGATGCCATTTGCGATTGAGTGCGAGCTCAGAGCACACCAGCATCAGAAAACACTGGAGGAGAGCCCTTTTTAGCATCAGACGATCAGTGCATAGGCGAAATCTGAAAAGCAATTTATACAGAAAAGGGACATCAGACCAGCCATTCTTGTCTGCTTTCGAGAACACGGTATATAAAGGAGAGAAAGTGGCATGTCTAATATAGGACGAGAAGGAAACCGTGTGACTGTGAACTAATCCACACATTAATTCGCGCTTTCTCTTGTTCTAGAATCTACCACATCCCTTATTCATTGAACTGCCAACGCTGGCTCGTTTCCCGTAGCCGAGGTACGTCCAACTTGGTAAGGGCTATTCCAGCTTCAAAATGTGACGGCTATAATCCTACTATATATAATCGGCTGATGTCACCGGAGGTTGGCTGTAGCCAAGAGGTGGCTGTGGCATTACGGCGTATGCCAGCCGGGCTTTCTTTCAGCTTAACCATGGGAGATTGCTGACGAATTATATCTTTGGCGGCGGATCGTCCAAGTTTACAAGTTATTCAGCGGGCAACACTTCATGGTATGAATGGCGACCAAGTGCAAAGCGTAGGGATTCAGAAGAAGTGCTGAAGACGTCGTCCAACGTGCGCTGGGATTCAGAAGACGTGCCGCAGATGTCGTCCGTAAGGATTTCGAGTAAAGGGACCAGTAGGAGGGGGACCGGTGAAGAGGGGATCAGCAAAGGAGGACAACTAGAGAGGGGAATAAGGGGGACCAGTATTTTCCCTCAATATCGTGCCAATGTGCGTCGGGTTTCTGAAGACAGTCACAGAAGTCGTGGCACGTGTGTGCAGGATGCAGAAGGAATGTCATAGACGTCATGACAACGTGGTGACACGTGAGGGAACTCAGTGTCACATGTGAGTGCTGACTCCTCTCGCTAGCACATACGTGGGGAAGAATTACCGCGGAGTGAAGGGGGTTGGGAGGGTGGGAAGAGGTAGGGAGGTTGACTATGGGATTCGGTGGAGTATTATTGCCGTCGGACAGTAAACAGTGTTGACCAATATCGATCAATTTTAATTATCTATTTTTCTGCAGGCTAAGCACTTCTGATTGGGACTCTCATGATCTCTTTCTCGCACGTAGAGAGTGGCACTTCGGAGAATAAATCGCTTACATGTGGTAGAGGGTGGATGTGTTTCATAGGAGCAGTGAAAATTCTGCCTTACCGTATCCCCTGCACTAATCTATATAGTAAAACCAGTCTTTTTTACTGCAAGAAGGCCCAAAGAAGAAAGGAGGAAGATCGGACTTGAGTTGTTCTATTATCAGGGTTTGGGGGCGATGCCCCCAACCAGACGTTTGGTGGCCGCCAGGCCGCTGAACGTCTGATAAATAAATAAATAAATAAATAAATAAATAAATAAATAAATAAAGAATGATGTGCTCGGAAAATGTGCGTGTAGTCCGAATCTACTGGAAGCTTGGTCCCATCCAGATAGCCAAGCCTTCCACATAAGGGAGACGCTGAGTTGCTGTCAAAGATCTTTGGTTGGGATAATGAACTGATCTGCACAACGGCTATTCAGCGGCATGCAATTGTGTAAGCCAATTTGAAGAACATTTAACATTCAAACCGTTCCCACGATCTCCCGTATAATTAGAATGCATGGCGCATTCCGCAAAGGGGTTGACTAACGCCGTCCTTTGTTTTCGAATACCTTGACTTGCGTAAACGAAAAATAACTCCGACAGCCATGTGAAATGGCTTCAAACACGTGCGGTACAAACAACGACGCAAGCTGTGTTCGCAGGGAGCGACAGCTGAAGAAGGAGAAATTTTTGTTTAGAAAGTTACACATTTTATTAGAGAGATGTTGTACATTTAGTATTCAAAAAAAAGAACGACTGAATGACGCCAAACTGATAGACTTCGAATTTGGATATCAGACCGAGTAGTCATGTATCCAGGACAGCTCGTAAAGCTTGGAAGGTGAGCGAGTAGTTAATGAGAGGTTGCACCCCTCCCCCCTGAGCTTCAGAAATAATCGCTATAACTATTTAAATATCGCATAATGGTTTCCAACATCAGAATTTGCTAAAGCGTGTATCAATTTGAGCATATGTAGGGGTGGGCGCATCTCCGGCATCTGAGCTGATTGAATTTATGAAGACAAATCAGACCTCCGGTCCCTCCAGGTTCGTTTAGTTGGTTCCATATCTGTTTGGAAATGAGTAAGATCTGAGTTGTCTATGGGCCGACAACCGCAAGTCATTACAAGGGCTAGGTGCGGTAGCAAATTGCCACTACGACATTCTGTACTGGAATGTACATATTACAATAGATATTAATAGACATTGACTCTTTATTCTTCTATCTTAACAACTTTAGCCTTCAGAGATGACGATTAGCTTCCTTGTACTCTGATTAGTACAGGAGATTGAGCTAGAGTAGTACAGCTACATATAGATACCAGGAACTAACTCGATGCAAACCAAACGTGAAAATTGCATCTCGAACATCTCGAGTCAATTTGGGTTCAAATCCGGAAAGTACCGGCGAGCTTATCGTCTTATCAGGACATTAAAGCGGTTCCAAATTTGCTTCGAAGGAACCCAAGACATTTGCTCGTCAACAGGAGTGTATGGAACAGATACATGCTCAAAAAGCCTCCAGAAGTTTGTAATACGTCTGTGCCACGAGGAAGTTTAGGTGGAACTTTTATTACTGTTCTGGTGTTTCGAGCGTCGCGTCGTCTTCAGAAGCACCATGCTTCGGGTCTGAGTGTAGTGATTCAGTTACCACGCGGTGTTAGTAAAACTCAGTCGAAACGTCAGGCCAGTAATAAACGCTACATCTAGAAACTTCGTGGGACAGAAGTGTTATAAACGTTTTCAACACAATGCCGAGGCTTCAAGATGAGAGCACCTGGAGCCTCCAGAAGCTTTGACGTTCATGCCTTCCTTGTGTAATAACTGAAAATAATTCCTCTTATGGTTACTACAGAAGTTCGTAATTTTTATTTAATTCAATATTATTATTCTTAAATATTTTTTGATGCACCTCTGACTAAGAATAGGAGAGGAGACCTTAGGTTTCACTTTCAGGTTCCAAAATCGCAGGCGACAACAAACTTTACACAGTATGTAGGTGATAAAGGGAACGTCACCAACATTTTTATGATTTCGTTCACGTCTCTTGATGGCTCGTAAGAAGCTATGCGAATGTTGTTGTGATTACCGTCGTTATGTTCTTTGAACGTCTACGTGGGTTAGTATATGCTTATGTGTTTCACATTTGTTACTTATCCACTCCTGCTATTCTTTTTTCTTCTCATCCATTATCAAGAAGGATTCCTGGCCTTTTCAGCACTTTCAGCAATTTGAGCCATCTCTTAAATTTCTCAGCTCATCACGTCCAATCTCTGTTGTTGTTGGTTCTGTTCCCTATGTTTCTTTCTAATATCTGATTGGATTAGTTTCAAATAAATAAATAAATAAATGTGATATTACTTATCTAAAGCAAGGCTACCCTCGTATCTGAGAAGAAATGAAGGACAAAATGAAACTCGACAAGCTATGAGTCCAGCAAAGAGTGGGAGCGTAGTCTTAACATAGAAACTGATAACTAGAACTTGAGAATCGAATGAAGCCCCTAAATAGATCAGCAAAACAGAGGGTATGTGGAGACGCAAGGAGCTGTCAAACAGATCTGCGCTGACTACGAAGACGAGGTAAGGCTGGTGGCGTACATCACTGTTCGGACATCAATAATCTATTCATTGAATTCTAGACCCGAAGACGACGGAGCAGAAAGTAGAGAAGAAGCGACAGTATTCAAAAGCTCTTATTTAATGCAGGGCATAATTTCCGCGAGCGCATGCTCCTCCTGGTCCTGTGATCTGCGAGACAACGAGGAATAACTATGCAGAAACGACCGCACAGCTCCCAAGAGCTGCATAACAAGGGCAAGAAAAGAAGGGTATTTGTCAGCTGTTCCAGTCCTACATTTCGAGGTCTGACAAACGAATACGAATAATAGAAAAAGCGATCAGTGAAGAATTTGAAAACAAAAGGTGGGGTCCTCAGTTCTTGGCCGACATCAGCCATTAACCATTTTTGTTAAAAATATGCTTTTCTGATGTGCTTCAGCATTTAATTGCATCGTGAAATGCATTTACCATTTACAGAACTGACGGAAAGAACCGAAATGGACACCGTTTCGAAGTGTCAGGCGCGAACGGGATTCACCTAAATCACATCAGTCAAAGTCGCACACGAAAACAATCGCCTAGTGGAACGCTGAACCGGCGAACAAAACAAGCCGAAGCCACGTCTGGAGAGGCGAGGTGGACGGGCCGACGAAAAAGAGGTGTGCGCACTGATCTGCGGGAGGCAGTCAGGAGTCAGATCCGCAAAGGGGTCTCTGGGTAGTAGAGCACTGGACTCCAGAGTGTGTGATGAGGCAAAAATGCCTATAGCAGTTCTGTCGATGTTGAATTTGAACAGACAGTCTGCTTGTTAAATGGACACAATCCTGAACTCTCGAGCTCCAAATTCACAAGGCAGATGAAATAGGGTTCTGAAGTGGTAGAAACCAATCACGGTGGTTTCGGTTCGAAGCTGCCTCAACAGTCCTCCCTAGCAGCGAACGGAGGTTTTGAGGCGGCTTAGAGGATCCCGACACCCTTCGGTGACCCATCATTTTAGTCATAAACGGCGCTGTCTAATTGCCGTTATGCATGTATTTTCGCGACCACACCCAAGTTTCGCATGCGCCCGCTCTCGTTCGCGAACGAGTCGCGGCCGCAGCTGTCGCCAGCAACCTGAAAAGCGACGCCGAGTGTCGCCTTCTCGACAAGGTAGTCCGCCGAGGGCAAGCCTGCTTAGGCTCGGGGATGGTAGCAGCTCCTTGCTGCTGCGAGAAGTTTCAATGCAGGGAAAAGGCTCAAATGACCATGATTAATCAACGTTAAATAATCCCTGTTTCGAAGGCGCCACGCATCTTGCACTTACCAGAGAGGATTCTGAACGCGTATTTTAGGAGACGTACGATTTCTACTTTCCCTAATACCCCTGGTACCTATTCACCGATCCTGGAGAGATGGAAGGCTTGGTTCAGCACGAAAGGAGCGTTTCTAGTTGTAATTATTTATTTACTGCACAGGTCGATGCTTATGTGGTAAATATGTAAGTATGGTAGAAGAGCTGCTCGAGATGACGAACGCGTAACAGAAAAGAACATAACACGACACGAATAAGAGAAAGCGAATCAGGATGTCAGAGACTTAGTCAAAATGCCTTTCAATGTAGGGATTCTGCAATTGAGCGGGATCTGAAAAATTTTCATCAGTCTTTCAAACTCAACACCAGCTTTAATAACCAGAAGGTTTCGCCCACACTACGCTTCGCCGTTTTGATTTATAGCTTCCTGGATCCTTCCCTAGTTGTGTTGCCATGCGAGACAAAGTCTCATTCTGACTTTATCGCTCATACCCCAGGTCCTGATATGCGAAGTAAAAGGAGCCACCTGAAATCGAACTTTCGTTGCAAGAAAAAACGGAATTGCGCTGCACAGAGCACGGCATGTCGGCAGTTCACCAGGTCATAACTCGATTCCGTCGACGATTTCAACTCTGGGATCAGCAAGACTAACGAAGTTCTACCATGAATGATGCAAAGACGACATGACCAGTTGGTGCGCCATGTGTCACATTCACAAATTTGCAACCTTGGACATGGTCAGACTCCTGGCGATGTCGCAAGCTGCTTTAAAGTGGCAAACGCCGTTTGGGAGTCATCAAACTGGCAAAAGTGGTGAGGAAGCATGTGCGAAAGAGCAGCGACCAGCGATAATCAACCTCCTTCAGTCCACAAAGACCGAAGAGCCGATGGACAGATTAGTGTTGCTTTCTTCCTAAGCAAGTTTGGCGTCAATTCGCCGACTCCAGAAGGGTGGAAAACTGTGTTGATCCGAGCGGGACATGAACCCTGACTCCTTACGGTACGCACCCTAGGCAGGACTTCCTTCGACTACGCTACACTGAACACTCCATCTTACAGGGTGTCGTTTTTCTCGTTTCCAAGAGCGTTCCCAAGAATTCACCGTCATAAAAACGGACGTAAAATAGATTAGAACACGAAATTCTAGCATAACATCATCAACATATTTACAAACACAATTACATTATCACACGCCAAAACGACTTTCTTTGGCACGGATGTAGGCCTTCAGACGACGCATAGAGGCATCCATCGTGGCACGCACATATTCCATTGGCATTTCTTCCCATGTCTTCAGAAGGCTTTCTTTTAGCGTCTCGACCGATCGAAGTCTTTCAGAGCAGGCCTCGATCTTCAAGAGGGACCTGATAGAGTAGTCCATAGGGTTGAGGTCCGGGCTGTACGGAGACCACTCTTCCGGGCTGATAAAGCCAGGAAGCTTGTCGCGACACCAGTCCTGTACAATCTTCGGTTTATGAGGTGGCGCCGAATTCTGCTGGAAAATGAACGTCTTGCCCTTGAGGATTTTTGTACTCCAGGGAATAAAAGTCTTTTCTAAAACTTCTTCCACGCACATTTTCGAGCCCATTTTCTCTCCTTTTTTGACGAAAAACAACGACTTCCCCGCCTAGGTGACAACGGCCCAAACCATGACTGAATCCGAATGTTCGCAGCGTTCGTGGATCCTTCCCGCTTCGTTAGCCTCGTTAGCTGAGCTACTGCGTTGGCAAGCACACGGTCGGCGCTGTTCGGCAGCAAAAATTGATTCGTCTGAAAAAATGACAGCGGTGGCGTGCCGAGCTGGGACGCTGGATGCGTTCCTTGCATTTTCTTTCACGATTCTTCAGCACGTGTGGGAGGAGAATATGGGCCTTCTCGCAGCAGTAAGACCTCAGTCCTGGCTTCTCATTGACAATGCGGCTCATGGAAATTTTGATAACTTCTATCGCTTTTGCCATCATCCGCAAAGATCTCTTGGGATTTCGGATCACGGACACGTTTGACATTCTGAGTTGAAGTTGCAGCAGCTGGTCTTTTTCTCCCAGGTCGATCAATGAACGGAGCTCCTCGCATCGTTTGATGGTGTTGGAGACGGCTTTCCTACTCACCGAGAGCGTCTTCGAGATGTTGCTCGCCGATGCTGCGTTGATATGCATCGTGATGATGGGAACTCTCAGAGGAAGAGAAGGTGCAATTTTGTAGCTAACCAGTATTACAACTGGATATTTAGCATCTGAGATCACGGTGAACATATCTAGCGCGGGAAACTACAAAAAAAACAAAGGCAGTACATTTTTGATGCTTAGGTCAAGAAGAGTCATAGGTCAAGCATGTGGGAACGTGATTTCGGACACCCTGTAATGAGAGTGAAGAGAGCCGTAGGACATAATTTTGATACGTTTCCGTTTAATTGAATGCTGAAACACGGAGACGACGGCAGGCTGGACTGCAAGTCGCCGATACATGACAACCCGATGCTGTGCGGTAGGTGTCGAGATCGAACGACTCGAAACGGGCTCGAAAAAGGCGTCCGGCGTAAGCAAGTAGAGCACTGAGTCAAAGTACGGCGGCGTTCCTTGGCGATAGCGATCAACTCCTGCGAATTCTGATTCCGTTTGATCGACACTATCGCTAATGGAAATCGAAAACGACCATGATTATGTGCCGTGGTGGTGGTGAGACGTTCATGGTATCTCGAATACTGACTCTAACCTTGCAGAATTTTGATACCTGTGCTAGTGCAGAGGACAGTAAGGAATAGAGCAGAGATGGTGCAGTCCTGTATTCCACTTTCAGCTTCTGCCTCAACTGCTAGGTGAGCAGCTTGAATGTAGGCCTCCCACTAGCGCGCGTAATTAGGTGAGCAAGGAGAAGACGGTTCATAGTGATCATCCACATAGACCTTACGATTAGGTTCCTCCAAGAGGGAAGTGTCGTGACGAGGAATAACTAGACGGCTCGATATCTATCGAGAAACAGCGAGCCAAAAGCAGTCGGAGCAGAGACACTGGAACGCTCTTCGGCGGTTGGAC
>OX377204.1:38976995-39002358 GCA_947396885.1 Heligmosomoides polygyrus polygyrus
GACGTTATCCAGCAGTCCCATTTCTCTCGCAGGTTTTGAGAGACGCCTGGTTCGGCTCTACCCTAATCAACTCAAAGAATTATATTTTTATCGTAGATTTAGTTCGGTAGGTCCAGTCCTAAGATGCCAGGGATGATGAATACCTAACTGCCGCAAAACCAGTGCTAGATTCTCCACACATGCAGTGTGCCCGAAGAGTAACACTCTCCCTAGTGTTATTGCCTCTTCTAAAAAAAAAAAACAAATATGAATGCTGTCTTCTTCTTTGTCTGTTTCCTGCCTGCTGGAAGTCCAATTAACAAACACCCATTGTCATTTGATTTTAATTTTTTTAAAACGAATTTTAAACAGAATAAACTTGACTTTGAAGCCCGTTATAAAGTGATGGTAAATAAAGCTATGTTTCGCATATACAGCTTATACAAGATCTTGAAAACACGTGACCCTCAAGTACTTATCCGAGCTTTCAAGGTCTACGCGCGCCCAATAATTGAAGGTGGCACCACAGTCTTTAATCCAACTCAAAAGAAGGATATTGATTTCCTAGAAAGTGTACAAGACAGTTTCACTCGCAAGCTGCTAAGCTGGGATCCTTTGGTCTTAGCTATTCTTCAATTCCAAATAGCGAGGAAAGGGCGCAACAGCTAGGTTTGCGCTCCCGAAAAAACAGAAGGGAAAATCCCCCTATAACGACATAATTATAATGTTGAAAATACTTTCTGTTAGGATTGATGTCAACGCAAGTGATTCCTTTTACTTCACTGATACCAATACTAGAAATGGCGGTATAAGGCTAGCTGGCTCATTGAGTAGATACCGACCCGGAAAAACCTTTTTCTCTCACCGAGCGTTTGCACGCCTCAGGATGATGATGAAGGTCCGCATACTCAATATGACGTTGGATCAACTTATGGTGTCATCTTCTTCGAAGGTAGATCACAGGAGCACTATCCATTATTTGTTGTTGACGTCCTGGACATTAGAGTCCACTGTTTTATCCCGTACTTCTTTTACTTTTCGTTATGGTACTTTTTTGAAACAATACGTGATGTAGTCATCGTCACGTCCTGATTAATAAAGAATAC
The DNA here is from genome assembly GCA_947396885.1 of Heligmosomoides polygyrus polygyrus. Classification (NCBI taxonomy): domain Eukaryota; kingdom Metazoa; phylum Nematoda; class Chromadorea; order Rhabditida; family Heligmosomidae; genus Heligmosomoides; species Heligmosomoides polygyrus. The sequence continues at coordinate 38,978,081 of OX377204.1, forward strand.
AAAGAATGAAGAATTGCTTTTCTTCTTCATACTGTATTTGTTCCTATGAGGTTTTATTGACTAGTTGCGGTTCCTCTCTTTCTAAGCGCACTTTAGGGTCCATTGATAAATAAATAAATAAATAAAGTCACAATATTTAGAATGGGGACTTATGGAAGGAGTCGAAAACAGTTTTAATCTTCAAAAAAGGTCAGCAGGAGGATATCAACAACTATCGACCCATCAGTCTTCTCTCGGTTGTGTACAAGATCTTCACCAAGATACTGCTTAACCGCATGGAGCGTTGCTTGGACGAATATCAACCAGTGGAGCAAGCAGGGTTTCGCAAGGATTTCTCCTGCATGGACCATATTCAGACTCTCTCACAGCTCATCGAGAATAGCCGCGAATACCACCTCCCACTTGTCCTTGTCTTCGTGGATTACCGGAAAGCGTTCGACTCTGTGGAGATCAACGCCGTTTTGAACGCACTTGTGCACGCTGGTATACCATCGCCCTACATCCGACTTCTCGACGAATGCTTCTCGAACACATCGACTACCATCCAGCTGTTCGATCGAAAGCTTAAAATTCCTATCGGGAAGGGAGTACGGCAGGGAGACACGATTTCTCCCAAGCTATTCACAGCGGCACTCCAGGATGCCATGAAGGACTTGAACTGGGACGATAAAGGCTACCTTGTCGACGGTAAACGGATCAGCAACCTTCGCTTCGCCGACGATATTGTTCTCATCTCTACCAGCACGGCAGAAGTCGAGGGAATGCTGAACGAGCTCAATATGGCAGGTATGAAGATTGGATTGGACATGAATATGTCCAAAACACAATTTATGGTCAACCAGTGGTGTGACACGGGACTCGTAAAGTTAAATGGAGTCGCTCTACAACAGGTCGACTCCTATGTCTATCTGGGAAGAGAGCTGAACATGGATAACGACCTCGCTCCTGAAATCGCCGGCAGGAGACGCGCAGCATGGGCAGCCTTCAGTTCGATTCGCGAAGTCACCGATCAGGTCAAGGATCCCGGCCTCAGGGTCTCGATATTCAACGCCTCTGTACTGCCTGCGATGTGTTACGCGACGGAAACCTGGCCCGACAACAAGGCAATCGCCAGAGCGATGCAAACTACGCATCGTGCACTGGAGAGATGTCTTCTAAGGACAAGCCTTCGTCAGCAATGGCAAGAAGGCCTACGAAGCTCGGAGCTACGGGAGAAGTCGCAATTAGCAGACCCGCTGCAGTACATGAAGAAGTCCAAATATCGCTGGGCCAGACACCTGCTTCGACGAAAGGACGATAGATGGAGTCTCCGTGTCACAGAATGGCTCCCGAGAGATCATAAGAGACCACTGGGACGACCGCCAATGCGATGGGCAGACTCATTCTCAAGATCTTTCAGAGAGCGGAGTCTGCCTCACTGGATGCAAGCAGCCAGAGATCGAGCGGTCTGGAAGAGTTGTGGTCCCCGCTGAGAAGACCTCCAGCCGACAAAGGACCAGAGTATCAAAGTATCAAAGTAAAGTAAGTATTTAGAATGCTGCCGTTCCAAGCTTGCAGGGAGAGACATCATCATACGCGTGGGGGAACATTCTCCCCGTACCCTCTGCGGCATATTCCCAAAGCTATCAAGTACTGGATCAGAGAGGAACTCATCAGAGTCGTCTTTGGAAGAATTTGCACTTCTTTGCTTTTCCTAACGTGGGGTCTTTCCCATGTGAAGATTTAAACCACAAACGTGCTGTGTTTTAGCATTCCGATTTTTCGCCTAAAAACCTTCGGCATGCTTCCAATTTTAGGGTATAGGAAAGGGGTGGAATGTTCCTTTGTAGCTTTCGTCAGGGACATGTACAGGCAGTTCACTCATCTATGAACAGTAAAATTCATTACAGCAGTCAAACAAGCAGCCTGCGTCCATCGGCTGCTATGGCGCTCATTCGCCCTGGTGAGTTCAGACGACTAGTCAAAATGAAGGAGTACAGCGTCCACTTTTAAGAAGGGCATTTCGCTCAGCAAAAAATAACACTTTCGGCTATACTACCATACACGCAAAACACTACACATTCTTTTCCTCAAAATCTCACTCTGGGTCCGCGTTTAGGTTGCTGATAACGAAGCAAGCTGTTAGGCTGTCTCGACGTGAAGGAGAGAAACTTCTGCAGGTGAAGCTGGAGTAAAAAGTGTCAACCTGTGGGCAATATTTGAACAGTGTCGATGTCATATTGAGATGGCTGTTCGGGCTATGAGTGCGCATCAGATTCAGGTTTTGACTACTTTACACGGCTGTGCGGGTGTAAAGTCGACAACCGCCAATTGTGTGACTCATGAGGCCCTTAAATTGCTCGTGATTTATCAAGTCTCGCAGCGATGAGTAAGCTCGATGAAACTTGCGGAGCTGTATTACACTGCACAAGTTCCAAAGTGCCCTCAGATTTTCAGAGTTTGAATACAGTCGAAAGGCGAAGCTCACCTTTCGGGGTGATTTCGCGTACCGATCACCTGGAAATTCGACGAACAGTGTCCAGTAGCCCTTCCGTCGCACCTGAATCTCGACGGCTTTGGGAACGGAATCGCACCGGAGCTGTCCTCAACTCACCTCAAATGTGTGCTCGAAAGTGTTGCCGGCCGTCACGTTGAAATCGGCCGTGTTGTCGACACCCACTAACCGGAAGAACGTGGCGTCGGTCACGTTGTGATTCCTGCAAATCGCGAGGTGGAATGAAAGCAGACGCAAGCTGTCAATCTCCGGGCACAGACTGACCGAATGTACAAGGTGAGATCGTATCGCCGTCCTTTATAGGGATGCCATTTGCGATTGAGTGCGAGCTCGGAGCACACCAGCATCAGAAAACACTGGAGGAGAGCCCTTTTTAGCATCAGACGATCAGTGCATAGGCGAAATCTGAAAAGCAATTTATACAGAGAAGGGACGTCAGACCAGCCATTCTTGTCTGCTTTCGAGAACACGGTATATAAAGGAGCGAAAGTGGCATGTCCAATATAAGAGGAGAAGGAAACCGTGTGACTGTGAACTAATCCACACACTAATTCGCGCTTTCTCTTGTTTTAGAATCAACCGCATTCCTTATTTATTGAACTGTCAACGCTTGCTCGCTTCCCGTAGCCAAGTGTCCAACTAGGCAAGGGCTCCTCCAGCTTCAAAATATAATAGCCATAATCCCTATATATAATCGGCCAATGTCACGTGTCCGTCACCGGAGGGGGCTGCAGCCAAGAAATGGCTGTGAAGTACGGCGTATGCCATCCGGGCTTTCTTTCAGCTTAACCATGGGAGATTGCTGACGAATTATATCCTTGGCGGCGGATCGTCCAAGTTTACAAGTTATTCAGCGGGTAACGCTTCATGGTATGAGTGGCGATCAAGTGCAGAGCGTAGGGATTCAGAAGACGTGCTGAAGACGTCGGCCAAGAGCGCTGGGATTCAGAAGACGTGCCGAAGGCGTCGTCCAACGTACGCTGGGATTCAGAAAACGTGCCGCAGATGTCGTCCGTAAGGATTTCGAGTAAAGGGACCAGTAGGAGGGGGACCGGTGAAGAGGGGATTAGCAAAGGAGGACAACTAGAGAGGGGAATAAGGGGCACCAGTATTTTCCCTCAATATCGTGCCAATGTGCGTAGGGTTTCTGAAGACGGGTCACAGAAGTCGTGGCACGTATGTGCGGGATGCAGAGGGAATGTCATAGACGTCATGACAACGTGGTGACACGTGAGGGAACTCAGTGTCACATGTGAGTGCTGACTCTTACTCTCGCTAGCACATAGGTAGGGAAGAATTACCGCGGAGGGAAGGGGGTTGGGAGGGTGGGAAGAGGTAGGGAGGTTGACTATGGGATTCGGTGGAGTACTATTGCCGTCGGACAGTAAACAGTGTCGACCAATACCGATCAATTTCAATTATCTATTTTTCAGCAGGCTAAGCACTTCTGATTGGGACTCTCATGATCTCTTTCTCGCACGTAGAGAGCGGGCACTTCACCGAATAAATCGCTTACATGTGAAAGAGGGTGGACGTATTTCATAGGAGCAGTGAAAATTCTGCTTTACCGTATCCTACTGCACTAATCTATGTAGTAAAACCAGTTTTTTTACTGCAAGAAGCCCAAAGAAGAAAGGAGGAAGACCGGAATTGAGTTGTTCTATTATCAGGCTTTGGGGGCGATGCCCCCAACCTGACGTTTGGTGGCCGCCAGGCCGCTGAACGTCTGGTAAATAAATAAATAAATAAATAAATAAATAAATAAATAAATAAATAAATAAATAAATAAAGAGAGATGTGCTCGGATAATGTGCGTGTAGTCCGAATCTACTGGAAGCTTGGTCCCATCCAGATAGCCAAGCCTTCCACATAAGGGAGACGCTGAGTTGCTGTCAGAGATCTTTGGTTGGGATAATGAACTGATCTGCACAACGGCTGTTCAGCGGCATGCAATTGTGTAAGCCAATTTGAAAAACATTTAACCGTTCAAACCGTTCCCACGATCTCCCGTATAATTAGAATGCATGGCGCATTCCGCAAAGGGGTTGACTAACGCCGTCCTTTGTTCTCGAATACCTTGACTTGCGTAAACGAAAAATAACTCCGACAGCCAGGTGAAATGGCTTCAAACTCGTGCGGTACAACGACGCAAGCTGTGTTCGCAGGGAGCGAAGGCTGAAGAAGGAGAAATTTTTGTTTAGAAAGTTACACATTTTATTGTAGAGATGTTGTACATTTAGTATTCAAAAAAAGAACGACTGAATGACGCCAAACTGATAGACTTCGAATTTGGATATCAGACCGAGTAGCCATGTATCTAGGACAATGTGAGCGAGTAGTTAATGAGATGTTGCACCCCCCCCCCCCTCCCCCTGAGTTTCAGCAATAATCGGTATAACTATTTAAACATCGCATAATGATTCCAACATCAGAATTTGCTAAAACGTGTATCAATTTGAGCATATGTAGGGGTGGGCGCATCTCCGGCATCTGAGCTGATTGAATTTTAGGGTTTCATGAAGACAAATCAGACCTTAGGTCCCTCCAGGTTCGTTTAACACTGGTTCCATATCTGTTTGGAAATGAGTAAGATCTGAGTTGTCGATCGACCGACAACCGCAAGTCATTACAAGGGCTAGTGCGGTAGCAAATTGCCACTACGACATTCTGTACTGGAATGTACATATCACAATAGATATTAATAGACATTAACTCTTTATTCTTCTATCTTAACAACTTTAGCCTTCAGAGATGACGATTGGCTTCCTTGTACGCTGATTAGTAGAGGAGATTGAGTTCGAGTAGTACAGCTACATATAGATATCAGGAACTAACTCGTTGCAAACCAAACGTGAAAATTACATCTCGAACATCTCGAATCAATTGGGGTTCAAATCTGGAAAGTACCGGTGAGCTTATCATCTTATCAGGACATTGAAGCGGTTCCAAATTTGCTTCGAAGAAACCCAAGACATTTGCTTGTCAACTCGAGTATATGGAACAGATACACGATCAAAAAGCCTCCAGAACTTTGTAATACGTCTGTGCCACGAGGATTTTAGGCGGAACTTTTATTACTGTTCTGGTGTTTGGAGCGTCTCGTCGTCTTCAGAAGCACGATGTTCCGGGTCTGAGTGTAGTGATTCAGCTACCACGCGGTGTTAGTAAAACTCAGTCGAAACGTCAGGCCAGTAATAAAAGCTACATCTAAAAACCTCGTGGGACAGAAGTGTTATAAACGCTTTCAACACAGTGCCGAGGCTTCAAGATGAGAGCACCTGGAGCCTCCAGAAGCTTTGACGTTCATGCCTTCCTTGTGTAATAACTGAAAATAATTCCTCTTATGGTTACCACAGAAGTTCGTGATTTTTAATTAATTCAATATTATTATTCTTAAATATTTTTTGATGCACCTCTGACTAAGAATAGGAGAGGAGACCTTAGGTTTCACTTTCAGGTTCCAAAATCGCAGTCGACAACAAACTTTACACAGTATGTAGGTGATAAAGGGAACGTCACCAACATTTTTATGATTTCGTTCACGTCCCTTGATGGCTCGTAAGAAGCTATGCGAATGGTGTTGTGATTACCGCCCCTATGTTCTTTGAACGTCTTCGTGGGTTAGTATATGCTTATGTGATATTACTTATCTAAAGCAAGGCTACCCTCGTATCTGAGAAGAAATAAAGGACAAAATGAATCCCGACAAGCTATGAGTCCAGCAAACAGTGGGAGCGTAGTCTTAACATAGAAACTGATAACTAGAACTTGAGAATCGAATGAAGCGCCTAAATAGATCAGCAAAACAGAGGATATGTGGAGACGCAAGAAGCTGTCAAACACATCTGCGCTGACTACGAAGACGAGGTAAGGCTGGTGGCGTAAATCACTGTTCGGACATCAATAATCTATTCATTGAATTCTAGACCCGAAGACGACGGAGCAGAAAGTAGAGAAGAAGCGACACTATTCAAATGCTCTTATTTACGGCAGGGCATAATTTCCGCGAGCGCATGCTCCTCCTGGTCCTGCGATCTGCGAGACAACGAGGAATAACTATGCAGAAACGACCGCACAGCTCCCAAGAGCTGCATAACAAGGGCAAGAAGAAGGGTATTTGTCAGCTGTTCCAGTCCTACATTTCAAGGTCTGACAAACGAATACGAATAATAGAAAAAGCGATCAGTGAAGAATTTGAAAGCAAAAGGTGGGGTCCACAGTTCTTGGCCGACCTCAGCCATTAACCATTTTTGTTAAAAATATGCTTTTCTGATGTGCTTCAACATTTAATTGCATCGCGAAATGCATTTAGCATTTACCGGAACTGACGGAAAGAACCGAAATGGACACCGTTTCGAAGTGTCAGGCGCGAACGGGATTCGCCTAAATCACATCAGTCAAAGTCGCACACGAAAACAATCGCCTAGTGGAACGCTGAACAGCCGAACAAAACAAGCCGAAGCCACGTCTGGAGAGGCGAGGTGGACGGGCCGACGAAAAAGAGGTGCGCGAGCTGATCTGCGGGAAGCAGTCAGGAGTCAGATCAGCAAAGGGGTCCTTGGGTAGTAGAATACTGGACTCCAGAGTGCGTGATGAGGCAAAAATGCTTATAGCAGTTCTGTCGATGTCGAATTTGAACAGACTGTCTGCTTGTTAAATGGACACAATCCTGAACTCTCGAGCTCCAAATTCACAAGGCAGATGAAATAGGGTTCTGAAGTGGTAGAAACCAATCACGGTGGTTTCGGTTCGAAGCTGCCTCAACAGTCCTCCCCTAGCAGCGAACGGAGGCTTTGAGGCGGTTTAGAGGATCCCGACACCCTTCGGTGACCCATCATTTTAGTCATAAACGGCGCTGTCTAATTGCCGTTATGCATGTATTTTCGCGACCACACCCAAGTTTCGCATGCGCCCGCTCTCGTTCGCGAACGAGTCGCGGCCGCAGCTGTCGCCAGCAACCTGAAAAGCGACGCCGAGTGTCGCCTTCTCGACAAGGTAGTCCGCCGAGGGCAAGCCTGCTTAGGCTCGGGGATGGTAGCAGCCCCTGCTGCTGCGAAAACTTTCAATGCAGGGAAAAGGATCAAATGACCATGAGGAATCAACGTTAAATAACCCCTGTTTCGAAGACGCCACGCACCTTGCACTTACCAGAGAGGATTCTGAACACGTATTTTAAGAGATGTATGATTTCTACTTTCCCAAATTCACCGATCCTGGAGAGATGGAAGCCTAGGTTCAGCACGAAATGAGCGCTTCTAGTTGTAATTATTTATTTATTGCACAGGTCGATGCCTATGTGGTAAATATGTAAGCATGCCAGAAGAGCTGCTCGAGATGACGAACGCGTAACAGAAAAGAACATAACACAACACGAATAAGAGGAAGCGAATCAGGATGTCAGAGACTTAGTCAAAATGCCTTTAAATGTGGGGACTCTGCAATTGAGCGGGATCTGAAAATTTTTATCAGTCTTTCAAACTCAACACCAGCTCTGATAGACAAAAAAAACCTGACTCGTTACGGTACGCACCCTAGGCAGGACTTCCCTCGATTACGCTACATTGAACACTCCATTTTACAGGGTGTCGTTTTTTTCGTTTCTAAGAACGTTCTCAAGAATTCCCCGTCATAAAAACGGACGTAAAATAGATTAGAACACGAAATTCTAGCATAACTTCATCAACATATTTACAAACACAATTTCATTATCACACGCCAAAACGACTTCCTTTGGCACGGATGTAGGCCTTCAGACGACGCATAGAGGCATCCATCGTGGCATGTCCATTGGCATTTCTTCCCATGTCTTCAGAAGGCTTTCTTTTAGCGTCTCGACCAATCGATGTCTTTCAAAGCAGGCCTCGATCTCCAAGAAGGACCAGATAGAGTAGTCCATAGGGTTGAGGTCCGGGCTATGAGACCACTCTTCCGGGCTGATAAAGCCAGGAAGCTTGTCGCGACACCAGTCCTGTACAATCTTCGATTTATGAGGTGGCGCCGAATCTTGCTGGAAAATGAACGGCTTGTCCTTGAGGATTTTTGTACTCCAGGAACTAAAAGTCTCTTCGAAAATTTCTTCCAAGTACATTTTCGAACCCATTTTCTCTCCCTTTTTGACGAAAAACAGCGGTGACTTTCCCGCCTAGGTGACAACGGCCCAAACCATGACTGAATCCGGATATCCGCAGCGTTCGTGGATCCTTCCCTCTTCGTTAGCCTCAGCTGCTGCTTTGCCAAGCACACGGTCTGCGCTGCTTCGGCAGCAAAAATGGTTTCGTCTGAAAAAATGACGTAGCGGTGGCGTGCCGACCTGCCTTGCATTTTCTTTCACGATTCTTCAGCACGTGTGGGAGGAGAATATGAGCCTTCTCGCAGCAGTAAGACATCAGTCCTGGCTTCTCATTGACAATGCGGCTCATGGAAATTTTGATAACTTCTATCGCTTTTGCCATCATCCGCAAAGATCTCTTCGGATTTCGGCTCACGAACACGCTTGACATTCTGAGTTGAAGTTGCAGTAGCTGGTCTTCTTCTCCCAGGTCGATCAATGAACGGAGCTTCTCGTATCGTTTGATGGTGTTGGAGACGGCTTTCCTACTCACCGAGAGCGTCTTCGAGATGATGTTCGCCGATGCTGCGTTGATATGCATCGTGATGATGGGAACCTTCAGAGGATGAGAAGGTGCCAATTTGTAGCTAACCAGTATTACAACTGGATATTTAGCATCTGAGATCACGGTGAGCATACCTAGCGCGGGAAACTACAAAAAAAACAAAGACATTTTTGATGCTTAGGTCAAGAAGAGGCATAGGTCAAGCATGTGGGAACGTGATTTCGGGACACCCTGTAATGAGAGTGAAGAGAGCCTAGGACATAATTTTGATACGTTTCCGTTTAGTTGAATGGTGAAACACGGAGACGACGGCAGGATGGACTGCAAGTCGCCGATACATGACAACCCGATGCTGTGTGGTAGGTGTCGAGATCGAACGACTCGAAACGGGCTCGAAAAAGGCGTCCGGCGTAAGCAAGTAGAGCACTGAGTCAAAGTACGGCGGCGTTCCTTGGCGATAGCGATCAACTCCAGCGAATTCTGATTCCGTTTGATCGACACTATCGCTAATGCAAATCGAAAACGACCATGATTATGTGCCGTTGTGGCGGTGAGACGTTCATGGTATCTCGAATACTGACTCTAACCTTGCAGAATTTTGATACCTGTGCTAGTGCAGAGGACAGTAAGGAATAGAGCAAGGATGGTGCAGTCCTGTATTTCCACTTCAGCTTCTGCCTCAACTGCTAGGTGAGCAGTTTGAATGTAGGCCTCCCACTAGCGCGCGTAATTAGGTGAGCAAGGAGAAGACGGTTCATAGTGATCATCCACATAGACCTTACGATTAGGTTCCTCCAAGAGGGAAGTGTCGCGACGAGGAATAACTAGACCGCTCGATATCTAACGAGAAACAGCGAGCCAAAAGCAGTCGGAGCAGAGACACCGGGACGCTCTTCGGCTGTTGGACGTTGGAAAACACATTGAACTCGCTTTAGGTCCGTTCGAAAATTCCACAGCCAGTTCCCTTTGCTGATCATACAGAGGGTTAATGAGAATCGAACCACTAGTCTCAATTTGTCATTCTCATCTGATGGAGTCCTACAAGTGTATGCCACTCTCTTACTATGTCGTGATGGCGTTTGAAGATGGGTGTTTATTGAAGGTCAGACTTATTTTTAGTTGCCTTCAAACCTACTGCAAAGTGAGGGAAAAGTAAAAGATGGAACGGACTTTCAGGATTTTAGTTGTATTCGACTTCAATTTCTAAACTCATTGCATCATTCCACACTATCGTCCGATCAGACAGCGCCGGTGCTATGAAGGCGTAGAGCATTTCGCCTGATTACCAGGGGATGAGAGGTGCAATTCCCGCCTAGTGCTAAAATTTTGATCGCAACAACACATTGTTGTAACAGCTCACAACCTCAGTACCAGCCACGTGAGGCTGGGTTAACGAAAGCGATTTAAAACATCTGATACAGTTCCCCATCAGGAGGAATAGGGACGTGTTCAAACTTGACGCGAATGGGACCAAAAACATGTAGATCTGCACCACGCACGGCTACTGGAGCTTTCTACCGATGGACCACATGCCCTGCACAAAACTGCCAACAAATGTAATATCTCAAGAGTCGTCTAAGATATTTTAGAAATGGAACAGTGTACATTTTAAACAAAAAGTTATTCGGCAATCAATAAAATGTTCATTCTTTCACCAAACGGGGAATGTACTTTCGGAACTTCAGAAGCTAAACTGCAGCCTAACAACAGGAGCTTCAAATTATACTTTAACGAACAGCCATTGAAATACTTCGGTGAACAGGTTCACATGGTGCTATAGTGCCCTGTCTGAATCTGAGTGAAAGAAACCATCTGATTCTAAGAGGGCGAGGAGGAGAGAAGTATCCCAGGCATGGCGCTCGATTCAGAATATCTCTCTACGCTCATAGAAGATTTGGTGAAATTCGCCGACACCAGGCGATAAAACGCTTGATTGCCGGGGCCCAGAACTGGACGCGCGCACGCTGTGCACGGATGTTCAGCGCCTGCTTCCACTGTGACATCAGTGCAGCGCGATATGCCACAGGGTGGCGTAGTTCCTTCCGTCTAAATCAAGCGCACATCATTGGGAGCGTTCAGTTAGTCCGCTCGACCTCCTCGAAATTCGCATCTTAACCTCTTTCTTCGCTGAGGGGTTGGTCATACATGGGTACTTATTAACACAACATACAACATTGCGCTAAGCGTGCTCGGGGAACAGTAAGAGTTACGCAAGGGTCGACCCTTTAGGAACCGTGCTTCCAGCATACTTTTTCAACCAGTAAAAATCCCAAGGAAAGAAAAAATCCAAACTTTCGGACCTCTGAGACTGTTCATATATGCCACATCCACTGTCCTAAAATAAACACTGCTTATCGCAGAGTCTCAGAGTTACAGGAGACGTACCATCTCTTAAGACGCCAACACTAGCAGAATTTAAATTTAACTATTACTTACAGGAGATGTCGAATGAAAATTGCTTAAGCGTTCAAGAAGAGTTTAAAGAATAAAGAGGTAAGCGTTGGCATTAGTCAAGCATACTGCGAAATGCGCCACGCATTCTTCTTCTGAATAAGTGGTTTGCCCAGACTTGCTGGGGTCAGCCTGGACCGATCAGTGGTTCTTCTTTGACAAGTTTGGTCCCAATCTATTAGGTTGGAAAAAAAGTCTTTTCATTTTTTTCAAAGATTTATTACTTTACAACTACAAAGTCAAATCAATTGAGATAAGTTCCATTTTGTTCCACTACACTTCTCCAAAGACGGGGTAATTTTTCTAATTTCCCTCGCGTAAAAGACTGCAGTTCTGGAGTCGAACCACCGCTGAATCCAATTTTTGATGTCTTCGTCCGTTTCAAAACATTTCTCTCCAATTTCTTGCTTGGGAGCGTGGAAGAAATAGCATTCGGTAGGGCCGACGTCAGGGCTATTCGGTGGATGTGGCAATACCTCCCAGCCCTGCTTCTTTATTGTTTCTCTTGTGAGTCTTGTAACATGTCGCTTTGCAATGTCATGCAGGATCATCACCTTCGACTTCTCCGGCCTCTTTTCTTGGAGAGCTGCGGCGACTTTATGGAGTTGGCCCCTGTATGTGGCAGCAGTAAGTGTATCTCCACTTCTGAGAGTTTCCCATTAAATCACTCCTCTGACATCCCACCAAACACTCAAGAGAATCCTCCTTTCGTAAACACTGGGCTTGAGATCAGGCTTAGGGTTCTCTCCTTTATGTACCCATTGCCTTTTTCTTCGGAAGTTGGCACACAGAACCCAAGACTCATCGACTGTCACAACCCGCGGCAGAAACGATTTTCTCTCGTATCTGGACAGAAAAGAAGCAGCGATGGAGAGCCGTTGACTTTTCTGAGTGTCTGACAGGGCATGTGGAATCCAAGTTCCAAATCTCCATGCAAAGTCAAGATTCTTCAGATGGATTTCACTATCCTATGAGAGACTTCGAGCTTCTCTGCCAGTTGACGTGTCGTCTGCCTACCGTCGGCCCGAAGAAGATGGAGTAGTTCAGTGTCGTCCGATTCAGTTGGCCTTCCTGACCTTGCTTTGTCCTCGAGTGAATAATCTCCCTCTAAAATTTTTCCGAATCACTCATAACAGGCGCGATGAGTAGTAGATCCCAAGCCATATATATGGTTAATTTGGTCGGCTGCCTGACCAGCTGTAGATCCTTTAATGAATTCATGAAGAATGCCGTGCCGAAAATGGCCATGAGGTAGATCTGGCATTGAGTCCGGAAGATTGGATGGATAACGAAGTACAAGGAGGGGCTTGACCTGTGTCCGCGTGCGAACGGTAGACAAGTGTGATAGGATTACGAAATCAGCTATCAATATTGGCTAGAGCGTTTACAAGGAGAATGGTAAAAAAAATTTCGAAGTGTGAAGAGACTTTTTTTCCAACCTAATAAACACCACGTTGAGAATGAAGGCTTGGTTTGACTGGAATCGGAACCACAGCATCGATTTGAGGTGCACTGGGCGGCGAGCGCCTTCTACGACTACACTACCACGTGCCCACAAGGAGAGGAGGTTAGAGGTGAATAAATGTGCTATTACAGAACCGAACCTGCTGCCGTTAAGAAGGTGAAAATTAGGAAAGGGGCAAGGACTCGTGGCGGTAATGTTGCGAGCGCATTTATGTATATAGGGGTGGAGCCGGTTAAGACCGCATATAAGTATTGCCCTTCCACCACCGATGTTACAGCGACGAGCACAGAAGTGACAGCATTGGTTGAGGAAACCTGTTGACGCCAGTGTGTACTTGTGCTCCGATGAAGTACCAGTTGATTGCGAATCGAACGTGACAGTGTTACCGTGCTGTCGTATTCAGGAGGTTTTTCGCAAAGTCAGCAAGGATGCAGACCTTCGGGGTACGCAGTGGTCTTTCCATGTTCTCAGTGCTTTGAAGAAGACGCGAGGAGTGCAAACATCTGCTGGAGTGCTCAGCCTGCTACGGCGAAGCTTAAAGGTCTGGCTTGATGTAAGGCTTCACCAAACGTCAAACAGATTGCGTTCAAAGGTTTCTTTATCACTACCTTAGAAGAAGACATACCTAAAAAACAAAAAACAAGAAATCCGCTTCCAGTGGGAGTTCTCTTCTAAACACCTTTTCAACCATCGAGAAAGAATGGCGTGTAGCAGGATTCGGAACGAACTGGAAAGTGGCTCCTAACGATAAGTCCACTTAGCACGGTACACTTAACACATGACCGCTCTTCGGGAACTGTGAGAGAAGGCCACTAGGGTAGTCGCTTTCTCGGTTCCTAGAAGGAGGAGGAACAACTCGAAGGTACGTCTACACGTGAGTAGATCCCACTCTAGCCTTACAGTGTTCATCGCCTATGGAAGCGTTCGCGTATACTTCTGTCGACAGGCTGGGAGTGAGCGGTGAACAGCAGTGAAAGCGTTTGCCAACTGGCCGGTCTGGTTGACCGCTGATGGCAGAAGTACGGGGCGGGGTGTCCGCGGCTATCAGACGGCCACAAAAGGGAAAGCTCGTCACAACTGGATTGACATGCTGAATGCGGCGCATGCAAAACTCTGCTCTCTTCAGAATCCTGCTCGGTTTTGAGTCGATTCTTTCCATGGACATTAAGATTGAAGAATAAATGATACCCAGAAGAACAAGCTGGAAGGAGCTCTTTTCATTTCCATAGGTCCATGAAGCCAGGCCGTCAAAACGGCAAGCGGAACGGAAATGTTTAAATCAATCACAGCCTCGAGTGGTTAAGAGGTCCAAAATAATGCAATCCATCTTGCTGCTATTTACAGAAAGTCGAAATAGGGCTTTCCCACTCATGTTGGTGGTTGTTCCAACTCGAACTCCTAATAAAATTTGACGACCCCACAAATGGAGACAAAAGGAGCAGTTGTTGTTATGAGTGTTCCAGGTACTGTACACTAAGAGGAGAGACAAGGGAGTATGAGCAGGGGATGAATTGATGCATCTGCCGCATCAGCTGCATCCAGAACGTTTTCCATTCGCGTAAGCACTTCTACAGTGCACAGGTGGTGAGGTAAGGGACTGAAGAGATCGCTTCCAAAGTAGAACGGCTTCTGAAGACTTTCGTGTTTGCTAGGAAAAAGCTAGCAGCATAGTGAGTCATTTGCAGAAACCTACGCTGATCGGACAGGAAAGCAGGATATTCTTCAGAAGCCGAAAGGCTAAGAAGAGGGGAATTGGGTGGAGCGAAAATGGTGAGGCTCGAAAATGGTGAGTGCCTCTGGGCTAAACCACATCTCCAGAAACAAGGGAATGACTCGTAGCAGTTTCTGTCAGTCGAAATCGCAAGCGTGTGTTCGAAGCAGTGGGCCAGTTTTGACCGCTTTTCATTCTGAACCTGGCCCTTCAGCATAAACAGTGAGCTTCAACATAGTGTCGAGGCTTTCCTTCTAAAGCTAGAGGAACTCCATCGGAAACAGCACGCCTTTAAAAGACGATGGAAACCTCTTCACCAAGATCTGGTCGTGAGATTCCCAAGAAATTTCGGATCGGGTCCCAAAGCTTTTGAATCGGTGAGCAAGATCGAGGATCATCCTTATGACCAATATTACCCTAAGAAAATCGGAGTTTTAGGAGGCTCAACGTCGATTCCGTTTCGAAGCCTTACATGTAATGAGCTCATTGCCTTTTTTACATAAGTATTCACTATTCGACTGAAAGTTAGTGAAAAACGCTATCAGGAGCAATTGCTACCACCTGGCCAGACATCTGGCACTTTAGGGTTCCTTGCACAGACCCATATATTCTACTCAGTGATCTACAAATTAAAGGATGGCATAGGAACCGTCACGTTCCCCATACATAGGCAGCCTTAAATTTAGAAGGTGCTTCCGGAGTTTAATAAAAACGTCAGACTCTCGCACTCTTGACCTCGTCGAGTTCTGAAAGGCCATAACCATGCTGTAACAATGACGTAATGACATTCTTTCGCGCGCTTGCAGAACAGATGTGTGAGCCATCATGAGTTCAGAACAACGGACTTCAAGAAAAAGAGGAGCACTGACATGATGGAAGATGCTCAAAATTACATCCGCAGGATGTATAGCTGCTTTAACAAAGACTTTTGTTTACTTCAAGCCGAGTAGAAGAAACAGAACAATTCCACAGACGTCGCTATATGCAAGACGAAGCTTGGCCATCTATCGACCGTCCACAAATTCTTTACCCGCAAACTTCAAATTATTCCATCAAAGTGGAAAAACGCGGAAAGGGAGCCAAAGCCAATCTTTACGCGAACAGTCAGAAATCATTTTTTACAGATAATATTTCACGAGCAAAGCTGTAGTTTAATCTTGTGCAGACATATTTGAGAATTTTGGAGATCCAAGTTGTCTTTTCTCACATAACGCCTTTTCACTGCACGTCAGAGATCAATGTGATGGCGAAACCAGCTACCGGTGTAGACAAGAGATTGTGAAGGGGAGACTATGGCTAAATGTGCTAGTTTTTTTCAGGCAGTAAATGAGATCAAGAAAAACAACCCGTAGGAGCATCAGTGGAGCAATGGGGACGGCTCCGGTGATCAGAGGGGATACTTTTTGCAGCTGGCCAATGATTGCTGATGGGGTTCACGGGATGACATTTATTACATTCGAGATGACGGCGGAAAGAGCATGATGGAATGCCCTCGTCACGGCACGTATGTCGTCCAGCATGCTCTGCTCCTCGTTGTTCTTAAGTGATCAGCTGCTAAGCGCCGAAGATGCGGACCCATCGAGTGATTCAGCGGCTGGGAACGCGGAGACGCATGTCCATGCAGAAGCCTGCAGCGTCCAGTAGGTTAATGGGGCTGAAATGGAGAAAGCCCAGAGGACATCGACTAACAGCGGAAGTAGATGCCGAGGATATCTTGGCAAAGCCATCAGGGGAAAGGGCAAGCAAGCAGTCTCGATGGATCGAGCCTAAGTAATTCAAGACCTTTCATGAAACGAGAACGGAGATACGCCCGACACAATTTCAGAAACCATTTTTTGACATTCGTTTTCTGTCATCACATTCCAAGTGAAAGCATAAGCGATAAATGATACTGCAGAGACTATCATCGAAGTATCCCTAACTATGGGCGTGTGTAGCGCAATATGGGCGTGGGTAGCGCAATATGGGCGCGTGTAGCGCAGTCGGAGGAGGCGCCGGCTGTCACGTGCACCCGAATAACAGGTTCTTGGTTCGAATTTCCCGCCCGGGCCAACCAAGCCTTCCATCCCTCCGGGGTCGGTGAATTGGTGCCAGACTTGTCTGGGAAGGATAGAGCACTGACTTGTTCATCGGTTGGCCACCGCAAGTCATTGTATGGCCAAATACGCATTCAAGTCGCCTCCACACATCCCGTAGAAGTAGAATGCGTGGCGCATCCTAAAAGAGTAACGCCGTCCTTTATGTTTTATCCCTAACGCCCGTTACAACTTCGCCGACTTCAATATCAATAGCGAGATGACCACACTCCGACGCCCTGATGGAACAGTGCCACTAATTATCTCTTTCAGAAGTGGAATGGATAAGATCATTCACAACTTCTACTCCCACTTCATCGGTAGCCACGTCCACCTAGCGAAGGATGGATGTGAAACTCCCGCCGGCGCTCATCCGTATCCCGGCGCAGATCTTCACATGCTACCTGTCGGAGTACAAGACTCTATTTCAGTGGGAGGCCGGCAGGACCGTCTTGTTGTGCGAGAAGGGGGACGTGTGCGACATTGACAACTATCGCCCCATTGCCTGCTGCCCGTTGCCTACAAGCTGCTCATTCAAGTGATCCTGAACAGGATAGGCAGAACCCTAGATGAAGGGTAGACATGCGAACAGACCGGACTTGAGGATTCAGGACTATCGGCCACAGACACACCGTAGCGGAGGTAACCGAAGTGTTGCGAACGTGCAAGCTGCCACTGTGTCTTACATACCTCGACCTGGAAATGGCGCTCTACTCCCGAGCGAAGTTAACGACGACCGAATTTGGCGGTACATTTGGAAGCGTTGCACTGCAGCTGAATCTTAAGGAGGTTATGATTGTGAGAAACGGACGAGTTCCTGATACCGAATTCTCGTTTGATGGAACGAACATCTCAGAGTACCAGTTACGCGTAACTGGCAGCGGTTTGAACATGGTCAACAACCTAGACCGAACAGGGAAGGAGGAAACGGACAGCTTGGGAAGGATTTAAGTGTGTCCAAGAAGTCGTGAAAAAGAAGAAGAATATCCGGTGCTGTATGCTCCCCTATCGCCTTCAATGTTTTTCCTGCGATGGCGTACGCTTCAGAGCCTTTGGCCCCAGGAAAATAGCATACACACACGATCAGAGCCGTGCAGCGAGGAATCCAGAGGACGATACCCTGGGTGATACGATTCAACAAGAGAGAGTGCTTCCGGAGTTCCGTACTTCCTCAAGGTTCGAAAATCAGTTACGCTGAAGCAAGGGCCGCGTTGTCGGAAATTAGGTGGGTTCGTCACGTAAGACGTTTCCCAGACGCCCGCTGGACGGAAACCGTCGCCGACTGCATTTCGTGGTGAGCCGAAAGAACGCCTGGACGCCCACTGGGCTGTTCGGAGTCCCTCGCAAAGGGTATACCGCTCTTTCTCCAACCTTTCGATCCTTCCGTGGTCCTCTACATGGTATCAAACGGCTGGTAGTACGAACATACAAGCGCAATGAATCGCCACTGATGCATCGCTCCTGGGTGGGCTGTTATGGGGGAAACGGAGCTCTAACAAACTCCCGAGTCATGCTGTATTGTATCCAGACATGTGGCCTTTAGAAATGAAGCTTCGTGTCATGAAAGAACCCAAAATCGTTTCACAATAACAGCAATTGTCTATTGCTTGGATTAGGTCATCCGATTCCCACCCAAGTAACCGTTTCCTCTCCCTCAAATACTTGAGCAGAGGTATCCAAAGCAGTTTATGCAGTTACAAGAGCGTTAGACTTCGTAACTGTAGCAGCACACACTATGTAGATGTCACGCTTGCCGCAGCTGTCGCCGCGGCTGCCGCGCGCTTCTGTATGTTCAGTTTGCCCCTGGTACCAAACAGGTGTGGGAAGGAAAAACACCTACGTGTCCATCTGGTGCTCACCACAAGCCACTGTGAATATTTGGCAAATTGGTTACCAAATTCTTCCCACAATATCGAAGTCGAAGTATAGTGAAGTGGTTCGCCCCAGAAAAGGACTAGCTAACACTCGTACTTTAGCTACTCGTAGTCCAGTAGAGTACCAGCAGGGCCGAGCAAAGCGTTCGGGTAAGGAGAGCTCCTGAACAGCGGTAATGATGACAAGTGGTTCAGTGAAATGAGGTTCGGGCAGTAAAGCTTAAAAATCACAGCCTTTGCTCTGTACCGGGTACAGACTAGAAAAAACAATTTTTCGGCTGCTGCGCGCTCACGTCATGGTACTAAATCGCACACAAAATCGCAACGACTACGCTACCCAAATCGAGAGCCTCTTCAACCCTTGTCGAAAACTATTGTAGCCAATGAATACAATGTCAACGCTTCTTAATGGAATTCGATTGGCCTGGGGAGAGCAGCGAGCATTGGGCTATACCAATGCATCAGGAGAAAAACTTGTAAGGAAAGGAATGGCTGTGATCGTTTCCCAAAGGTGCTTGTGACGCAACAGACGAGGCGGACTACCACATATCACTTCCCGCAAGTGGCCGTGGTTTCTGCCGGTCCGTCACCAGATCGTGGCATCGGAAGGAGCACTTCTTCCCTTTACGAAATGAACACGTCGAGAAGACGATGAACGAGCAGCTGAAGCAGAGACTGAAGGGGAACGCAAAACAAGCGGCTTCAATGCGCTTGCCGATCCGTCGGGAATTTCGGCTGTTTTCGACAGAATAACGACATTCGGACCTCCCGCCGACAATCTTAATATTGGCGAGCGAAAAACAATAACAGCTTTGAAGCAGCAGAAAACGAATAGGGCGAAGGCAGAAACCACGGACGAGATTAGAAATCAGAGAGAACAGCACAACAAAGGCGGGAGGTTGTCACTTCACTGAAGCTAGATGTGTGTTCCAGACCCCTATTCTAGGCATTTAGCCGAAGGAAAACGTATGTAAGTGAATGGGTTTAAGCAGTTAAAAATATAATATTTGTGGTTTAAGAAATTTTACTTAAAAAGGCTTGGCTGGCGACAGTATGAAAAATCTCTCTCTGGGCAAATTGGATGGTCGTATTCGCGCGATCATGGACCTTTCCTCCAAGTAATGCTATGCCGTTGCCGTCTGTGGAACTAATGATGCCTTTCATGCTGCCCGCATTCTTGTAGAGAGACCTTTCTAAAAACAAAGGTCGCTTAAATTAGCTTTTCTCCTTTTGGAAAAGCATTTGGTCGTGTACCGCGTGAGGTCATGTACTACGCCTCACGACAGCACGGTGTTCCCGTAGAACTTATTGAATCGGCGCTGCTCCCGTTAGGAAGTGAACTGCGAGCACCTGTCGGCACACTGGTGATGCCTCCCTCTGGTTTAGCAAGGCTCCCTGCTTTCACTGTTCACCTCTTCCATCATCGTAATGGATTCCATTTCGCACCTTCAAGAACCTACTCCTTGGACTCCGCCTAGTGACGCGGCGCTTACAATTGAAGGCAAAATCGGTGTCTGCAACTGCATCTGATGCTAGTTTGCCGTTAACCCACGAGGGAGCACAGCTTGGTTTAAATGTCGCTCAAGGACGGCTGCCTTATGAAGGAAGCTACCAGCTTGAAGCTTGTCTGCGGTGGTATGGTCACGCTCTCCCTGAGGATGGTGACACAGTTCGGCATATTCGAATTAACATAGATGTATCGGCATACCAGCACCGAGTGTCTCCTTCTCGGCACATCCCTTCTGGGGTCACATGATTCGTTCCATTGACGCATATGGCGCAGTCGGCAGGAATCGGCTCTAACAAGCTTCGACTACGGAAGGATTGCACCCAGGTCCACGACGTTTCAGACAACTCCGTAGGAAGCAAGTTGGAAGGCGAGTTGGAAGGCCAAGGGTGAGAGAAGGCGCTGAATTAAAAATCAGCTCGAGTGAGTAAACGTATTGATCACCGGTAGGATTCGCGTATAGATGTCGTCTTTGGTATCGTGCAGAGCATGGCACACTCAAAATCGAACTGATCAACGCTTTTCAGATAGCATTTCACATAATGCCCTGCGAAACTGACGTGCCACGCCTTGAAGCCGGTGATATTAGTGTAAAGGATAAACGATAAAGAGTCTACTTCGGAGGTGTGAGATATAATTAACTGTGTGTTCGGGCAAAAAGCTGTCGTTTCTTTGTATTCAGGGTTGTTCAACCGTTTTCCAAATGCTATTCATTGTGGTACTTTCTTCAATGTGTTAGTGAACAATCATCAGATATTGCCCAGCGGTGTCCACAACTCTTCCATTGCGCTTGATTTTCTTTATGTGAGATGCGGCACAGTTATCCAATGCTAAAGGATGAATAATAAAGGACGGCGTTTCTTTATCCTTTGTGATATGCGCCACGCATTCTATTCTGCAGAATGTCGCGGAGACGATTTGAATGCGCCATTAGGCTTATGCAGTCGGTCTTGCTAGCCTATGAATAAAGCAGCGCTTTATCCTTTGCAGGCAAGTCTGCTACCAATTCACTGACCCGGAGAGATGGTAGACTTGGTTTCTTGATCGGAAAATTCGAGCCAAGAATATGGAATCGAGTCCACGCGACAGCCAGCGCCTCCGACTGCGCTACACAAGCCATATGCGCGAAAAAATCTGGAGATCAAGTCGATACACGCATACTTTTACCAAAAGGCAGATGTGAGGCTAAGACCACAATTTTAGACAGCGAGTGTGGAGTGAAAACCTCAGGGCTTCTAGGAACGCGGCGATTGACCACAACGAGCACCAATGAAGATGTGGAAGAGCATCGAGAGAGATCGGCTGGTAGTAGGAACATACAATTTTTCGCCGCGCGAGCGGCGGCCTTTGTCGTACGCGAGACGAACCGCCACAGACGCTGAGCTCCTAAGTGAGCTGTTATGTGAAAATTAAGTTCTAACAAACTCCCGAGGTGTGCTGTACTGTATCTAGAGATCTGGCTTTTAGAAAGGAAGTTTGTTGTCACAAAGGGACCCTAAATCTTTTCACAATGAAATCAGTTGTCTATTTCTTCGATGAGATCATCCAATTCCCTTTCGAAATATCGATTTTCTCCGATTAAGTGCACCGATGGACTCTCAAATATCTGTGCAGAGGCAGCAGAAGAGGTTTATACAGTTACGAGAGAATTAAATTGCTTGACTGTAGCAGCACACATTATGTAGACGTCGCGCCTACCGCAGCAGTCGCCGCGGCCGCCGCGCGCTTATGTATGTTCAGCTTTCTCCCCAGAGAGATCTTGTCAAAGTCGGCGCTAAGGCAAAAGACTCCTTGATGTGTAGGATGAGACGACGACTGACCTTAAGAGCAGCAGACACTCCTACCTCTAGCGACTGAACGTTCAACAGAAGACGACGTTTGAATTGATTGAAAATTTAGCTGCAACATCTAACTAGAGGCTCTCAGGGTAGATTTCCCTCAGGGTACGCCTAAGGTTAACTCGTTGCGTTTAGATCTGCAGAGCTGAATATTGAGAATGTATTTGGACAACGGGGCGCATGTAGCGCAGTCGGAGGAGGCGCGACTGTCGCGTGCACCCGATACCAGGTTCCTGGTTCGGATTTCCCGCCCAGGCCAACCAAGCCTCCCATCCCTCCGGGGTCGGTGAATTGGTACCAGACTCGTCTGGGAAGGATAGAGCGCTGACTTGTTCATCGGCTGGCCACCGCAAGTCATTGTGTGGCCAAATACGCATTCATGTCGCCTCCACGACATCCCGTAGAAGTAGAATGCGCTGGCGCATCCCAGATGGGATTGTGTAACGCCGTCCTTTATCCTTTATTTGAACAACGATTGCTTGGAAGAAACAGGCAGTCAAAGGAATTGGTGGAAGCAAAACCCAGAAGCGTCGTTTAGGAAGCAGGGACTACCAAGCGATGCCGTACCCTATTGCGTGCATGACTAAGGAAAAGAAGAAACTCACTTAATGGGTAAGTCATGATCTGATTCCAAGGTAGACACAGCACAAAGTGAAGAGTACGTTTTTCCTCTTTATCAGAAAAAATAATCGCTAGATCAGAGTAAAGATGTATTAACGTCGAAAATAGTTTCAGGTCGTAACAGAGATACGAGGTCTGACTAAGAGAAGTAGCCGTTCAGCTTCCTTACCCTTAGTTTCACTCGTGGTTTGTTTTTCAACGAGCCCAATTTGATGAGCTGCTTTCCTCCATCCGTTTGCCGAATTGACCTGTCTTAAACCGTTTCAGTTTCAGGAGCAATTGTCGCCTACATAGCTAGATTTGGTGCGGCGCTTTTGGAAAATGATAGACTCTATAAAATCAGACAATGGGGGAACTTACGCGGAATACAATTGGGAAGAAGTAGAACAATAGAGTGATGAGACTCAATGATAGTGCCGCGCAGTCACTTAAAGGACGCAACGGCACATTGTCACGTCGTGGAACAATTGCGTGCAGCTGCAAGGTATGCTGGGAGGAGGAGCGGAAGAGTTTCTGCAGGAGGGAGATGGAAGACAATGTGGACCATGTGAACCGAGAGGAAGTCATACCAATACCTATGCACGTGAGCGCAAGGAAAGGCAAAAAAGGAGGCACTCGCTCCGTTTCTTCTGTGAACCATGCGTAACACTTCTTCGGATATCTTGAAGGCCTTCAGAATACTGCTTGTTCCACAAGGTAACTTGTGGTGAAGAAGGGACAAAGAAGTTCTACATTCCCAGAAAACTGTCGGATCGCTGGAAAGCATGGAAAGATTGGGGGCCTGTGAAAGCAGCAGCAACATTGGGGCATAATACATACCATGCGCCTCCTATTTATGGTCCACGCGAAGAAGACACAATGTAAAGGGCAAGATAAGAAACGTGATGAATGACAAAAGAAAAAGCAGGTGAGAATGAAGCAACTCAGAATGAGTAACGCATTCTACCACCTCTGCAACGATGCGGAGAGGCTTTGAATTCTTCTTTGTTATTTAGTAGTTTGGGTTTCATTTTTCATTTAATTTCATTTCGATTTTTATCCAGTATATAAAAAATAATTACCTGGTTGCTAAGTAACCCCGTAGACGAAATTCGGATTTTTTCGAACCTTTTTCATTTCATTTCTATCGTTTCCAGACAAGGTGAACCTCTATGGCACAGGCCTGGTTGAATCGGCGTTATGTGAACTCGAGCAGAATCACGGTTCTCGCCTGAACGAGTATCACTGCCGACAGCGCCGTATTCGACTAAAGGTAACGACAGGACGGAGGAGTAAGCAAAAAGTGAAGGAGTGAGATCAGTGACTATCCAGAAACTATGCGACCACGACCTGCGAAAGAAGACGAAACTGGTTACTGCCCTCTCCCGCATCAGCAGTTCAGGGTCAACTTAGATGTTTCATCTTGAGCAGCGGTTGAGGCATGCTATGGCGTGTAAGACCACGGCTATGGGTGTGAAAGGCCACGATAAACAGTGAGAAAGGAGTCAACTGGCACATCGGACAGCGAGCAGAGCCGTTGACTGCGACCGCAGCCGCATCCAGCCGGGATGTCGTCCGAGCGGCGTCTGCTGCGGTTCGCGAATCAAAATCGCTTTCGCCAACTCTTCGATACTCCGATTACTGCCATG
>OX377204.1:39002558-39037329 GCA_947396885.1 Heligmosomoides polygyrus polygyrus
CGTGAGTGTCGGAAACCCAAATATGGGCAAGTAAGAGGGCAGGAAACTTCAACCGCCGCCCAAAAACGGCAGATGGGGCTAAGGCAGTTTAGGCAGCTGAGAAGTTCTGAGCCCGTCACCGTAAAGAACCTTGAGCGCTCTGTTGGCATACGCTTTTTGAGGTCGTTAGCTCGCCGCGTCTTCTCACAGTGGTCCACCGAAATCGGAAAAAATGCGTCACGCAAGCCTCACCTGCATATTCGCGGCGCTGTTACTTCGTCCACTCACAAGCTATATCGATGTTCTTTAGCATGCTATTAGAACGTTTTACTGGCTACAAAATGAACGCGTTGCAGCCAGATCGATTGGATCTCGACAGAGTTACTGCGCTCCGAATATGCCCTTGCGTCCTATTTGGCAAGACGAGAGTCGATGTTCTCCGCGCTTTTATTCGCCCAGATCACAGTTCTCGATACTGCTAGTAACACGGTTGTAATCAGCAGGAAAAGTTCTATCAAATGGTATCAAGCTTGGCCAATTTCGAAAACATCGATTTTCGATGACGTCATCGTCCGTCTGCGACGGCCTGGAGCGGTCTCGTCCTCGATGCGAAATTGTCGAAAAATCGATGTTTCCAAAATCGGCCGAAATTGACACCATTCGATAGCGCTTTTCACGCTGAACAGAGCAGTACCATTGCGAGTGTCGAAAACTCAAATCTGGGCCTGCAAGAACTCAAGAAACACTAACCGCTATCTTCCGCCACTCTAAATTGGCAGATGGGGCTAAGGCACTTCAGGAAACTAGGGAGTTCTGAGCAAGTCATCACAAAGTACATTAATTGTACTGCTAGCCTACGCGTTTGTAGGCCGTTAGGTCTACGCGTCTTCCTGCAGAGGTCGTCTGAATTCCGAAAAAATCGTGTAACACAAGGCTAACCTGCATATTCGCGCCCCTGTAACTTTACCAAATCATAAGCTACACCGTTCTACGTTAGCCTACTACTACAACGTTTCACTGCCTACAAGACACACGAGTTGCAGCCTAAACGATTCGGACCTGACAGAGTTATTGCGCTCCGAACACGGCCGCGTGTGCAATTTGCAAGCGGTGGCTCCCACTCGATTGATAGGTTCGATGACGTATGCATTGTTCACGGCGCACTCTAAAGGCTTGCTGGACAGTCTCAGAGCAATTACTGAGTAAGGCGGCTGCAAATTTGTGATAAAACTCCCCAAACACTCGCTCTACAAGTTGTCGCGCCCACTCGATTGGTAGGTCCGATTCTGTATGCATTGTGCACGGCGCACTCCAAAGGCTCGCAGGATAGTTTTAGAGCAATTTCTGATTAGGACGACTGGAAATTTCCGATAAAGCTCCCCAAACGCTCGCTCTACAAGGTTTCGCGCCCACTCGATTGATTCTGTCGGGCCTATATGCATTGTTCAGCTCTACTGAGATTTATATAGTAGAAGATAGAGCTTGAGCTGCTGAGTTCAAATATATGTTTATTTTTACTAGTATTTGATTTCTAAAGAAGTTATTCAAAAAGGCCGCTTTGGAACGCTCTAAAGCGGCCTATGTTGGCCGGCGCGGCTTTTTCGGCCAATGACCAAAAGACATGTCCGGTACTGTATAGCTGCTTTAACAAAGACTTTTGTTTACTTCAAGCCAAGTAGAAGAAACAGAACGATTCCACAGACGTCGCTATATGCAAAACGAAGCTTGGCCTTCTATCGACAGTCCACAAATTCTTACCCGCAAACTTCAAATTATTCCATCAAAGTGGAAAAACGCAGAAAGGGAGCCAAAGCCAATCTTTACGCGAACAGTCAGAAATCATTTTTTACAGATAGTATTTCACGAGCAAAGCTATAGTTTAATCTTGTGCAGATATATTTGAGAATTTCGGAGATCCAAGTTGTCTTTTCTCACATAACGCCTTTTCACTGCACGTCAGAGATCAATGTGATGGCGAAACCAGCTACCGGTGTAGACAAGAGATTGTGAAGGGGAGACTATGGCTAAATGTGCTAGTTTTTTTTCAGGCAGTAAATGAGATCAACAAAAACAACCCGTAGGAGCATCAGTGGAGCAATGAGGACGGCTCCGGTGATCAGAGGGGATTCTTTTTTGCAGCTGGCCAATGATTGCTGATGGGGTTCACGGGATGACATTTATTACATTCGAGATGACGGCGGAAAGAGCATGATGGAATGCCCTCGTCACGGCACGTATGTCGTCCAGCATGCTCTGCTCCCCGTTGTTCTTAAGTGATCAGCTGCTAAGCGCCGGAGATGCGGACCCATCGAGTGATTCAGCGGCTGGGAACGCGGAGACGCATGTCCATGCAGAAGCCTGCAGCGTCCTGTAGGTTAATGGGGCTGAAATGGAGAAAGCCCAGAGGACATCGACTAACAGCGGAAGTAGATGCCGAGGATATCTTGGCAAAGCCATCAGGGGAAAGGGCAAGCAAGCAGTCTCGATGGATCGAGCCTAAGTACTAACTCAAGACCTTTCATGAAACGAGAACGGAGATACGTCCGACACAATTTCAGAAGCCATTTTTTGACATTCGTTTTCTGTCACCACATTCCAAGTGAAAGCATTAGCGATAAATGATTCTGCAGAGACTATTATCGAAGTATCCCTAACTATGGGCGTGTGTAGCGCAATATGGGCGCGCGTAGCGCAGTCGGAGGAGGCGCCGGCTGTCACGTGCACCCGATAGCAGGTTCTTGGTTCGAATTTCCCGCCCGGGCCAACCAAGCCTTCCATCCCTCCGGGGTCGGTGAATTGGTGCCAGACTTGTCTGGGAAGGATAGAGCGCTGACTTGTTCATCGGTTGGCCACCGCAAGTCATTGTATGGCCAAATACGCATTCAAGTCGCCTCCACACATCCCGTAGAAGTAGAATGCGTGGTGCATCCTAAAAGGGATTGAGTAACGCCGTCCTTTATGCTTTATCCCTAACGCCCGTTACAACTTCGCCAACTTCAATATCAATAGCAAGATGACCACACTCCGACGCCCTGATGGAACAGTGCCACTAATTATCTCTTTCAGAAGTGGAATGGATAAGATCATTCACAACTTCTACTCCCACTTCATCGGTAGCCACGTCCACCTAGCGAAGGATGGATGTGAAACTCCCGCCGGCGCTCATCCGTATCCCGGCGCAGATCTTCACACGCTACCTGTCGGAGTACAAGACTCTATCTCAGTGGGAGGCCGGCAGGACCGTCTTGTTGTGCGAGAAGGGGGACGTGTGCGACATTAACAACTATCGCCCCATTGCCTGCTGCCCGTTGCCTACAAGCTGCTCATTCAAGTGATCCTGAACAGGATAGGCAGAACCCTAGATGAAGGGTAGACATGCGAACAAACCAGACTTGAGGATTCAGGAATATCGACCACAGACACACCGTAGCGGAGGTAACCGAAGTGTTGCGAACGTGCAAGCTGCCACTGTGTCTTACATACCTCGACCTGGAAATGGCGCTCTACTCCCGAGCGAAGTTAACGACGACCGAATTTGGCGGTACATTTGGAAGCGTTGCACTGCAGCTGAATCTTAAGGAGGTTATGATTGTGAGAAACGGACGAGTTCCTGATACCGAATTCTCGTTTGATGGAACGAACATCTCAGAGTATCCAGTTACGTGTAACTGGCAGCGGTTTGAACATGGTCAACAACCTAGACGGAACATGGAAGGAGGAAACGGACAGCTTGGGAAGGATTTAAGTGTGTCGAAGAAGTCGTGAAAAAGAAGAAGAATATCCGGTGCTGTATGCTCCCCTATCGCCTTCAATGTTTTTTCTACGATGGCGTACGCTTCAGAGCCTTGGGCCCCAGGAAAATAGCATACATACACGATCAGAGCCGTGCAGCGAGGAATCCAGAGGACGATACCCTGGGTGATACGATTTACCAAGAGAGAGCACTTCCGGAGTTCCGTACTTCCTCAAGGTTCGAAAATCAGTTACGCTGAAGCAAGGGCCGCGTTGTCGGAAATTAGGTGGGTTCGTCACGTAAGACGTTTCCCAGACGCCCGCTGGACGGAAACCGTCGCCGACTGCATTTCGTGGTGAGCCGAAAGAACGCCTGGACGCCCACTGGGCTGTTCGGAGTCCCTCGCGAAGGGTATACCGCTCTTTCACCAACCTTTCAATCATTCCGTGGTCTACTCTACATGGTACCAAACGGCTGGTAGTACGAACATACAAGTGCGGCCTCTGCCGCACGCGCAATGAATCGCCACTGTTGCATCGCTCCTGGGTGGGCTGTTATGGTGGAAACGGAGCTCTAACAAACTCCCGAGTCATGCTGTATTGTATCCAGACATGTGGCTTTTAGAAATGAAGCTTCGTATCATGAAAGAACCCAAAATCGTTTCACAATAACAGCAATTGTCTATTGCTTGGATTAGGTCATCCGATTCCCACCCAAATAACCGTTTCCTCTCCCTCAAATACCTGAGCAGAAGTATCCAAAGCAGTTTATGCAGTTATAAGAGCGTTAGACTTCGTAACTGTAGCAGCACACACTATGAAGATGTCACGCTTGCCGCAGCTGTCGCCGCGGCTGCCGCGCGCTTCTGTATGTTCAGCTTGCCCCCTGGTACCAAACAGGTGTGGGAAGGAAAAACACCTACGTGTCCATCTGGTGCTCACCACAAGCCACTGTAAATATTTGGCAAATTGCTTACCAAATTCTTCCCACAATATCGAAGTCGAAGTATAGTGAAGTGGTTCGCCCCAGAAAAAGACTAGCTAACACTCGTACTTTAGCTACTCGTAGTCCAGTAGAGTACCAGCAGGGCCGAACAAAGCGGTCGGGTAAGGAGAGCTCCTGAACAGCGGTAATGATGACAAGTGGTTCAGTGAAATGAGGTTCGGGCAGTAAAGCTTAAAAATCACAGCCTTTGCTCTGTACCGGGAACAGACTAGAAAAAACAATTTTTCGGCTGCTGCGCGTTCACATCATGGTACTAAATCGCACACAAAATCGCAACGACTACGCTACCCAAATCGAGAGCCTCTTCAACCCTTGTCGAAAACTATTGTAGGCAATGAATACAATGTCAACGCTTCTTAACGAATTTGATTGGCCTGGGGAGAGCAGCGAGCATTGGGCTATACCAATCCATCAGGAGAAAAACTTGTAAGGAAAGGAATGGCTGTGATCGTTTCCAGGGGTGCTTGTGACGCAACAGACGAGGCGGACTACCACATATCACTTCCCGCAAGTGGCCGTGGTTTCTGCCGGTCCGTCACCAGATCGTGGCATCGGAAGGAGAACTTCTTCCCTTTACGAAATGAACACGTCGAGAAGACGATGAACGAGCAGCTGAAGCAGAGACTGAAGGGGAACGCAAAACAAGCGGCTTTAATGCGCTTGCCGATCCGTCGGGAATTTCGGCTGTTTTCGACAGAATAACGACATTCGGACCTCCCGCCGACAATCTTAATATTGGCGAGCGAAAAACAATAACAGCTTTGAAGCAGCAGAAAACGAATAGGGCGAAGGCAGAAACCACGGACGAGATTAGAAATCAGAGAGAACAGCACAACAAAGGCGGGAGGTTGTCACTTCACTGAAGCTAGATGTGTGTTCCAGACCCCTATTCTAGGCATTTAGCCGAAGGAAAACGTATGTAAGTGAATGGGTTTAAGCAGTAAAAAATATATTATTTGTGGTTTAAGAAATTTTACTTAAGAAGGCTTAGCTGCCGACAGTATGAAAATCTCTGGGCAAATTGGATGGTCGTATTCGCGCGATCATGATGGACATTTCCGCCAAGTAATGCTATGCCGTTGCCGTCTGTGGAACTAATGATGCCTTTCATGCTGCCCGCATTCTTGTAGAGAGACCTTTCTAAAAACAAAGGTCGCTAAAATTAGCTTTTCTCTTTTTGGAGAAAGCATTTGGTCGTGTAACGCGTGAGGTCATGTACTACGCCTCAGCACGGTGTTCCCGTAGAACTTATTGAATCGGCGCTGCTCCCGTTAGGAAGTGAACTGCGAGCACCTGTCGGCACACTGGTGATGCCTCCCTCTGGTTTAGCAAGGCTCCCTGCTTTCACCGGTTCACCTCTTCCATCATCGTAATTGATTCCATTTCGCACCTTCAAGAACCTACTCCTTGGACTCCGCCTAGTGACGCGGCGCTTACAATCGAAGGCAAAATCGGTGTCTGCAACTGCATCTGATGCTAGTTTGCCGTTAACCCACGAGGGAGCACAGCTTGGTTTAAATGTCGCTCAAGGACGGCTGCCTTATGAAGGAAGCTACCAGCTTGAAGCTTGTCTGCGGTGGTATGGTCACGTTCTCCCTGAGGATGGTGACACAGTTCGGCATATTCGAATTAACATAGATGTGTCGGCATAATAGCACCGAGTGTCTCCTTCTCGGCACATCCCTTCTGGGGTCACATGATTCGTTCCATTGACGCATATGGCGCAGTCGGCAGGAATCGGCTCTAACAAGCTTCGACTACGGAAGGATTGCACCCAGGTCCACGACGTTTCAGACAACTCCGTAGGAAGCAAGTTGGAAGGCGAGTTGGAAGGCCAAGGGTGAGAGAAGGCGCTGAATTAAAAATCAGCTCGAGTGAGTAAACGTATTGATCACCGGTAGGATTCGCGTATAGATGTCGTCTTAGGTATCGTGCAGAGCATGGCACACTCAAAATCGAACTGATCAACGCCTTTCAGATACATTTCACATAATGCCCTGCGAAACTGACGTGCCACGCCTTGAAGCCGGTGATATTAGTGTAAAGGATAAACGATAAAGAGTCTACTTCGGAGGTGGGAGATATAATTAATTGTGTGTTCGGGCAAAAAGCTGTCGTTTCTTTTGTATTCAGGGTTGTTCAACCGTTTTCCAAATGCCATTCATTGTGGTACTTTCTTCAATGTGTTAGTGAACTATCATCAGATATTGCCCAGCGGTGTCCACAACTCTTCCACTGCGCTTGAATTTCTTTATGTGAGATGCGGCACAGTTATACAATGCTAAAGGATGAATAATAAAGGACGGCGTTTCTCGATCCTTTGTGATATGCGCCACGCATTCTATCCTGCAGAATGTCGCGGAGAAGATTTGAATGCGCATTTGGCTTATGCAGTCAGTCTTGCTAGCCTATGAATAAATCAGCGCTTTATCCTTCTCAGAGAAGTCTGCTAACAATTCACTGACCCCGGAGAGATGGTAGACTTGGTTTTCTTGGGCGGAAAATTCGAGCCAAGAATCTGGAATCGACTCCACGCGACAGCCAGTGGCTCCGACTGCGCTACACAAGCCATATGCGCGAAAAAATCTGGAGATCACAATACAATTTTAAACAGCGAGTGTGGAGTGAAAACCTCAGGGATTCTAGGAACGCGGCGATTGCCCACAACGAGCACCAATGAAGATGTCGAAGAGCATCGAGAGAGATCGGCTGGTAGTACGAACATACAATTTTTCGTCGCGCGAGCGGCGGCCTTTGTCGTACGCGCGACGAACCGCCACAGACGCTGAGCTCCTAAGTGAGCTGCTATGTGAAAATTAAGTTCTAACAAACTCCCGAGGTATGCTGTACTGTATCTAGAGATTTGGCTTTTAGAAATGAAGTTTGTTGTCACAAAGGGACCCTAAATCTTTTCACAATGACATCAATTGTCTATTTCTTCGATGAGATCATCCAATTCCCTTTCGAAATATCGATTTTCTCCAATTAAGTGCAACGATGGATTCTCAAATATCTGAGCAGAGGCAGCAGAAGAGGTTTATGCAGTTACGAGAGAATTAAATTGCTTGACAGTAGCAGCACCTACTATGTAGACGTCGCCCTTACCGTAGCAGTCGCCGCGGCCGCCGCGCGCTTTCGTATGCTCAGCTTTCTCCCCAGAGAGATCTTGTCAAAGTCGGTGCTAAGGCAAAAGACTCCTTGATGTGTAGGATGAGACGACGACTAACCTTAAGAGCAGGAGACACTCCTACCTCTAGCGACTGAATGTTCAACAGAAGACGACGTTTGAATTGATTGAAAATTTAGCTGCAACATCTAACTAGAGGCTCTCAGGGTAGATTTCCCTCAGGGTACGCCTAAGGTTAACTCGTTGCGTTTAGATCTGCAGAGCTGAATATTGAGAATGTATTTGGACAACGGGGCGCGTGTAGCGCAGTCGGAGGAGGCGCGAGTGTCGTGTGCACCCGATACCAGGTTCCTGGTTCGGATTTCCCGCCCAGGCCAACCATGCCTTCCATCCCTCCAGGGTTGGTACCAGACTTGTCTGGGAAGGATAGAGCGCTGACTTGTTCATCGGCTGGCCACCGCAAGTCATTGTGTGGCCAAATACGCATTCATGTCGCCTCCACGACATCCCGTAGAAGTAGAATGCGCTGGCGCATCCCAGAAGGGATTGAGTAACGCCGTCCTTTATACTTTATTTGAACAACGATTGCTTGGAAGAAACAGGCAGTCAAAGGAATTGGTGGAAGCAAAACCCAGAAGCGTCGTTTAGGAAGCAGGGACTACCAAGCGATGCCGTACCCTATTGCGTGCATGACTAAGGAAAATTCCAAGGTAGACACAGCACAAAGTCAAGAGTATGTTTTTCAGCTTTATCAGAAAAAATAATCGCTAGATCAGAGTAAAGATGTATTAACGTGGAAAATAGTTTCAGGTCGTAACAGAGATACGAGGTCTGACTAAAAGAAGTAGCCGTTCAGCTTCCTTACCCTTAGTTTCACTCGTGGTTTGTTTTTCAACGAGCCCAATTTGATGAGCTGCTTTCCTCCATCCGTTTGTCGAATTGACCTGTCTTGAGCCGTTTCAGTTTCAGGAGCAATTGTCGTCTACATAGCTAGATTTGGTGCGGC
The DNA here is from genome assembly GCA_947396885.1 of Heligmosomoides polygyrus polygyrus. NCBI lineage: Eukaryota > Metazoa > Nematoda > Chromadorea > Rhabditida > Heligmosomidae > Heligmosomoides > Heligmosomoides polygyrus. Next base: position 39,011,409 of record OX377204.1, read on the forward strand.
GCTTTTGGAAAATGATAGACTCTATAAAATCAGACAATGGGGGAACGCGGAATACAATTGGGAAGAAGTAGAACAATAGAGTGATGAGACTCAATGATAGTGCCGCGCAGTCACTTAAAGGGCGCACATTGTCACGCCGTGGAACAATTGCGTGCAGCTGCAAGGTATGCTGGGAGGAGGAGCGGAAGAGTTTCTGCAGGAGGGAGATGGAAGACAATGTGGACCATGTGAACAGAGAGGAAGTCATACCAATACCTATGCACGTGAGCGCAAGGAAAGGCAAAAAAGGAGGCACTCGCTCCGTTTCTTCTGTAAACCATGCGTAACACTTCTTCGGATAGCTTGAAGGCCTTCAGAATACTGCTTGGTCCACAAAGTAACTTGTGGTGAAGAAGGGACAAAGAAGTTCTACATTCCCAGAAAACTGTCGGATCGCTGGAAAGCATGGAAAGATTGGGGGCCTGTGAAAGCAGCAGCAACATTGGGGCATAATACATACCATGCGCCTCCTCTTTATGGTCCACGCGAAGAAGACACAATTATGGTAAACGATAGGAAATGGAGTTGCTACGAACTAACACGGCGTAAAATCCTCTGCGTCAGTACTTCTGCTCAAAACCAAGGAGTGAAGTAAACAAAACAAATTCGGAGTCTCAGAACTTTGAGGTCTCAGAAATTCCTGTGGAACTGGTGCTAAAACTGACTGAATGACTGAACTGAATGACTCATGGGAGTTATAGATGTGTAAAGGGCAAGATAAGAAACGTGATGAATGACAAAAGAAAAAGCAGGTGAGAGTGAAGCAACTCAGAATGAGTAACGCATTCTACCACCCCTACAACGATGCGGAGAGGCTTTGAATTCTTCGTTGTTATTTAGTAGTTTGGGTTTCATTTTTCATTGAATTTCAATTCGATTTTTATCCAGTATATGAAAAATAATTACCTAGTTGCTAAGTAACCCTGTAGACGGAATTCGGATTTTTTTGCGGACCTTTTTCATTTCATTTCTATCGTTGCCAGACAAGGTGAACCTCTATGGCACAGGCCTGGTTGAATCGGCGTTATGTGAATTCGAGCAGAATCACGGTTCTCGCCTGAACGAGTACCACTGCCGACAGCGCCGTATTCGACTAAAGGTAACGGAGGAGTAAGCAAAAAGTGAAGGCGGAGTGAGATCAGTGACTATCCAGAAACTATGCGACCACGACCTGCGAAAGAAGACGAAACTGGTTACTGCCCTCTCCCACATCAGCAGTTCAGGGTCAACTTAGATGTTTCATCTTGAGCAGCGGTTGAGGCATGCTATGGCGTGTAAGACCACGGCTATGGGTGTGGAAGGCCACGATAAACAGTGAGAAAGGAGTCAACTGGCACATCGGACAGCGAGCAGAGCCGTTGAATGCGACCGCAGCCGCATCCTGCCAAGATGTCGCCCGAGCGGCGTCTGCTGCGGTTCGCGAATCAAAATCGCTTTCGCCAACTCTTCCAAACTCCGATTACTGCCATGTTCGGAGAGCGAGGGCCGATGCAGTCGCGCGGCGCCGGCTCACGAGCACTGTCCGGCAGACGCCGATGAGTGAGATTGCCTTGGTAAATTCAGCTGTGACGTCGGATAATCACGGGGATCACGGAAGAGTGGCGGGTGGGGCGAATCGAAGACGCGAAGAGTTTGATGGAGTGGCGCTCAGTCGTTTCAGCAGGAACCGGCTCCAAAATACCAAAGAAGCTTTTTATTGCTACCGTCTACCTATCACCTTCACAACATGCAAATTAAATGGCGATTTCGAGGGGACTCTAGTGAGAAGCAGTTCACCTCCTGTGCGCACTGATGCCTAAACGCGCGTAGATTCTTTGGAAAATTCGCACCCTTAGCCTTTGTTCTACAACAACCGCCAGAAGATTAAAACGTCATCTAAGGCTTGTAGCCTTCCTCCGAAAACATTCTTTTGAGGCGGCAGAGTAGAATTTCACTTATTATCGGTATTACTCCTTCTTGTGGTCGCGAAATCGTTGAACGTAATGAATTTCATTAGCACCTTCCTCGTACTTATAGTACGTGCGAAAACGAATCTGAAGAATAAAGGTGGTAAAGAAAGCTGAACCACCACCTGAATGGCGGCTGTTTTCGTGGTTGTGTGACAGGTCGTATTAGCTCCGTAGTGTTGAGTAATAACCAGATGCAGACCGGTTCCTTACGGCCTCTCATAGTATACGGTGATGACTTTTGTTTGCGCGGTAAGCTTTAGCAGTTTGCAACCTCCAAAGGTAGGAAGAAGAGATCCGCTGCACAGCTAGCGTGCAAAGCACGGCGTAATCAGCTCTCGCTGGATTATGCCACATCGAAGAGACTGTCCGAAAGCGGCTTGGCCTTCACAATGAATTGCGGCGACCAATCCATGGACGAGTCCTGTTTCTCACTTTAGAGGCAAGTAAGTCATCCACATAATAACTATCTCTTCCAAGGCTCATCATCAAAGTCACCGAAACGTAAGCCGAGCCAAACAGTGGCGAGCTCAACGAGACAACACCGATTTGAAGCCAACATGTAAAGGTTTTTTGAACGAATGGGACAAGAGAAAAAAAACAAATAGCAGAGCAACAACGGATGTCAGCAAGGACCATACAAATAGCAATGTCTGCTCTCCTTTGGGAAAACACAGGGTCCAGATGCCTGCCTCTGTGTCGATCCCAGCCTGATATATATACATATACATATACATATACATATACATATATAAATAAATAAATAAATAAATATATATATATCGGCGCGCAAGACCCTTGAGGCGCTCTGGATCACTGGCAGGAGCCCCTGATCAACCAGAAGGAGGAGTGTCAAGCGGTAAACGAAGAAGGGACGCCCTTCGTCGAGCTCTGCGGATTCAGACATCTTTGGTCTGACCACTAAGGGTACTTAAGTCGCGTTGGCTCGGGTCCTGGGTCATTCACCCACGTTCAAGTCCAGCTTCCGGTGACTGCTGGTTCTTCACATCCAGCTCTAAAGTCAGTCTTTCGTCACTAACACTTCGGATCTTGTCTCCCTCGCCTCTAATTAGAAATAGCATTTTGCGATATGAATGGTGTTTGGGAGGACAGTTCTATAAACGTTTTTCGACATTTTCAGGATCTGATGAGGGTGAAGTCGCCGAACCGTGAGCCAAGCCAAACGATGTTGGCGACCACCTTGGCCATCAGCTCAATAGGGCAAACGCTTGATCTAACGCTTCTTTTTTCTTTTTTTGCATTACTTCTTGCAGACGTCAGCTGCCAGTAGCTTTATGCTGGAGCAGGTTTTGAAGGGTAAACGATAATCAAGACGCATCATTCACAGACGCATTGCCCATCTCGCTAAGTCAGTTTAGTGGTTGAAATAGAAGCTGTGCTGGCATTAAGGAAATACATGTGTAGCTATTCCAAAACCAACGTGCACAGAAATTTTGACTGCAACGAAACAGCATATAGCCGCTCTTAGTTTAAAGAAATGTTGAAGACAACAAGTGCTAAATCTCCACAGTTATCAATGCGGAATAAAAGTGCTGGAATTTGCGTGGTCGAAAATTTTTGAGCTGGGAGAACGAAACGTGACACGAATGTGTATAAAACGTATAGTTAACACGTAGCTTGACCACGAGAAGCATTGGGCGACGCGCAGAGCCTGGAAGGAGCAAAAGTTCAAGGTTTATTTTCCTTTACTGATGTGAGCAGCACCAAGCGGCTGCTCGCAACGCCTTCCAAGATTTCTGCGCTTTGATCTCTTTATCTTCGAAAAATTCGCGGAGCAGAGTGAACTATTCGGGAAAACTCGGAACATAAAGCGGAACATGAAGGAATAGGCGCCTCAGTAAGGCAAACATCATCCAACTTTTTGGCCGTGCTTCGAAGTCCACGGAACGCGAATTCGGACACGGCCAAGAAGTTGCATGCTATTCGCCTACGCACCATCATCTTCGACGGTATTGTAGGCTTACTGAGCTAGCCGCTTGCGTTTGCTGGTCTCGTCAAAAAACTGATTTGTCAGTTGACCTCGCGTGTTGGACAAGCATTTTCTGGACAGAATGGCCAAGGTTTTCAGTGAACAGAAGCAGCATACGAAGCAAATAGATGCCCCCCCCCCGATGCTCTTCCCAACATACTTTTCCGATATAGATAGAGATGACTGGCGAAGAGCAAAAAATGGAGGCTAAAAGTCGTTTGTCTTTTCTGAAGCTTCCACCAACTTCCCGATCCCAGCGGGAGCAAAAGCTTGGTTGGTCCAGGTAGCACCTGAAGTTTGAGCTCGGTTGGAGCTGCATGTGACAGCCGGGTCCTCCTCCGGCAGCGATGTGATATGCTCAACAAAAGCGGAAATAAAAAAAGTCCAGTTAAGGGTAAGGATGAAGAAAGGCTGCCTAGATTCGACAACCCTTGGTATGACGTTATAGGTCGGTTAAGGTGTCCTTGTTTCGGCCGTTGGCATAGATCATTACCCAATATTCTGCTTGCGATTTTGCGAACTCACCTCCTTCAGAGCTGCAAACGTCGTCAAAACAATCTACAATACTACCAGTCCAAAGATCACTTCACATTAGAGAGCAGCTTATCAATGGAAGTGGAAGCAGATCCCCTTGAGAAAAGGGGACAAATCATCGAAGTGGATGCCGATGTGGACCTCCTGACACCTGTAAGTGAACGTAGACGTCGGACTCTTAGCTGTGATCCACAGAGCTTCCTGTCCCGTCACACAAAAGTCGACACATACAATTCTGGGAATGCATGGAATCGGACTCTATGCTCCGTCGAAGGAGTCAGCATTTGCTTCGCCTTAAAAGGGCAATATAAGATCAAGCGAATGCTCCACTCTGTCACCGAGGGGTCTTCTGTTCTCTCCAATCTGTTGGTGGCATAGAACACATCCTGTCACGGATTTGGTTTCGAAGCAGTTGTCTTGAAAATGCTAGGACGGACATCAGTGAGCCTTACCACGCGATAACTGTTGCGGACGCACCAGTGCCCTCGATTCGTCTGATACGAAAGGGGTGTTTTCCACGTTCTTCCTCCTGGCAAACCGCATGGCTGGTTCGCGGCCAGTGTCTCCTACGCCAGTGTTGCGCTGAATGCACATTGCCTCTACCAAAATGAGGTGCCAGATTTATGGAGAACAATTTCGGTTCACTATTAGACGAAACCAATACGGCCGTTTGAAGTATGCTTCAATAGCGCCCTTACTGGTCTCACTGGTACTAGTGGAATGATAAGGAGAGGGGTTCATCTATTTCCGATTCGGATGCGCAATGAATTTCATTTCTGCGGGATAGCTTGGCGACAAATTGAATTCTCATTTGGCCTGCACAGCAACTCGAAGTGGCCAACACAGGAGCAACTCAACGTTTTTACCTTTCGAGACAAGCCTGGTGCCGATTCGACGACATCGGAGAGGTAGATCGCCCAGTTTTCCTAAGCGGGACCCGATCCTACATAGAATATCACTTCGGGATCACGAAGCAGCCGGCACCTCCTCGGACTGCACCATATCAATAGCAGCAATAAAAGCAACAGAAAGTATATAACAGTTCTGCAGTTCAGCAGATCGCAAGCAATTCAAACTGAAATGGTAAAGCGGGTTCGAGTTTCAGTTGTCTATTGGTCAGAACACTGTTACGTAATTGATGATTTGCTCGAAGGAATGTGAACAGACAGGTCTATGCAGCACTGCACGGCTTGGCAGTTGAATTAGCAGCATCGAGTAGGTTCATGGTCGCATTGATTCTATGATTCTGCTGGAGCAATTTTAAGGACTAGCTCAACACATGTAAGACGGGCACAGTAAATATCAAAAGTGTGAATTGCGGAATCCACAACGCGTGTCTGCCCTTCAGCGACCGGATCGTGCTAGAAGATTAGGTGGGAACACCATTTCCATGTTCAGCCTTATATGTATATGTTCTCTAGCTGGCAAGCTAGGAAGGCACTGATAAGTTTCAAAGACCGTTCTGAAGTCGGCAACATTGGTGAGGAGCGAGCTCAGGTATCGAGGCAAATACTGCGATAACTAGGAAGCACCATTAGCGGTTGAAATGCGTTTTTTGAGGGGAGAAACAGGAGTCATCGGGTTTCACTGAGCTCGGACGAATTCGATTCATCACATTAATGCACCACAGGGAGCGGGTGGTCGAAAAACAGGAAGGACAAATTTCTAAACAAGATGCGCTCACCTGCAATCAGCTGGCCGAGACTGGCATCACAAGGAGCAGCACAATTTCAATTACAACAACGATCAGCTTCTGATTTTGTCCCAACGAAAGGTCGAAGCTCCTGAATCCAAACGATGAGAAGGAGATGTCAGAAGTAGAGAGTTCGCAACGAACGGAGGTGCGATCAAGCGAGGAATGCGGATCTTTTCATTCATGACCCTGGCGAGTCAGGTAGCGAAAGTCAAAGCCGAAGACCAACGGGTCCTCTTAGAAACGGTGTGAAGTCCGCTTAGGGCGATTTGCATGAAAATGAGGAGGAATGGTGACAGAATAGCGGCGCTGCTGAGTCGCTCGGGTCGGGCGGATGATCGCACACCGGAAATGAATTAATCAAGGCCAACTGGTTTTGAGGAAGCCCTCTTGCAAAGCAACTGTCGAAGCTGCATCTGGGGAGAAATGGGTTGCAAGCTGGCAATGTTGCCGGAGTCGCGAAAGGCGCGAGAGCACTGCGAGCATCCTCTAGCCATTTCTGGCGATCAGCTAACCCATAGGCATGACTTCGTCTGAGCATTTCAGTGAGAGCATGGCTTTTGTTTGAGCGTTGAAGGATCTTCATTCGAATTTCGATACAACTAGGAAACCAACTGTGCTTCGTTAATAAAAGGTCAGTACAGAATGGTAAGGTAATTTATTTAGAAATCGTTTCCTTGCTGTGTGCTGGCCTAGAATCTATGAACGCACATTTCTCCAGTCATCTGAAGTAATTGAAGTTGAATTAAGACCTTTCCTTCTTCAAACTTCACACGCTACGAGAAAAATAATCTAACTCATTGCGAGAAATTGCTTTAAGGACGCAGAAGGTTCCTAATCCTAATGTTACTGGCCGGACTGAACCGCCAGATAGCTTGTGCTCCGTATCACAGAGTGTGACTTCAATCCATTTCTCTTCATACATATCTCTTTCAAAATAATAATCTGCTAGTAGCCCTATGAAGACGTTGACATATTCGTGCTTTCTTTATGTACTATCTGCTAATCAAAGACAAAGCGGTCGTGCTCAGCAGAAGGCCTACCTGAGTTCAAATCACTGTTTATGCACCTAACTCGCTCAACACTGATAGTGTAAACTGTGCCCAACTTCTAAGTCGAAGTGATTGTCTTCTGATTCACGGCGTCTAAAACACGGTGCACACTCTCTAGCTTAAACTCACTAGAGAGGCGCTTGACTGCAGCTGCAAGGCCTAGTGTCCATCTGGAGCAACACAGTGTCGGAGAACGGCGTTGCATCTGGGAAGAACGTACCGATCCCACTGTGGCTCTGACATCGTTTTCTAGACATAGTGGATTCGTCGTGGCCATGAATGGAAGGAATGACACCCCAGGTGGAGCATAGTGCAAGGTGCAAGTGGTCGATGATAGGTTCAGCCGTACGTAACTCTTTCGGCACATCGCGGGACCCAGTAGCTTCACAGATGCTGCAGCAAGACTTCCGGAATCCACATTCGGCCCTCAATAATTTTGATTCTAAACAGGTTGAGAAATGCCTCACAAGAGAGCGGCGACAAAATGCTGACGCTGATGAGACCTTTCGAGCGGTTAGAATTGAGGAGGCTGCGAGCAAGGAGGGCGAGGGCAGCCTCCGCTGCACCGAAAGTCAACAACGCGCATTCTTTAAGATTGTGAGAATGTGGCAGAATTTCCCGTTCATAGCGTGCCCTTGATTGCTTGTCGTAGAATATAGCTATCCGGAAATAATTCAGAGCCGAATAGACGATGTGGAATCGCTGAATCGTATGAGGCTCGTGGTAGCGCAGCTGCGGAAGGAGCCAGCTGTCGCGTTCACTTTCCTTCAGATTCTTGGTGAGGGTTTCCGCCGAGGTCAACCAAGCCTTTCATCCCTGCGGGGTCACCAAATTGGTACCAGACTTGTGTGCGAAGGATCGAGCACTGACTTATCCATCGGCTGATCACTGCAAATCAATGCGTAGGCGAAATACGCACTCAAACAGAGTCCACGAAGTGCCGTAGGAGTGGAATGCGCTGCACCTCCTTAGAAAGAGTAACACTGTCCTTTATTTTTTCTATCCCTTCATGGGATAAGCAAGATAAGCGTGCTATCCTGGGCACCTGTGCAAGTGTGAGAAAGTTTTCGGCCATTAGCAATTTACACGTGGTGAAATATGCCTTAAGCAGTTTGTGAACTAGTAGGTATTCTGGTTCACTGAAATATCAAACAATGTAAGGGTTGGAGGAAAGCGGTCGAAGGTTGAGATTTCTTAAGGAGCTTAGTCGAAAAACAATGTCGGGTTTTGGTGCTTCATGTTGGATCTAAAACAGGTAGCACACAGATTTTCCAAGGTACGTTGCGTATGCGGAAGTGCTGCTTGAACATAAATATCCTCCGTGCTCTTCTACAAGTTTTCACAATTTACGCCTTGACAATGCAGGACAGAAGACCAACTGTATTTGCAGGACCTGATTACTGAGACAATACTGAAACAGGAGGTGCGCGAGACAACCCAGTTCACCCAGTTTATCACCCCAGAACATCTGAAATCTCGGTGAGCAGCATTGGGAGTTGTGAGCGGGCCAACCAACCATAACCAATCAAAGCACCGACCAAACGCATGCCAGCCAATCAGGATGCACGCCCATTCGATGTGGCCTGATTGGCAGGCGCATTCCCACCTCTTAATGCTGCCCTCCTTCGCGATATGTACCAGACCTTCGTTAGCTTAGAAGTCGTGCGGCACTGCGATCCATGCCTTCGGAGCGCAGATTTATAGTGTTGTAAACGAAGTAGGGAGCAACTGTATTGAGAAGGGCCAGCCTGTGGCTCTCAGCAGGGAGCACATCCGTCTTGTTCACCTCCACGTAGCTCCGAATGATGTGAGCGGTGCGGAATGTCTTCGCTGGTCAGATATCAATCAGAATGAGAGGACGCTATGAGGAGTCTGTGCAGGAGGCAGTGCACGATGCATCCCCATAACACAGAGATGGAGGAGCAGGGAAGTAACGGTGGCGACGATCTGCTGTGGAATGTGTGCTACCGCGCACGTCAAGCAGGTGGTGTGCATTACCAGTCGGTCCGACTATCCCCATTTGGCAGCCTGCCGACACTGTTATAGTCGTGGCCGCCGAGATCCGATTACAAACAACGAAACACACACACAGACACACCCATCGCATCTGCAACACCGGCGATTGCGATCGCAAAACGCAGCCGACCGCTGGAGTATCCAGTGACAGCAAACACGACGCCTCTATGTGTTCAAGAAATGAATTGCACTTCTGGCAAGTGCACGCCGGAATCGAAATTCGGAGAGCCTGGAAGATGCTCCATGGTGGAAGCGCCTTGGCATACTGCAATACTGCAGCTGCCTCTCAGTCGCGTTAAGTAGGAACACGCTGTGTATCATAACTACATATAGACGCACCCTGGAACTGGGCAGATTATTCTTTATTCTGCTTCGCGAACAAGCGCATTATTACAACCAGAAACTACGTGGCGGAAAACAAGCAGTCTTCGCTATGTTGAGAAGTATTTGTGAGGTGTGAGGATTTTCGAGAAAATCACTCACACCTCAAGGAAAGGTGAACTTTTAGCTCAAAAATTGCTCATCCAGAAGTTAGCTGTTCCTTGGTAGTTGTCAACGGGCTCGCTCTACTTTTCCGTGTGAGAATGTTCTACAAATCGGCTGTTTGAAGTGGAACAGGCCCAACTTTCTTCGTTACAATGTGCTGCCGTGAGCGTACGTAAAAGTGCTGCTCGTTTATCTCACTCATACAGAGTTTCGATCGGAGATCTGTGAGATCCTGGTTCGTAAGGCAAGTTGGAGCAAAGCGGATGCCAAACCGAACTTGGAATTCGAATTTCGAAAGGAGTATAGCTTGGATTCGAACACTGATGTGCTGCAGGCCTCCATAATTATGACATTGTTAGTCTAGCCCGTTTGCCAGCTTTTCACTTTGATAATAAAGAAAATTGAAAGCGGAAACAATAAAAAATAAAATTACAAAAAATTCTTTTTCCAAAGTGGTTCCTTTCGCCACCTAAATTCATTTGACACAGCCTTCCTTAAAGCAAAGGGAGGCACTGTCAAATAAAAGTACAAGGGGCAGTATGCAACGTCGTCCTCATCTGGCGTGTACTCTTGATTGGGCTGCTGTTCTCTCAGAAGCAACAAGCGTGCACACAGGTAAGTTTCTCCAGCTCCACACTCCTGATGCATACGCAAATTGTGCAAACTCTCAAGTGACATGAACGGTATCAGAGATTTTTAAAATGATCCCTTATTTGCAGAGAAAAGCGTATAAAAGAGCAAAAGGGGCACAATAGTGCTTCAGGGCACTAACATGAATTCCGACTCGTTCCCGGGGGCGGCACAGCACTGCGCTGCGGAATCCTCCCGTTGGCAAGGGAACTGTCTCAACGGTACACCTGAACGGCAAGAGCGAATACCACAGGAAGAATCTCCATCGTCCAAATGGGTGCAAAACATGTTTCGCTTGTGCCGAATCCTCAAGCCAAATGAGCAGGAGGCACTGAAATCTCCCCACGATTAACAGCGGCTAACGATCCGCATACCCAAGCTTCCCTCTCAGGGACGAGGCGCATCACCGTGATGGCTGCTGCGGGACAAATGTACGAATGGCCGCCGCAGGCGCGGCGAACAGCGCGGCAAAAGTCGCCGCAGCGGGGGGCTTCACCAGTCGCAGTGGCTGACATTGTTTCAGTACCGCGGAGCTGCTTTCGCCTTTGGAAAACTCGTGATGGAACAATAGGGTGAACACTTCTGCCTGGAATCCACAAACACACATAGTTCCACTCCTGCAACACTGCAATCAGGCTGAGACCAGGAATATTGTCGGTCAAACGATGGTGACCAGCGGTGTGAGGCAATTCTATGCAAGAAAACAGAACGCTGAGGATGGAATGGAAGACTTGGAGAAGAGATGAAGCCTGGGTAGGAAGCACCAAAACTGAAGAAGTCTTGCTTCAGAAACGTCTGGAATGGTGTGTGGAATGACTGTTGTCCCTTCTTTTCTATTTGAAGAAAACCCCACAGAGGGTACCCGCATTCTAGAAGTCTTTTGACTTGCACATCGTGTGTTGGGAAGAGAACATAAAATGATTTTCACAGCAATAGTGTCTCACCTTCAAGGCTTTCCTCACGAAGCTTTACCTGGAGATATATAACAATTGAATTCTGTGTGTTTTTGTACTACAAGTTCAATGTCTGTGACAAATAAAGGTATTAAAACCCTAGACCAGTCAGGCTGATTGGGAATGCGCCACACATACTAATTCCACAGTACTCTCATAGATTCATCTGAGCAATGACTTCCGCTGGCCAGGCATCAAACATTTCAATGCTTCCCACCTCTCACAAACAGGTGCCCATGAGTGTTATTTTTTGGCGGAGAGTCGTTGGATATACCGCCCTCATAAAGGGGCGGGGTGGGGGGAGGGAGGGGCGCGCCAAGGACAAGATGTCCGGGTCCCTGCCTTCACATGGAGGCATCGCATTTCTAATCACTTTTGCCCCTGCAGCTCTATCCTGAACTGATCTCGTTCTTGAGACAAGAGTCAGAATCTTGTTCACCATATTTGGAGGAAAATAATTTTCAGCTGCAGCGCCAAGGCTTTCATCAGGTCCCGCCACAATGCTCAGTACTAAGGCGTCGTCCGCATTTTCCGACAAGTACAGCAACATCTTAGCGAGATTTGTCATGGCAACAACGCGACCATCAACTGGAAAGTTCTTTACACAAGGAAAATTGTCTGATATTTGGAAAGAGAGGACGATGAGCCGGTTTTGCGCACAATTACGGATAAGCCTTCAATGTAGGACTCCTGACCGGAATCACCCATAGTCTCTAGTTGCGGCGGAAATTTGAAGAATCGTTTTGAAAAATGAAAGAATCTATGGAGAAGAGCGACGTTCTCCTTTCCTCAACTGCCTCCATAACCGAACCGACTGGAAAATGACTTCAGAGTTTCCTGAGATGCACATCCCAATCGGTTTCGCGCGCAGCAAACTTGTCCAAATAGGGCGGCGCGGGCAGGGCGGGAAGTGGGCGGCGGGCAGCACGGCGTACCGAACGACTGCCCCCCCCCCCCTATTTTTTACAATCGATGGAGAAAATGAGGCCTAGATAGCACATTAGCGGACATTTTCAAGCTTCAAGATCACGAGCATGTAAGCAACGTTCCCCAGAAAGACGTCGTCTACTGTGGACTCCCCATGGCTCGTCGGTAACTCTTACGACAGCGGCGGAGCCCGCGACAATCGCTGCCGCGTGCGCGGTGATTATTCGTACATAATGACCGGCCGCCCCCCCCCCACCGTGGTCTAGGTGGCGCAGTGGCAGAAGCTTTGCGAAAACAACGTCAGGGTTCGATTACTGCACCACATCTGCTTCTGTACATCTACCCTAGTATCGAATTTCCATGGAGAAACGGGTTCTATGTGTCGTTTCGAAATTTGCTGTGGGATGATGTTTTTACTACCCCTTCCTTGTCGACACTTGGTGATTCACTGCCAATGTCTCAACTCTGTAAAACACGGAGACTTACGAAACTTTCACACAAACCTCTTGATGCTCATGAAAAGAATAAAAACATAGGAAAAGCATGAAACAACGTCGAGAGACTACTGAAAAAAGCAGGCATTGCTGTACTTCCTCCACTCCAAGGGTCGAAAAAAATTTACTCAAACGTTGCCTAACCTAGAAGGAGACGGTATTAATAGGGATGTGCTGGTCAAAAATCTAACATCCTTTTTCAAAGTTTCGACCGATTCTGGTGATTTACGGTGGGTATCTGCTGTAAAGTGTTCAGGATAATCAATTTCGTCAAAACTTTACTGCTACTAACTGCTTCCCACTACATAGATTTTGACTGTGACAATGTCTTGCTCATGCACAAGCTTAAACTACTACTTCCAGGTGTCTTGAATTAAGGTGAGTACTATATTCACACTTCATTGCTTTGAAAATGGGAAGGCAGCCGAACGAGTTGTCGTCTGGTGGTGATAGGAGTTAATCAGAGTTTCTTGATATTCTTCAGCGTTTTCTCCTCAGGAAGAGCCCATGATATGTACTCGATATCAATCAATCCTTATCTAGTGGTCTAGAAAAGAAAGCGTTCGTTTCTACACAATCACTAACAGTAGGAAATGTCTCCCTGGACAGTACCAATATCGAATCATCAAATATCGGCCGCACCAGAAAGGCGTTTCATAGGTAAACGCACACGACTATCACTTCCAGTTTTGCGACCTGGTATGTTGGTAAGAAAATATTGAAGGATAAAGAGGATGAAGGACAGCATTCGCCGATACATTTGCGGGAAGAGCTGCGCATTCTGCTTCTAAGGAACATCGTGAAGGCAATTTGAACGTGCACGTGGTATCGCAGTAGAATGTGCTGGTCGATTCAAGGTCCTCGGTTTGGATTTTGGTTTCCCCTGCTCGAGTCTACCAAGCCTTCCATCCCTCGAAGGTCGATGATCCGGTACCCCACTTCTCTGGGAAAGGCAAAATTTTGGATCATACGGGATGACCAACCGATGTCAGTGTTTTATTCTTCCGAGACATGTCGGTTCACGACCACGTCCCCAGATGGAGCATGGTTTACCCTGACGAGATCCGAACCAAGAACTTCGATTCGGGGGGGGGGGGGGGGAAGGACAGCAGGTAGCGGTCCGGCGGAAGCGCTATCACGTGCCCAAGAAAAATATTATATAGTAATATTAACATACTAATGAATGGTTTAATATTTAATATACATTTAGTAAGGGAGGGTGAGCCATCTCGAGAGTTCCCTCGGCGAGATAAGTTGGACAGCGGACTAATCCGATTGATTTGGGCGACCAAACGAAGAGACATCAGGGACAGGCTTTCGGACGCTGTAGAGCAGTTGAATTAGTCAACTCTTACTCAAAGCGATGGTGTGAGCTCATCGACGAGCACTTCGATGAGCGGCGCAGACGGGAAGAATAGACAGTGACAGTGTGCAAATTGCGTCTATTCAGCCGTGCGACTGCTCGTTTTTGTGGCAGGACCTCCATGGGATGGGCTCCACTGTGGCTGACCCTTGCATGGTTCATGTGGTGGGCACTTTGTGGCCAAGTATCGGTTATACTCATTTTCCTGCGACGTAAAAACCACAGGTTCGACAACCCCTCCCGTCTAGTTAGCCTTAGATGAAAGAACCCTGCAGGTGTTTTGCTGTCACCGGAGTGTTGCCGTCACCTCGATTGGAACGCCAAATCACCTCTATATATCCACCCGCCATACCTGCATGTAAGCAAAGCCTTGCGAATGCCCAGCACTTTTAGTCTCAATATTTCGTAAATGCATTCTTGTGAGCATTTTATCTAGCGAATAATGAGGCACCACTGCTACGCTCTCTCCGGAAAGAAGGACCAGTTGAAGATAGGGAGATGTTGCTTCAAGTCCATCTTTTGTCTAGCTTTAGTGTAATGGTACAGTACAACCTTCGAATGCGAGCAAAGGTTGTGGTCTTATAATGAAAAGCAGACGCAGAGTAGAGCGCTAGGGCAAAATGAAGGAGAAAATGACCTTTAATCATTGCATACACATCTTACCCGCTGAAATCTGACTGCGCATATCAATACCAGGGTATCAGTAGATTGGTAAATAACACCAAGAAAAGGGATAGCACCTACTACACGCCGCGCTATGCGATCGGATGGAAGTTCGAGTTAGAGTTTGGCCGTCATATTGTTTAAATAAGGAGCCGCTGAATACAACAGAAACACTGTCGGCAGTGGCGTATAGGAGACGTGGGAAGCCGCGAAGTGTGAATCGGCGTTGAAGAAGTGCTCGGAAAAGATTATTGTCAAGGCTGAGTCGGAGCAGTCGAATAGACAAAAACGAATCGGCGGGAGACACTGTGGAGCGTCCATTATTGAGACGACGGATTATCGTCGTCGAAGAAACTGCACTGCCGAGGTCAATTGAACTGGTAAATGAAGCCGCGAGATGTGAACCGATGCGTGGAAAAGGCCAAAGGTCATACACCATGTTCAAGAAAGGAATTTATTTACTTATTTATTCAGTTGCACTCGAGGGTGCACCACAACACCAAAGGCGGCCAAAAACACAAAACAACCGCCATAAAGTAATAGTAGAGAGAACCTTCTATTAGGGTGTCCAGAAAGTATCTGCAGAAATACGACAATTTTTTCAAAATAACACAATTTTCTATCAGCATTTTATTAATCAACCAAATAATTTCCATCAACATCGACTACTCTCGGCTAACGTTCTACAAGACTTCGAATTCTTCTGGCGTAAAAATCCGGCGGCTTGGAGACGAAAAAAGCTCGGAGGTCATTTTCGAGGTGGACACGATCTTCATAACGCTTCCCTTCCAGATGATGTTGGAGTGACCGAAAAATGTGGGCGCGCGTTATCGGGCAGCAAGCGACACGGCACCACGCACGTTTGCGAGCGTGGTTGACGTAGAAGACCCATTTTTTGTCTTCTGTGACAATGGTTTCCAGCCAGTTGAAGGTGCGATTTCGGGAAAGCAGCTGAGTGATATGTCCAGACGTCTTCGTCGGTTGTCGTCGGCCAGTTCGGTGGGAGCCAATGACCGAGCTTTCCAACCATTCCAAGAAATCGTAGTCCATTGTCCACGGTGGATGGGTAACAGCCAAGAGCTGCAGCAAAATAACGCACACCTTCTTATGGATGCTGCTCCGCCAGTTCCCTCAGTTCATCCTAATATATTGGTGTCAGTCGACCAGAGCGAGGCTCATCTCCGAGACTCCTGTTCCCGCTTCTAAGGCGTTCGAACCAGCTATACACAGACCGTACAGAAGAAGCTGCAGAGCCGAATACACGAGACAAGCTTCGTTAGGTCTCTGCAGCGGAGTGCCCAGATTCAAACTCGTAAAGGAGTACGTGTCTAATATGGGTAGACAGTTCGATTATCGTGCAGTGAAATAGGCAAGGAAGACGGAGCTAGAAATGCTATGCAGATACAGCAGGATAGCGTCTTTATACAGCACTTATGTTGAAATCTTCAGAACATTCTAGAAAAAATCTGGAACATTGCAAAGTTTTCTGCAGATACTTTCTGGACACCCTAATATTTCATTGACATTAGAAGCGTATCTCCTTTAGTAATTACCATCTGGCTACACTGATATTATGTCGCGTTCCGTAGCAGTGTACCAATACCAAGTAATGCATAAAGGCTTAGGAGTCGTCTTAATACAAAGATGTCACTCACAGTGGTATAATAACGACTTATCAATTAACAAAACGTTTATGCTAACGACCATATCGTGTTTGTCAACTTTAGGGCAATTCATAGGTAATCTCTGTCACGGTCTTTTAGCTGAAGCACTATTTGGAAAAGCTATGTATACACTGGGCGCGTGTAGTGAGTCGGAGAAGGCGCCGACTGTCGCGTGCACCCGATACCAGGTTCCTGGTTCGGATTTCTCGCCCAGGCCAACCAAGCCTTCCATCCCTCCGGGGTCGGTGAATTGGTACCAGACTTGACTAAGAAGGATAACACACTCTCTATCAACTGGTCATCGCAAGTCGCTGCATGGGCCAAGAACGCATTTAAAATGCCTCCTCATCCCATTGAAGTGCGTGGCGCATCGCAAAAAGGATTGAGGGACGCCATCTTTTATGCTTATCCTTTATAAGTTTCTTGATCCCTTGTTCCCCTATCACTGGACTTGCGATACTCCCCATATAACGTAGCCATTCATCCTACGCAATAGCTCTCGTTGTTTGTCAAAGCTGTTCCACAGTGTTTGACATAGTGCTGGATGGCAATGGTAATTTGCTCTTCGTTGTTCGAAGATTCGGTACAAGATTCTGGGTTTATGACGAAAATGACGAGGGAGCAACAGGTCTTCACTATCAACTTATGAGCTGAGTAAGAACCACAATCACTACGACTAGGCATCGTCCTCATCCCACTGAAGCCCACCAGAATGGACTTTGGCGTTGTAGGGTATAACAGTATGTTTGGCTTTGATATCTGGAGGTACCACTAGAAACCTCGTCCAAAGTGAAACTTTTGCCAGAAGAAAATGAATGATGCGATTAGCTCAGCAACACGGTGATGAGGCATATAGCAAGTTATGTGTCCGAAAGAAGTGGTCGTTCTTCAGGTAATCAGCGAGACAATCAGAGAGACCGATACGATAGTCCACAAACTGTGGCACAAACTTGCTCTTAAAAAGGCTGTGATTCTAATGTTGCTGCTGCTGTTGGAATCGCTTCTTTGGCCTTGTAATGGATTCAGAACTTGTGAAAGCATTGGCGATTGGTAGCTGAATTGTATTACATATAACCCAGCCGTTTCACCTCTCAACCACGAGAGAAGGGTCAACGTAATCCTCGGGACATTCCTCGAGAGTACCTGGTAGTGAATTTCTGAGAGCAACAGTGTGGTTGAGACAAGGGCTAAGCTTTCTCTGTGAAAATTGGGGATGCAGCAGAATTTTGTTTATAAAACGGACACATTTTGCTGCTGGTTCGCCTCTTGCAGGCACTAGGTACTCAACTCTCTTGACGGTATCTTAAACTGCGAATTAATCACTCTGTAAAGAAATGACGATATCGCTTTCTAACAAGATGATAATGTAGGGTACGTTCAGTTTTATATTCAGAAATTTTTTGACAAAGTTCTTATAATAGTGCCGTTGTTAACGAGAGCTGAAGGCGTTCCGAAGGGTTGAATAATCGCTTCCAGCTCTCTATGTGAAGCGCGTGAGCGTGATGTAGGTTTATATAGGCACGTGAGGGCATAATTTTAGGCGTTCCTTTTGTAACAGAATCAGTGAATCCATTAGGTTGTCCCATAAGTCCACGCCGTTTTTTTCATCGATTCATTGCGGATTTCGCCGGCGGTCTCTTGCATAGCATGCATGGCTTTCGAAAAAGAATGGTTTGCTCTATCAGAACATGCACTGAATTTCTTTTTGCATCCTGATATTTGCCAAGTTTTAGGCCGCTAAAGTGTAAAGTGGCCATCCGCGGTAGTTGCTTCCCTCCGCTTAGGTTTGGAAATTTTTGCGCAGTTTTTCATAGCATTTGGAAGACGGTGTTCCGTTCCACAACAATGCGTGTTGGCTCTATTTGCTCATTTGTCCTATATTGATTTTAAGGTCATCAAATTAGGACGTCCGAAGGAGAAGATTCGTTCGGAAGAGAATGTCTTGCTCTATAAGAATTTGTGTTGCGTATATTGGTTCATGATGATTTCTGTCGAATATCAACGAAATTCCAAAAAAGAGAAAAATCATCTCCACGAATAACTCCTTCTCCTTGCTCAGTTTTTGATGTTCGACAGAAATCAGCATGAGCCAATAAAGGCGACACAAATTCCTATTGAGCAAGGCATTCTCTTTCGAACGATGTAAATATAACACCAAGCAAAAAAAAGCCTTCCACATAGCAAGGGCTGTCGGCAAAAATAAATCTTCTTCGGACTTCCCAATTTGATGACCTAAAAATTAATAATGTACAAGAAAATAGGACCAACACGCATTCTTGTAGTACAGAACATTGCCTTCTAAATGTTATAAAAACTGCGCAAAAGTTCCAACTCGAAGGGGAGAGAAGCGACTGTCGGCAATGGCCACTTTTCACTTTTTCACTTTTCACTATAACGACCTAAAAATTGGCAAAATTAGGAATGAAAAAAGGAATACAATACGTACTCTGATAAAGCAAATCATTCTCCTTCGAAATCTGCATAGCGCTATGCAAGAGACCGCCGGCAAAATCCGCAATGAATCGTTGAAAAAAATGGCGGGGAATTATAGAACAACCTTATATTATACAGGGTGGTCCATAAGTCCTGCAACAAAAACATAGGCGTATAAAAAGGCTAAGAATGCACCAAATTTGGTACATTTTTAAACTCTGTTTGCCCATGGTTTGTAGATTATGGTGGAGCGGTATTATTCATAAGGGACCACTCCTGGATTGATAAGAGCCTTCAGATCGTGTCGGTGTCTTTGCAGCTCGCGTCACAGCATCTCGTACGGAGTTTTATTTCTTATTCGTTCCAAAGAAGATATTGAACAATAGTTTTACCATACTTTATAGAGCAGGACATTCTCTTAAAGAAGGTTAATAAACAAAGATCGAAAGGCTGAAGATTCAGAAATTTCACAGCTAGTCTTTCGCAGGTGCAATATTTTGCAGATGGACTCAAAACCGCTACCACGTCCTTTTCTTTTGCTGTTACAGGAATCGCTTTACCAGAATGTGCATTTTGCTTTTAAACAACGCGATTGAGTCTCTAATATATGGTGTTAGGTTTTTGTTCCTATCAAACGAAAATTTTTATTGATTTTCACTATTTTTACACAAAAACCTATGGAGTGTGGGGAGACATTTTGGAAAATCGTGTATTACAAAAACCTGCCATGCGTGGCCGTTGTTTTTATATCATCAGGTTCCCGCAAGGGTAGCATTAAACGCACTATTATTTTGACCTTTCTGGGATCGCTCAACTTTGAGAAATTTTTCATCAAATGAGGCAGAGGCTGAATACCCATTTCGAACGACGCCCTCCAACTGCGCTTACAAATTTTTCCTTCTACTCTCTTCTCCTCATAGCTGAGCCTTCGCCTCACTTGTGGAGTTGTAGAGCTTTCCTTGTAGTTTTCTAGAAACAACATATTGCTTAGTGACAGATTACACAGACGGCTGAATATTGAATTTGTTCCAGCTGGTTGCTGCATCGTGTATGATCAGAAAATTAATAGCGTTCTTCTGTTGTAGTTCAGATCCGTTCATCCAATGTTCACTCTTGAGAAGCCTTTGCACTGCCCTACACAATACCATCACACTGCATGTTCAACAACCAATCTTCCGAAATTTAGTCACATCGGAACGGAAGCGCCCCACCACGGGCCAGAGAAGAATTTTCGGTAGTTTTACGTGAGAGCGCATTACTTTGTAATAAGAGCAGCTACAACCATGATACTTTCTAGAAGTATAGCACTAAGTATATGCTACATAACTGTTGGTATGCGTTTTTTTGCAATTGGAAAAAGACAACCAATAAGGTCTCCTAATTTTGTTGCAGGACTTATGGGCCACCCTGTACAGGAACAAGTATTGTCCTCGAGAAAAACGTCATATTTTCAATAGTACGCGAGATTTTTAAAAATATTATTTGTATTATTCCTCTCAACATATCCAACAACGTGTAGGCTGGATTCCACAAGAATTCCTCAAAGTGACCTCCTTTCGCTTTTACACAGGCTTCAAGTCTTGGTTTCACTGACTTCACGGTGGTAGCTGGCGTCGATTTCTGCCCAGGCTTGATTGAGTTCTCGTCGACACTTGTCCAATTGGTGATGGTCCTCTTCCTCAGCTTCTTATCTAGGTATTCCCATAAGGCAAAGTCGAGGGAAATTAAATCCGGGGTGTTAGATGGCCACCGATCCTTCGTTGGGTATTCAGGGAAGTTGGCGTCCAGATACGCAATCGTCGTCCTCGCTCCATGGGCAGGAGCCCAGTCCTGTTAAAAGATAATCTTAGAATTTTTTTCATAGAAGGGAAAGACTGCCTCCTCTTGGTATCTTTCAGCGTTGATTTTCCCTTTCTTTTCACGAAAACCAGCGGTGTCCGCTGGATTGCTGTGATACCAGCCCACACCATCAGTTCTTTGGGAAATCAGCGATTTTGTGACGATCTTCATTTTCCGAGTGTGTCCTTGATCGCGTCTGAGGAGCTGGCGATCATTGTGAGCATTGTGTGCGACTTCGATTGTGAAAATTTTCTCATCTGTCCACAGCACATCTTCGATGCGGCGCACTGGGAAAAGCCGTAGCAGCTCCTTCCACTTTTCTCTCGGTTTTCCTTGGTTTCCTCTGTCAACTGCCGTCCGTTGAGCAGACAATAGCTGCGAAGTCCTAGTTCATTCTTAACAATTGGCTGGACAGTAGAAAAAGCAATTCCGAGGCTCTTTGCGATCTTGGTAAAGATATGCTGTCGCTTCTGTCGATTCTCGTCTTAGTGATCGCACAGTGCTTCCTTTTATCCACAGAACGAGGACGACCTGACTTCACCTTTATGCTAACGTTCCCTTTCCTCTTTAACTGCTTCATGATCCACTGGACTGTTCTCAATGGAGTACTGGGCTTCCTTGCAATGGCGGTGGTGGACTCTCCGCTTTCAGCGAGGCTGGCTACAGCTTCTCGATGAGGGTACAGCCGCATAGAGGCTACATGAAAAATTTTCATATATCACAAGAAACTGGATTTAATGAGGTAAACGATGAGCGCAAAGAAACACGATTTCCAAAAAATATAGGAGAAACAGGTGCGCGCAAATACCGCGACAATACTTATTCGTGTACATGCCCTAGTGATAGGTGTATAGTGCATCACCTTTCGTACTTGAAAAACTCCAAATGCTTTTAAGTGAGAATCGCGGAAGAAACTCGAACTACTTATTTCTTGTAGGAGCTACAGGAACCTTTATACCTTTTGGGAACGCTTCATTCGAAGTAAAAACTCACTTGTGAAATGTTCTGCAGTTTTCAAACAGCGCAGTTAT
The DNA here is from genome assembly GCA_947396885.1 of Heligmosomoides polygyrus polygyrus. Classification (NCBI taxonomy): domain Eukaryota; kingdom Metazoa; phylum Nematoda; class Chromadorea; order Rhabditida; family Heligmosomidae; genus Heligmosomoides; species Heligmosomoides polygyrus. The sequence goes on from OX377204.1 coordinate 39,033,162, forward strand.
ACAGAGTGTTAAAAAAATAAGGCGATGAAGGTTTTTAAATTATTACTATAAAATAACTGACAAGTTTACAAATTAATACATAAATAACAACAACATAGACATTAGGCTACACTATACTCGACCGCATTCGAGGTGGCCCCCTTTGGCGCAAATACAGAAGTCAAAACGCTTGCTGAAGTCTTTGGCGAGGTGGGCCGTAGGTAATCTGGAGATAGTCGTTCCCACTCCCGACGCAGAGGTTCCTTCTGGGCCTCCGGGCTGTGGTGGCGCTTGACATGGACCCTGGCCTTCAAAATAGATCACGCGCTTTAGTCCGTCGGATTCTGATCCGAGGAATGCGTTGGCCATTCCACAGACATGATGAAGTCCTGAAAATTGGCCTTGCACAATGCTTGCGTGCTTTTCGCCCTGTATGCAGGGATTGAGCATTGATGAAACATCCACTGAGCATTGCTGAAGTGCTACTGGAACCAGAAAAGTACAATAGCCTCGAAGGTGTCCCGTCGGTACTCATCTTCATTTACTTTTTACTCTCTCCTCCACAAAACTATGGATTCCTTCCGTGGCATCGGTCATGAAGCATCGGTCTCCGAGTGCCGCGGGATTGCCGCGTTTGCGTTGCCGTTGCCCTGTTTCCCGGCAACCCCACGGCACCACGGGCCCTTTGCTTCATAAGTACCTTCTATTTTATACGGGAAGCTCACTGAACAAAACATAAGGGTCAGGTGACTGGCAAACACAAAAATCAGCCGGTACTTCTGAATTGTCTGACCAGGAAGCTATCTCAACGGTAGGTCGGAATGGCCTAAGTGTTGTATATAGGCAGAATCCCGGGAAAACAACAAAATGCAAATATCTCGACCCCAATGCAACTCTGCGCAAAGTTAAGGACGACAGAAGTTGGGCCGTTGGGGCGTTAGAACTATGCCTGTACGCAGAAGGCGAGCTCAAGTTGGCTGGAAACAGCGATAATGGTGATTACGCTGCCCCTTTACCTACTGCGCCACCATCGCTCGCTCGTCATCGCTGTTTCCAGCCAACTTAAACTCGCCCTCCTCGGCAGGCGTAGTTATAACGCCGCCAACGGCCCAACTTCTGCCATCCCTAACTTTGCGCAGAGTTCTATTGGGGTCGAGATATCTGCATTTTCTTATTTCACAGAGAGAGAGGCGATCTTGCCCATATACAACACTTGAGCCGTTCCGACCTACCGTTGAGATGGCTTCCTGGTGAGGCATCAGTGAGCCACCACGTCCTTTAGGGTTCGATAGCCTTAGTCTCTCCAGCTCAGCCAAAGAGCCGAAGGGCTCAACGAAATGAAGCGTGTACGAGCTCCAAGGTGGACAGAGGACCAGGCGCCTAGCAATGCTTTCGGCCGGGGTTAATGACGACTGCTTAAGCGGAGATTTGCGCGCTCGCTTCCGCATCAATGGCATAAAGGCAAGACAAACCGGCCGACGATGTCACATGCGAAGCGGTGGCGAAAACAGCGTTGGCGACGGCTGTGCGAACGCCATTCGGCCACTAGAGATTCCTGTTTGTCAGCGACGGTGACAAGCAAAAATTCTCGAAAACATGGTCGTGGTTCGCCTCCGCCGCTCGCGATCTCGCGGATCCATAGATTCTTGTTGAAGGCCTGTGTTATTCCATGCTAGGTATCGCTTAGATAAGACATGAGGGTCTAGTAGATCGACTGCTAGCACTGCTCAGACGATTTAGGGCGTAAAATGATAACCGAGGAATAACAGCCAGGTTACCTGTTCTAATACACCAATAGGCCTTCGAATCAGCCAAATAGTGGAAGCACTCGGCGTACTCGCATACTGAAACCAAGAGAGAGGCATGCTATAGTCTTGTACTGATTTATTTATTTATTTGCCCTATATAGTGCCCTATGATAAGCAAGTGAACAACATGGACACGGCGTAGACGAAATATTAACGGCGAAAAATAAAATAAAAATAAAAATAAGCGAATCCCTCAACAATGCAGCCTAGCCTTTTATGATGATAGTTGGTAAGGGCAAAATTTAATTAAGAAGAAGAAGCCGACACAAACAAACTATGAGAAGAGTGCAGAGCTAGGGGTTGGCGGAGTGAGCCCACACGACGGCTGCCAGGGGAAGCAGTAGAAAGGGTTATATGAGAAGCTTACAACGGCAACAAGATTGAGGTTGGTTGGAAAATATGGGAAGAAAAAAGCAAGCAAAATACAGTACCGCGCATGTCTTTTGGTCAATTCCCGAAAAAGCCGCTTTGGAGCGTTCCAAAGCGGCTTTTTTATATAACTTTCTTTAAAATCAAGCACTTGTAAAAAGAAACATATATTTGAGCTCAGCAAGCCAAGCTCTATCTTTTGACATATAAACCAATAGAGTTGAACAATGCATATAGGCCGGACATAATCAATCGAGTGGACGCGAGAGCCTGTAGAGTGACAGTTTGGGGAATTTTATTGAAATTCCCAGCCGCCCTACTCAGAAATTGCCTTAAGACTGTCCAGCTTGCCTTTGGAGTGCGCCGTGAACAATGCATATAGAATCGAACCTATCAATCGAGTGGGCGCGCCCACTCGCAGAGTGAGGTCGAGTAAGCGCGAGAGCCTGTAGAGTGACCGTTTGGGAAGTTTTATCGAAATTCCCAGCCGTCCTACTTAGCAAATGTTTTAAGCCTGTCCAGCTTGCCTTTGGAGTGCGCCGTGAACAATGCATATAGAATCGAACCTATCAATCAAGTGGGCGCGAGAGCCTGTAGAGTGACCGTTTCGGGAGTTTTATCGGAAATTCCCAGCCGCCCTACTCAGAAATTGCCTTAGGACTGTAAAGCTTGCCTTTGAAGTGCGCCGTAAACAATGCATACAGAATCGAACCTATCAATCGAGTAGGCGCGACCACTCGCAAATTGCACGCGCGAGTGTGTTCAATGCGCAATAACTCTGTCGAGATCGAATCGTTCCGGCTGCGGCTTGTGGATTTCGTAGACAGTAGAAAGCTTTAGTAGTACGCGAAAGTGCAGCGTTATAGCTTTTAAAGAAGCGAAATTATAGCGGCGCGAAAATGCAGGTTAGCCGTGTGGGACACGATTTTTTCCGAATTCAGTTGACCCCTGCAGGAAGACGCGGCGTGCTAACGGCATGCAAGCGCGTATGCTAGCAGAACGCTGAAGGCACTTTACGATGACATGCTCACAACTCCTCAGCTGCCTGAACTGCCTTGCCCTCATCTGCCGTAAGAAAGCGGTTAGAGTTTCTTCCGCTCTTACCCAGATTTGAGCTTTCGAATCTCACAATGGTACCGTTATCTTCAGCTCGAAGAGCTCTATCGAACGGTGGTAATCTCGACCAATTTCGGAAAAATGGATTTTTCGACGAATTCCTGTCGAGGACGTGGGCGCGCGATCCGAGCCTGCGCGGGCGATGACGTCATAAAAAATCGATATCTTAGAATTGGGCCATGCTAGATACCATTCGGTCCAGCTTTTCATGCTGAATTGAATGGTGTTATTGGGAGTAGGAAAAACTGTAATCTGGGCGAGTAAGAGCGAGGAGAACATGGACCGTTGTTGTATTGCATTGCACGCGCGGCCGTGTTCTGACGCGATAACTCTGTCCCGTGTGAACCTTTGCGGCTGCAGCTCGTGGGTTTTGTAGACTGTAAAATGTTCGAATAGTTCGCTGAAACAGAGCAATGTAGCTTATGATTGTACTAAGTTACGGCGCTGCAAATGTGCAGGTTAGCCTTGTGTGACACAATTTCTTCCAATTTCAGTCGATTACTACGGGAAGATCCAGCGAGCAAACGGCCTACAAATGCATGGGCGAGCAGAACGCTTGAGGTACTTTACGACGACATGCTCACCACTCCTCAGCTGCCTAAACCGCCTTAGCCCCAGCTACCATTTCAGGGCGGTGGACTTAGCGTTGCAGTTTCCTGCGCTCTTACTCGCCCATATTTGAGTTTTCGACACTAGCAATAACACCGTTAGCTTCAGCACGAAAAGCTCTATCGAACGGTGTCACTCTCGACCAATTCTGGAAAAAGCGATTTTTTGACAATTTCCCGTCGAGGACGTGGGCCGAGCCTGCGCGGACGATGAGTCATCGAAAATCGATATTTTCGAAATTGGCCAGAATTTCTCGTTCAAAATTGGTCGAGAGTGACACCATTCGA
>OX377204.1:39037529-39079083 GCA_947396885.1 Heligmosomoides polygyrus polygyrus
TGCGCTAAATTGCACGCGCGGGCGTGTTCGGAGCACAATAACTCTGTTCGGCTGCAACTTGCGTTTATTGTAGGCAGTAGAACGATATATAAGTATACTAAAGTAGAATAGCTTAGCTTAGGAGGGGGCAATGTTACAGCGGTGCAAAAATGCAGGTGAGGCTTGCGTGATGCATTTTTTTCCGAATTCGGTTAACCACTGCGAGAAGACGCAGCGAGCTAAAGCCTAAAAATGCGTACGCGAACAGAGCGCTTAAGGTACGGTACTTTACGATGACGTGATCAGAACTTCTCAGCTGCCTAAACTGCCTTAGCCCCATCTGCCGTTTTAGGGCGGCGGACTTAGCGATTGAAGTTTCCTGCACTCTTACTTGTCCATACTTGGGTTTTCGACACTCCCAATAACATCGTTCTGTTCTGCTTGAAGAGCGCTATCGAACTGTATCAATGTCGATCGATTTTGGAAACAGGCCTGTGTTATACTCCCGCGGGAGCATCCGCGGAACCTCCGTGGACGAGGGGTGCACCGCGGACGGCGGGCGTGGCGGGGCGCGGTGATTGGCCAGGTGAGGGATCTCGGCGCGATTCCCGCCCTTCCGCGGATGCTCCCGCGGGAGTATAACAGAGGCCATAGATTTTTCGGCAATATTCCATCGAGGACGTGGCGCCCTAGGCCGAGCTGCGCGGACGATGACGTCATCAAAAACCGGTATTTTCGAAATTGGCCAAATCTCCTCGTGCAAACTTCGTCCAAAATCGTCTAGGGTCTATTTGGGGCGCTGATTACGAATCCGACGTCAGTTTTTGAAAACTCCGTCGACTTCGGTAGGTTTTGGATTTGCTTCTGGATAATTGAGGGTGGTCGGGTCAGGATCATCGATTTTGTTCAAAATTCGTGTAGGGTCGGGGACTTATTCGGGGTGCCGAACACGATGCCGAGGTACATTTGTACGATTAGGGCAGGAGAGCGCTCATACCGATAACTGAGGGTGATCGGTGATCGTGATTCGACCACCCTCAAATGGGAAGCAACCTGCTGATGTCGGCGGAATTTTCAAAAACGAATTTTCAAAAGCCATTCTACTTTAGTATACTAATATATCGTTCTACTGCCCACAACAAACACAAGTTGCAGCCGAAACGATTCGAACTCGGCAGAGTTATTGTGCTCCGAACACGCCCGCGCGTGCAATTTAGCGCAACAACGGCAGACGCTCTCCGCGCTGTTCCTCAACCAGACTACAGTTTTTCCTACTCTAAATGACACGATTCAATTCAGCATGAAAAGCTCTATCGAACGGTATCAAGCATGGCCCAACTCGAAGACAGCGTTTTTTCGATGACGTCATCGTCCTTCCGCCGCGGTCTCGTCCTCTATGCTGAACAGTCAAAAAAATTGATGATTCCAAAATCGGTCGAGATTGATACTGTTCGATAGCGCTTTTCATGCTGAACGGAACTGTGCCATTCCGAGTGTCGAAGACTCAGATCTGGGCGAGTAGGAGCGCAAGAAACTCTAACCGCTAGCTTTTGCCGCTCTAAAACGCCAGCCGAGACTAAGGCAGTTTAGGCAACTGAGGACCTATGAGCATATCATCGTAAAGTACCTTAGGCGCTCTGTTCACGTACGTATTTTAAAGCCGTCAGCTCGCCGCATCTTCTCGCAGTGGTCCACGGAAATCGGAAAAAAATGCTTCACACAATCCTCACCTGCATTTTCGCACCCCTATAACATTGCCCCTTCCTAAGCTAAACCATTCTACTTTGGCGTACGTACAGAACTTTAGACTGCCTACAAAACCTACAAGCTGCAGCATAAAAGGTTACAACTTGACAGAGCTATTGCGCTCCGAACACGCCCATTCGTGCAATTTGCGAGCGGTCGCCCCTTCGATTGAAAGGTTCGAATCCGTATGTATTGTTCACGACGCACTTCAAAGGCTCGCTAGACAGCCTTAGAGCAACTCCTGACTAGGGCGGCTGCAAGTTTCTGATAAAACTCCCCAAACGCTCAGTCTACAAGCTGTCCCCCCTCCTCGATTGAAAGGTTCGATTATCTATGCATGTTCATGGCGCACTCCAAAGGCTCGCTGAACAGCCTTAGAGCAACTCCTGACTAGGGCGGCAAGAAATTTGTGATAAAACTCCCCAAACGCTCAGTCTACAAGCTGTCCCCCCCCCCCCCTTTGATTGAAAGGTTCGATTCTGTATGCATTGTTCACGGCGCACACCAAAGTTTCGCTGGGACAGATTGGAGCTAATCCTAAGTGGTGTGGCGGGAAATTTCTGATAACATTCTCCAAACGGCTCGAAATAGTCTTGAAAACGTCGCAGTTCCCAGGGAGAGAAGATAGAAGCGCAGGGGACATGCGCTCGCCCACTCGATTGATAGGTTAGACTCTGTGTGCATTGTGCACGGCGCACTCTCGGGGCATTACTGGCATGACAGAGCACTGGCGACGTACGCCATCTTTGAGACACTCCGAAAGCACGCATATCCTGGGAAATAAGCTGCTCTAATCGCCCGTCCAGCCAATTTTGGACCATCCACGACGAAAATACGGGTGTTCCAGTAAAGTTTTACATATGTTTGTGTAGATCTCGAAGAGGCAAATCGAATGGTACCAACCTTTATTCAAGAAACCTGAAACTGAAGGAGTTATGAGCGTGCGACGCTTTGCGACGCTATGTTGGCGTTTTTTCGCCCACTTTTGACCGTGCGGCGCGAGCGGTATTGTAGCGGTAACCTGCGTGCTCCCGATTCCAGAGTTTCTAATTCGGAAATCCCGCACAGGCCAACTAAGCCCTCGATCCCACGGGGTTGGGAATCGGAACTAGACCTATCTGAGAGAAAAGAAGCACCGAGTTGTTCATCGGTTGGCCACCGCAATTCATTGTACAAGCCAAGTACGCATCAAATCACCTCCACAACATCCCGTAGAAGTGAAATGCGTGGCCTACCCCAATAGCGATAGATCAACTTTGTTTTTATCCTTTATACTCTTACTTTAAGTTTGAAGTAGCTAGGATCCAGCTGCCTCTACGGAAAAATTGTTGCCAAGTGAGAGATTTCACCCCGCGAGACACGTGCCTAAACGTTACAGAATCAAGCTTAGTTCTACAGGGTGTCTCAAAAAAATGTATACATTGTTCGAAAGGTTATAACCTTGCTTACATTGAAAGTACTAAAGAAATTAAAGGCTCCTAGGAAAGCTTAAGATAATAGAAATTTTCCGACATATGAGCGGTAAGAAACACGCCATACGCGCGTCTGAAATGTTGAATGCTACACACGATCGAGATGGGCTGAATGCCTGTTGCAATCTTTTCACTACTTGGCCAGATTATTCTTTTAACGTTTACAACTTGACGATCACGTAAAAGGCACGTGACATGCGAGTTTATTGCACAAGTTAAATGAGAGCAGGAGCCCAATTTTCCAAGACGGATTTTGTGGACGAATGAAGCAGCATTCAAGAAGAATGAAGAGGTTAGACGTCATAATTGCAGCTACTGGGCGACAGAAAGCGTTAAAGGAAGGACAGCACTAACAAGGCTGCATCAAGCATTCAGCCCATGCACAATCAATCGAGTCTGGAATGCAAGGTTTCAGTCGAGTGCATGGCGCAATCTTGACTATTTACATGCCACAAAAGTCTTGTTTCCCTGCGCCTTTATGTGCGTCTCAAACATCTTCAAAAGTTTCACTAGCAGCAGTAGAACCTTTCAAATAGTACCCGCATTTCTTACGGATACCCCACATTTTTCGCAAAGTGGTTTTGAGTTTTCAATTTTAAAAAAGCTCAAATCAATCGAAACGGTCACTTTGTGAAGAAATTATAACAGGTATTCAAGCGAAACACAATAAATCAGTGTAAGATGGAAAATTTCAGACGAGTGCACTGCGCATTCCATAGCGCTCATATGTCTGAAAATTTCCATCTTTTTGAGCTTTCATATAATCTCTTAACTTCTTCACTATCTTTGCCGCGAGACAAGTTCTCACCTGTCAAACAGTACATTTTTTGAGATAACGTATTTTGTGCTCTAAATCATCTTTGCAAATTATTTCTGGATGTATTTTACACAAAGGCTCCTGTTGTCGTCGAAGGTCTATTTCTAATCCTTTGCATTAGTAGAGTCGAGGAATGGCTCCTCCTGTTTTGCAAAACGTGGACGAATTGGTTCCCTTATTTGGTGATGTTCTGTTTGTCGGACAAGTCATGGAGGTCATAACTATTGGGTAGTTCCTACTGTGCCAAAGCTTGCAGGAGAAACTGCATATCCTAGACCTGACGTTTTGACGGTTTCGTCGCCATCACATGCCTAAACATGGCTCAAGGTTTTTAGATCCTGTACTAGCCGACCTAACACTTCCTTCGTGCTGCAAAGCTGCAAGTCCTCTTGAAACAAGAAAAAGGTCGAAAAGTGAGTCCTAAAGAAATATTTCCACCTTCCAACCTGGTTGGCACAGAAGAAATAGCAAAAGTTAATCTCCAAACGTGAACAAATTCACAGAGGACGTGCGCAAAGCTATTAGGCTTTTCTCCTCCCTGTTCCCAAGTAAATGCAAAAAGTATGTGTATATGTATATGTCTGAAAACATATTTACTTCTCTATTTCAGCAAAAGACAGCATTAACACATGTGATTTCAAGAGAGACACACTCACATTTGGTGAAGGTGCTCTGTTAGACAGCGGTTTGGGTTCCCCGACTTGTTTTTGTCGATCACAACGAAGAATGAAAGAATTGAAGAAAGAAAACGTTTCACACCTTGTGGATCAGAAAGGACGCTTACAGAAGGGCGGAGTCTTTTCAGATATTGCTTGTCAACTTGTTAGAGCCAATCCAATGCTTTGAAATAACTATGTAGCTCAAACTCAGCTTTATAAGGTTGTGCATCAAGTAGAGAAGAACTGCAATTGTAGAAAGAGTGGTGTCGAAAAGAGCCTCCTGAGCTCTAGAAGCCCTTGTTTTCAAAGGTAATGGTATGTCTTTCGCTTTGTTGCTGGTACTTTGCTGAACGCATCATTAGAGGTCTCGACTTTGCATGACCCGAAGCGCGTTCGAAATGCAATTTATGCAGCTTTAAGCATGATGGTAATAACTTGTGACACAAACACAAAGGATAAGCATGCTATAAAGAATTTCGACATCTCCGTCAACGAGTTTCATGCAAAGGTTACTTGCATTTCGACAACGACTAGCGTGTGGGTCATCTCCGATGTTGTCTAGACATTGTCGAGTTCACGAAAAAGCGCATAAACGATGCTGAAATTGAGAGTGCTCCAAGTAATACTGGTCTCAGACTGCGTCGCGACTCTTTGAAAGCTGCTGTCTACGGTGAGGTATGCTGAAGGGTGATCAGGAGCTGGTGAGAAAATCGCCTTTGTCTCGTATCCGAGGGCCAAAAAATTGGCATGAAAAAGCGAGAGTCGTATGTGTGGGTGACAAGGGAAAGCGTCGATAACCAGCTTGTAAATGACCGGGCATATGGAGCCCAGCGGGGGGCTGGGGTGGATGGACGCGGAGGACAAGAGAGCGCCAGATTGACCACTCCAAGGAGACTGTAAGTTGCAGTGTTTACTAGGCGAGAGATTAGCAGTGGTAATTCGAGACCGCGTCGAGGTCTCGTCCTTCCGAGACAGAGCAGACGACTTAACTCTTCGCCCTCTAGTTCGGTCGGCACCCGAGTGCCACACGGGGCCGTGGATGGTAGAAAGGAAAGGCGAACAAGCCGAGCGAGGCAGCTGGCGGATCGGCGACTGCTCACCGGCGGCGGCGGCGGCTATCGCGAGACATGTGGGCGCGATCAGGCCCTGTTCAGGCATCGCTGCGGGTGCCGGTCGTTAGCGTGCCAGCAGCTGATCATTATCGCCCATTGCCAGCAAGTCCGACTCCCGTGGCTCGAGCTCGGGCTGGTCGACGAGCAGTGCGGAGATCGGCTGCTGAAGTGGCATTGCGCGCCAACCAGCGCGGATTCATGCTTGTATCGTGCGCTTGCGAACATTCGCAAATAAATCAGCAGCCTTTGGAACAGAGAGGGCCAGACCGGACGATCCCGAACGCTCCGAGTGGGCGAGCAGAGGACGAACGAACGAGGAATTTGGTGCACGGTGGGACTTCTCAAATCTTTCGGCGAGTTCGCTTGGTTCAGGTCTGCACAGTGCATTCTTTTCGTGCTGAATTCACACTCGGTAGGCGCCTTTTCGCATGTCAAATGTGCTTTGAACTTTGTTACCTTTATTCATAGACACCATTACCATTATCTCTCCTCAAAATTGAGCTAATGTTCGAACTACTATAACTCCAGGAGTCTGGTATTACATGTTTCTGCTAGTCATAGATTTCTACTACAGTCAAGTGGGAGCGGGAGCGATTCATTCCATAGGCACAGTTCTGTAATATTGGGTTGTCTAAAAATGTTTCGGATTTTGCCACGCTTAAACTGGGGTAACTGTTGCGATGTGCAAATGGATTAGCTCTACTAAAATTCTGAATGCCAGCAAAAAACATTCAACATTTTATTATTTTTTGAAGCGTCTTTCCTAAAGCAGAAAGCTGCCTTTCAATCGCATTACTATGTTGATGAGAAAGCCTCGATAGAGTTTTCTTCCAAAGTACGTTGTGGCATTGGCAACACGGCTCTTCTGATCGACTGGTACTGTCGGGTTTGCCCACAGAAGTGGCTGACGACGTTGTGGGCACCACGTACAATACCGCTCAAATTCTTTGCAAATAAGACGCCTTGCGACGGATTAATCCGTCACAAAGCGTCTTATTTGCAAAGAATTTGAGCGGTATTGTACATAGCTACCTGCCCTGGCCCTTCCTTTTGCGCAATAATGATGAACCATCTAAATACTTTGTTTACGCGATACAGAAGTACCTGGTTAAAAGGTGATCAGATAATATTATACTTGTACAACCTTGTCTCTACGTCTCCTACACACACCGAGTCGTTTGGCTACCTCGAGGAGAAGAACCACATACACAAGCAAAGTCGAACGTGCACCTCAAGCAAGTTCTTCTACGCTGCTTCTGAGGATCGGAGGGTATTCTATACCACGAGCTGCTCCCGCAAGGACACACGGTCACCGCTGACGTTTACGCTCAGCTCGAGAAAGTCGAGGAAGCTGTTCGGGAAAGCGGAAAAGACGAGCATCTATGCGCTTTCTTCAAGACAACGCCAGATCCCATGTAGTTAAAGCGACCCACCAAAGAATTCAAGAGCTGGGCTGCCCCATCCAGCAGATCCTCCTTACCCCAGATTGCCACTTGTTCCGCTTCCTAAAGGCTTTCTTGACTAGGAAACGTTCTACAAAGTTTGAAGACTTAAGTCGGGCGGTCTTCCTTGACACACGGTCCCCCCAGTTCTGGAAAAGGGGCATTGCTGACCTGCCCAGTGTGGTGGACCACTGTTGTGACTAACAATGGTGATTATACTATTGATTGATTAGCACTGTATGCAGAGTAACGGAATAGAGGAACAAAATGAAAAGCCTATCAAGACTAATAGATAACAAATAGATAATAATTAAATAAAGAGGCAATAAATAGTAGATCAACCTAATATAACAACTCATTTGCTAGGGCAAAGCGGAGAAAAAAACAGTAATTGTGAGATGAGCTTGTCGAAGATAGGGATGGCACAATGAAAGCACGAATTACTGGAAGCAGATTGTTGGCGCAGCTGCAGAGAGCAGTTCCCCGGCCGCATTGTTACCAACCATAAGAATGACATTTTCTGGAACAAAAGTGCCATGCATGTTGTAAATTTTCACATTCCTGAGGTTGACTATAGCTCAGTGACAGAGCGTGGCACGCGAGTAGGCAAATAAGAACTAAACCTCAAGGAATGGGCACTTCGTGTTGGTGTCCTCGTCAAAGCGCACTTGGCCATGAACATCATCGATTCGTACAAGTCTCTGACAAGCCGAATCGGACGTCTACGGCTGAAGCGATGTGGCTCCGTGCCAGCTTTGACTGTGTTCGTCGAGTGTGCCCCGACTTCCGACTACGACGACGAAAAGGGCGAAGCCCTTCACATGGAGCTGGAGAAGTTCTATAAGGAAGACCACACTTTCTACAAGGTGATCGTCGACGACTTCAACGCCAAGATCGGGCCACGAAGGTCGCCGGAAGAACTTTACATCGGAACCCACGGTCTGGAGTGGAACGAGCAAGGTAAAAGGCTGTCTGAATTTATCGTGTCTAGTCCCCAAGCTGGAACACCGCCTCTTCGCACGAGGTTCCGCTTTTCGAATCAGGAAATAAGGCCGAAAAGTTCAAGAAGAGGAGTCCCAGACAGGATCAAGCGTGGGGTTCGATTTTTGCCGAAAATTTACGACCCCCCCCCTCCCAGAGCGGATCTGGTACGACCCTCCCCCTTGTGTAGACCACCGTTATATTTCCTATCCGCATTGATTTTTTAAAATTTTCTATGCAATTTTTGTACCCTTTAATAGGTCCTTCTTTCCAGATGCAGCGTCGACTGTATCAGATTAGCTCAAGAAAGAGGGCAACTGTTTGATTTAGTAATTTGTTAGAAAAAACGCTGATAAAGGTTTTGTTTATGTAATCTTCTGATAATAATATTTTGTTTGTTTACAGTTGAAAATAAAGCACTTTTGAGAGCAGTTGTCGAATTAATCACAACGAGTTCAACTTTTCAGGCTTTCTGAGCATCTCGTGAACACGGAACATTTTTGTACGTGAAGGAGCAACATCTGCATTCGAAATTGTACTCTATACAATGCAGAGTGTTAATTGCTAAAGCTGACTTAAGTGCTTTATCCACAACATTTTTCAGACACTCTCGGAAGCGATGACGGAATGGCAACCGGAGGATGGACTGGTCACGGAACTAATTCTCTCTTCTGCTGGAAACAGCATCAGAAAGTGAACTTGTACCCAATAAAATTTTAAGCCCTCGCTTGACACATGGCAATAAAACCTGTTTTCTGAAACGATCCTTTGTGAACACACGCTCCGATTTCTGTCATTTTCCGAAAATTTTCGACACCGTTAATCACATGAAAGCATGGATCCTGCTTTTTAAAGCGTAGAATCCACACTTCTTATTGTTTTAAAAACTCTGTAGTATTTTCAGAGACGTTGAACAAACTCCGAAATATGGTAGGTTACGTGGAGCCATTGCGTTCGCCGATATCATCGATGGAGACTGAGGGTGGCCTTCTCGCGGAAAATTTTTCAATCTTCTCAAGGAAAGAACACGCGAGAGTGAAATTGTGCTTCATGGATTTTCAAGTTATGAGTATTACACAGTAAAAATCTGAGCTTCTTCGCAGCGATCTCTGATATGATTAGGGCTGATCGCATTTAAATTTTTCGCTTTTCAAGAAAAATTAATTAATTTTTACCTGATGCAGATCACCCACACAGTTGAAGTCTTGCCACAAAAAGTATCAAGTCTTGTTCAATGCACAATGCAGAAATCATGGTTTTCTGAAACGAATAGATTGTATCGACCTCTGATCGATATGGCACCGTCGTCATAGGAGCGACGAAATTCGACATTCGCAAAAATGACTGTAACTCGGTAATTTTTCCACAATTTTAAAAAGCCAATGGTTTTCTAGAAACTACAAAAAAAGATATTTTATACGGTGTGAAAATCGGTTTTTAAAAACTAGATCTTCATAGGGGCCGAGGACTTTTTGCGCGAAAAAAATTGAAGTGATATTGAATAAGCTATCGTGACTCGGTAAGTTTTTCGAGTTTTACAAAAGCCAATAGCTATTTGGAAACTAGAAAAAAAGCGCTTTCGAATCATGAAAAAATTAGTTTTCAACAGGGAGGTCTTCATAGAGGGCGATAGGGGTTCGAGTTCTGGTCCATTGTTGCAGAAATACGTGCCAAAAATCGAACCCCCCTCGCCCCGTATGAAGAACCTTTTTTGAGAACCGGTTTCTATATGAAAAGAAAGCATCTTTTCTCTATTTTTCAAAATGCAATTGGAATTTTTGAATTTCAAAAATTGAACCAAGTTATGATCAAATTTGTGAAGAACTGCTCGTAGACTCTGCACCGTCGACACTGGAGTGATTTCATAAAAATGATCATAACTCCGTTCGTTTTCGAAATTCAAAAATCCCAATTGCTTTTTGAAAAGTAGAGAAAATATGCTAACTGACCATGTATAAATCGTCTTTTAAAAAGAAGGTCTTCATAGGAAGCGAGGGCGTTCGATTTTTGGCACGTATTTCTGCAACAATGGACCAGAAATCGAACCTCCACCGCCCCCTATGAAGACCTCCCTGCTGAAAACTAATTTCTACATGTTTCGAAAACGCGCTTTTCCTCCAGTTTTCAAAAAACAATTGGGATTTTTGAATTCCAAAAAATGAATCGAGTTATGGACATTTTTTGTGAAATCACTCCAATGATTCCGGTGATGGGCCGACCAACTCCTCTGGTTACGGCTTCACAAAATTGGTGAAACCTTCTATGAAGACCTTCTTTTTAAAAGACGATTTATGCATGGTCAGTTAGCACATTTCCTCTACTTTTCAAAAAGCAATTGATGTTTTTGAATTTCAAAAAACTTACGGAGTTATGATCATTTTTATGAAATCACTCCAGTGTCGATGGTGCAGAGTCATCGAGCAGCTCTTCACAAATTTGATCATAACTCGGTTTCCTTTTCGAAATTCGAAAATCTCAATTGCTTTTTGAAAAATAGAGAAAAGATGCTTTCTTTTCATATAGAAACCGGTTCTCAAAGAAGGGTCTTCATACGGGGCGAGGATGTTCGATTTTTGGCACGTATTTCTGCAACAATGGACCATAAATCGAACCCCCACCGCCCCCTATGAATACCTCCCTGATGAAAAGAAATTTCTATATGGTTTGAAAGCGCTTTTCCTCTAGTTTTTCAAAAGCTATTAAATCTTTCAAATTTCGAAAAACCTACCGGGATATAATTGTTTATACAAAATCACTTCAATTTTTTTCGCTCAAAAATCGAAGGCCTCCGCCCCGTATGAAGATCTAGCTTTTGAAAGCCGATTTTCACACCGTATGAAATACCTTTTCTTGTAATTTCTAAAAAGCCATTGGTTTTTTAAAATTGTGGAAAACTTACCGAGTTATAGTCATTTTTGTGAACGTCGAATTTCGTCGCTCCCATGACGTCGGTGCGATATCGACCAGTGGTCGATCCAGTCTATTCGTTTCAGAAAACCAAGATTTTTACACTGTGCATTAAACAAGAATTGAAACTTTTTGTGGCAAGATTTCAACTGTGTGGGTGATCTGCTTCAGGTAAAAATTAATTAATTTTTCTTGAAAAGCGAAAAATTTAAATGCAATCAGCCCTAATCATATCGGAGATCGCTGCGAAGAAGCTTAGTTTATATATCATTTTTATTTTTTTATAATATTTTTGTATATTAATCACATCTTGAACTCAAAGATGGTACAGTTTTCACTCTCTGATGCTCTTCCTTCAGAAGGTAGAATTTTTTTTGCCGCAAGAAGTCCGTCCTTCAGTGGCGATCGGTGATATCGGAGAACGCAATGGCTCCACGTAACCTACCATATTTCGGAGTTTGTGCGACATCTCTGAAAAATTCACAGAACTTTCAAAACTGTAAGAGGTGTGGGTTCTACGCTTTAAAAAGCAGCTTGTAAAAATAGCGGATTCCATGTGATTAACGGTGTCGAATTTTTTCGGCAAATGATACAAATCGGAGCGTCTGTTTATACAGAAGATTGTCTCACAAAAACCCGTTTTGTTCCCTTGTGTCAACCGGTGGATTAAAACTTTATTGGGTACAACTTCACTTTCTGATGCTGTTAGCAGCAGAAGAGAGAAAATTAGCTCCGTGACAAGTCCATCCTCGGTTGCCATTCGGTCATCGCTTCGAAAAGTGCTTCCAAAAATCTTGTAGGAAAAGCACTTTTTTCCTTAGCAATTGACACTTCAAATTTTATAGACTGCAATTTAGGACGTAGATGTCGCTCGTTCAGGCAGAAAACTGTCGCGTCCATGACTTCCTGAAAAAAAACTGAAAAATGGAAAGTTCTCATTGACTCCAAATCTGCCGGCGAAAAATCTTTAATTCTAACGAGTAACACAATCATTATTTGAAACTTGTTATATTAATTTTTACAACTTCGCGGGACGAAGGAGAGACTCCACATCTTCGTAAGCATTCCTGGAAAAAACAACTTATTAAGAATTTAAAAAATCACCAAAAAACCTGAAGAATAAGAGAGAATCCTCTGCCAAAACCGGAAGAGCACGACCCCCCCCCCTCCAGACGAGGCCACAGTACGACCCCCCCCCCCTTCGATTCCCGAACCTCAAGCTTGACCCTGGTCCCAGAACGATCATCAGCTGGGGTATTTAGACCTACCTTGCAGGCCTTTGGAAAGATACTGTCATGGACAACGTTGAAGAAGAATACGACCGCTCCGCTACAGTGCTAACGGAGCCGAAAGCTTGAGGACCACCAAGAGACGTCTGTCTCCGGAAGCTCTCGAACTGTACGCCAGCGTGGAGCAGCACGAGCGTTAGACAACTACAAACTGACATCGGAGCTTGCCATGCTATGCAGAGCTGCGATAAACGAGGATTTTAAGGAGAGAAGAGTGGGAGTGCTGGCTAAAGTTTCAGAGGTAGGGTTGAGCATCCGCGATGCCGCCGGAACTTCGCTAACTTCAAGACCAAGATGGCCGTTCTCCGACCGCCTGAAGGAACCGTCACCTCTTCCAGAAGGACAACGGAGAAGATGATCTATGATTTCTACTTCGATCTCTTCGATAACTACGTCCACATGTCCCCCATCTTCCGCAGGATGGATGGGTCGTCCCCTCTGTTCTCCCTTCCGAGATTCGACACCATGTCGTCGGTGAAGAAACGTCCAAGAAGGGAGATGTCCACGACATTGGGAACTATTGCCCGACAGTTGCCAACCCTACAAGCTGTTTACTGGTTCTTACAAGTTGTTTACTGGAGTCCTCCTAAACAGTATCAGAAGCTGGACGAAGGACAGTCATGTGAACAAGCGGGATTTCGAAGAGGATTCACCATGATCGACCACAAGCACACCATTAAGTAGTCCATCGAGGTATCAAGAGTACAAGTTGCCGCTGTGCTTTATGTTCATCCGCCTGAAGAAAGTAATCGCCTCTGTTTAGAGTGAAGCGTTCGTTGAGGTCTGCTGTAAAAGGTGTAATGACCTAAGAGCCTCACAATTAATTTTGCAAATATGTGTTTCTTTCGCCTCATAAACGGTAGTGTTCGTGTTTGATCCACTTGAACATTATAGAGTTAAAGTGGGGGATTTCACGAAAACACCAACAGGAGCTTTTGCGACGGCGTAGAACAGGCTGCAAGGCTTTTTATTCAGATTCAGTGATACGATGACGTTCGACCGCACATTTTGATACTGACTCTTCAAAACCTCGTATTGGCTGCGGTAATTGCTTTTTAATTCTCTACCAATGACGTAGGTAACGAACCACCGAATGAATTTTAAGAAATCACTTCGTGGTTGTAGCAGCTTGGTATGGAGGGTTTGACGGGGATCTCGAATCTGTGTAGTAATTCAGAAAACGATCACTTTAAAGACAGCTTCCATATACCTGCTACAACATGAGAAAGCTCACTAAAAATGTATCGCTACAAGGTCAACAACTTGATGATTACAGCGGTTTCTTAACATTAGGTCGAGTCATAAATTTTGCAACATTTCTGTTCTTTTTAAAATTCAAAGTAAACCCTCTTAAGTTTTGTACTTTTTTTGAAGGCTTGTTTTGTAGCAATCATTTGGTGTCATGAATGATTAATTTTGATTAATTTTCCTTGAGTTCTCAAAAAGTTTTATTCTCTATTACAATGACCACTCAAAGGTGGCGATGTCCGTTCCTCCACGTGGTGCCCCTGGAAACTGTTCGCAATGCGAACTAAGCTAAGCATGGACACTCGATTGCAGGCGACAGGCCCTTGTGACAGGCCGGCCTATGGAGATCCCATGTCACATCACATGGTTGATGGCGTTGTTTGTCGAGATATAATGCTACGGCGTCCGCGGGAGCCAACGCGCACTCGCAAAGCCCGGCGAGTGTGAGAAGTATGCGAGGGTCCCTGATGCGAGGACGGCATCGGGAGGCAACTGAGCAAGTCCAAAAGTCCCGTAACGTAAGCAGGACCCGCGTTTCTACGCTCAATGTGGGTACGTTGACTCGTGCGAGTTGGTAGAAGCACTGGAGCGAAGACGAATCGACTTATGTGCGGTACAGGAGACGAGGTGGTCCTGTTGCAAGTCGAGGGACATAGGCCGAGGCTTCAAGCCCGTCTTATGCGGCAGTCCCAGGACCACCAGCGGTGTTGGTGTGATCGTCTCCGAACGTTTCCGTGATGCGATTGCAAGCGTGGAACGTTTCAGTGACCGCTTGATGAAGGTCGTTGTTGCTACTGAACAGCGTATGTATCATTTCTTCTTTGCGTACGCTCCGCAGAAAGACTGCTCCGAGCGAGCGAAGGACGAGTTTTGGACCGTGCTTGATGAGAAGACAGCAGAGGTGCCGCCAGAAGACGCTGTCGTTGTCGCAGGTGATCTCAACGGCCACGTTGGGACAGCGAAAGATGGCTACAGCTGTCATGGCGGTTTCGGTTATGGAGCACGTAACGCTGATGGTGAGCGAATTCTTGAGTATGCGGACTCGCATAATTTCACCATCGCGAACACAATGTTTCGAAAGCGTGATTCCCATCTCGTGTCTTTCTATAGCGGGAATACCAAAACACAGATTGACTTTATCCTTGTCAGGCATC
The DNA here is from genome assembly GCA_947396885.1 of Heligmosomoides polygyrus polygyrus. Taxonomy (NCBI): domain Eukaryota; kingdom Metazoa; phylum Nematoda; class Chromadorea; order Rhabditida; family Heligmosomidae; genus Heligmosomoides; species Heligmosomoides polygyrus. Next base: position 39,052,336 of record OX377204.1, read on the forward strand.
GCGATCGAACGCTGGTCACAGATGCAAAGGTTATGCCATAGGAGGCTGTCGCCACGCAGCACCGTCCGCTGATCTGCACACTTAAGATCGCCCCTCCGAGGCTGAGGCAGGTCGAGCGATGCGGACCAGCAAAGATCAAGTGGTGGCGGATGAAAGAGAAGGACGCAGCTGTTGTTGCTCGTGTTCGGTTGCCGGCGGTTACCACGGTTGAGGAAACATGGAAACGTGCAACCGATTCGATGCTACAAGCTGCACGTTCCGAACTGGGCATGACGAATCCTGGACGGCGTAAGATTGAGAGGCAGACTTGGCTGTGGACTGACGACGTCAAGGAAAAAGTCAAAGAGAAGAAAAGACTATATAACGCTTTTCTCAGCGACAAGACAGCCGACAATTAGCGTATGTACCAAGAAGCAAAGAGGACGGCTAAGAAGACTGTTGCCGTTGCAAAAGCTTCCCATTATGAGTACGTCAACGAGAAATCCGAGACGCGCGATGGTGAACGACAACTTTATCGGCTTGCCAAAGCGCGCCATCGCCAGAGCGAGGACATCGAAAGTTCTTTGGCATCAACGATGAGAATGGTCATCTGCTGATGAACCGCAAGAGGGCTATGGAACGATGGCACGACTACTTCGAGAGAATTTCAACAGTAGAGTTTCCCATCCGCCTATCCCTTGCGCCTCTCCTGCGCACGGTCCTGTGCAGAAAATCACTGTGGAGGAGACGGAAGCGGCTTTGAAGAAGATGAAGCCAGGCAAAGCAACGGGCCCTGACGGCATAGCAGCCGAACTATGGAACTCGAGGTGTTGGAATCCTGCAGAGTGGCTAACGAAGTTTTTCAACCAGGTTGTTGCGGAGAAGAAGGTTCCTGGTAGTTGGTAGCAGAGCACGGCGATCCCGATCTGGGAGAAAAATGGCAGTCCCGCGGACTGCACAAGTTACCGTCCAATCCGATTGCTCTCGCACAGTATGAAAATATTTGAGCGAATTGTGGACGTATTCGCGAGATCGTCCGGCTTTCCACCAACCAGTGTGGCTTCGTAGCCGGCTGTGGCACCATCGACGCCATTCATGCTGTTCGTCTTCTTGTGGAAAGGCATCGCGAGAAACAAAAACCGCTGCATTTTGCTTTCCTCGACCTGGAGAAAGCATTTGATCGCGTACCGCGTGAGGTCATGCTATGGTCAAATGCTATGGTATGCCTTATGACAGCACGGTGTCCCTGAAGAACTGATCGAGTGGGTACGCATTCTTTACTCTTGCCCTAAGAGTCAAGTGCGAGCGCCGGCCGGCAGGCACATCCACGAATTTTCCAATCTCCGTCGGTGTTCACCAAGATTCCGCGCTTTCCCCACTCCTTTTAATTGTCGTAATGGATGCCATTTCGCGAGGCTTTCATAAGCCTGCTCCTTGGACGCTGATATATGCAGGTGACGTAATGCTTGCCAGTGAAAACAAGGCCGAACTTGAGCGACAAGTGCAAGCTTGATGTGACCGCTTGGAGGCGTTCGGACTCAAGCTACATGAAGCTCGCCTACGGTGGTATGGCCATGTTCTTCGTGCGGACGGCGACACCGTTCGGAAGATTGGCCTCAACATAGATGTGCCCGGAAAACGGCCTAAAGGACGGCCTAGGCAACGCTGGCTTGATACGTTGAACATGGCCTTAAAGGAAGCTGGTATCCACCCCGATCAAGCGTTTGATCGTGCGAAGTGGCGTCATCATACCAGAAGAGCGGACCCTGCTAAGCGGGACAAACGCTGAAGAAGAAGAAAAAGACAATGACCACTCAAACAGAAAAGTGTGTGATTTTATTTTCAATTAGTTCCAGCTCGGCAGCAACCCAGCGACATCGGTCAAACACATTCAAGTAGTCACCAGCAACTTCACTCTTAACCGAATTCTGGTTGGGGCTTCGCCCCAAACCCCGAGAATAGAACAACCCCATCCCATCTGGTTGGGGCTCCGCCGCCAAACCCCGAGAATAGAACAGCCTCAATCTTCCTACTTTCTTCATTAGGCCTTCTTACAGTTAAAAAACTGGATTGACTATATAGATCTATAGATTCACTCTTAACCGAATTATTGGGAAGGGTATCAGAAGTTCCTTTGCACTTAGAAGGGCAACAAAGACATACTACTCCCGGGAAGACCAAGTGCTGTAAACAAAGGGCGCGTGCCCAAATCCATCAAGTCGAATTCTTTTCAAACCACACTAGGACTGACTGCTAATCTCCACACCTCTCAGCGAACCACCGCTAGGCGGTTGCAAAAGATTGGAAGGCCGCCAAAATTAGCCTTCGTCAGTGCCTAAAGCATTGACGGAAATCGAAGTAAATCGCTGTGCTTCCGACTGCCGAGAGCACCGGCACCGGTTCAAGCGAGGGGGCCTGGATCAAGTCTTTACCAGCGGTGAAAAGCGGATGCTTAACTACAACTGCGAAGCCGGAAAGCAATAGCTACAACACAATGAGCCACAGGTTCTGTGGTCGAAGTCGAAAGAAGGTCCTTCTGTGCATTTGGTGGACGCGTAGTGGTCCAGTGCACCGAAAGCTGTTCCACGTAGTCAAACCGTTCTCGACACTCGCTTTTGCCAACAACTCGACTACTTCCAGGAAAAATTAGTAGAGATAGAAGTCGATACAAGGCAGTATTTCTTCCACTAGGGCAGTAGCCGACCGCTTACTGCACTTCAGAAGCTGGCAAAAATCTAGGAATTGGATTGGACCGAAATCAAGCAACAATCATACACCCGGACATTGCGCCGTCTGGCTGCCGTCTACTTCAGTCGTTGGACCACTTCCTCCATGGTAGGTGCTTCGCCGAAGTCGATGAGGTCATGGCGGAGATACCCGACTTCTTCAGATCGAAGCTGACCAAATTCTACAGAGATGTAATCCACTCAGTTCATGAAAAGCGGAAGAGTCTCATAGAGAATAACGGCAAATACTTCGTTTAAGTCAATCATTTTTCTTTTGTGGTATAATCTTATTTTTGCTGGAAGACGAATTTTGTTGTAAAATTTATGACTCAACCTAACACAAGCCAGCAAGAAGCTAACAACTCTGCTGAAATGCGATTTCTTGAGCAAATAAGTCGCTATATTCTTCGGCTTCAAAAATTTATCCCTGCCAGATAGGTCTTATGTGGACCATCAAACGAGCTTTCTTTAAAATATGCACTACATTTTTGAAGTTTGCAGTTGTGAAATGCAAAAAAACTGTTGAAATCGTTACGACTAGACTAAATTCCAAGGTTTGTCAAAGATTTTTTTCGTCTTTTAAAGTGAAAAGTTCAAATAAATAATCGGCTCAGAATGGATCATTCAGTTGTGAGCGGCATTGTTCTTGGTACCAAAGGTCGTTATTTAGAAACGTGAATGCAAACAGTGGTACGAAACGATTGCACCTCGACAAACGCCAGAATTACAGATGCAGACCCATCGGTTGCAAAATGAAGTGCCGTCTTCAGCAAGCTAGCGAAGGACCAACAATATCCTGGAATTGGTTTTTCCAGAGCGACTTTTAGCAGAGTAGAAGACAGCAGTGGCCACCGCCTATGTGTAAACAAAGAACGAATTGTCCGCAAAATCCATTTGGACGAGAACATATTCGGGAAAAGCGAATTCGACTCGACGGAGTCTTTTGTTTTCCCAGAATGCTGTATACACTCTACTCTTATTTGCTGACGAAACTTCGCTCTGTTGACATCCGCGAGAACCAGCGATTTGTCGCACTTTTCTCTCGGAAGGGCGTACCGAGGAGCATTTTGCAGTTGTGGAAGAAAGTTATACATTTCAGGAGAACGGTTTTTGAAGAAGGCAAACGAATTAGGGTTGCATTCGATAGGTACTCACTCAAGTAGTCACTAGGAGGCCTTGCGGGACAACAGCGAGCTCTACCTCTAAACATGATTTCCTTAAGGCACTTCACTGAAATGGAGACGAGATAATAACATGTTACGGCTTGCGTATTCCGTGCTGAACAAACCTGAATAAAAATTAACAAAACCTATGAAAAGTGCGTATCCAGCGATGAAAAGTTTCCAAAGTTCCTAAAATTGTGAAAGCACTGCCTTCCGAAAAACAGTGCGCTTTGCAAAGTATGTACCGTATTTCTTCAGCAATAATGATGAGATATCTAATCAGGAAGGAGTTTGAAGCAGGAACTTTGGAAGCAGACTTCCTCCTAGATGGAGCCTGCGATATTGATTACAAATATGTAGGATTGAATGCAAAATGCGCCTGCTGAACAATTCTTGGCTCAATTTCCTCCTAATAAGTGTGACCTGTTAAATTTTACCTCTTAATTTTACTTTATTAATTTTTTCTACTAGTCGTTAATTTCGTTTACTGCTAAATTTGTTAAGGGTTTTTGGCAAATGGTTGCTGAAATAATTTAAATAATGAATAAAAGGTAATAGCGGTTTTTTACCTGAAAGTAGAATTTTTGAAAATTGTTTCGACCGGATAAAGATATTGCTTACTTTAAAGACATTAGACTGAGGAAATGAAGGAGAAACGCTTTCGAGGTCTCCAGAAAAGAAATGACTGCAACGGGGTTAAACTTGGAGTGCAGCAAAGATTAGTTAGATTTTTGAACTCTACTCGACGGTTCGAGTCTGAAATAGCGCTCGGTTTCCCAATATCTCCACTATCAGCGACTCCGACGCCAAATGCGGACACTAGTTATGAGCGGTATTGCAGCAGTACTGACACATTGACCAGGCTCGACTGCCCGTGAGCCTTGGCATGGTGAACGACGACTTGAACTCGTTGTAGATTTGAGTGTAGCCAAACCCGAAACGTTATTTCTTGGTTCACATAAGGTAGTCCACCCTTATTTTCCTACAGAAAGTCTTATCTATTTGTCCAAAAACTTTCCAAATAGAAATTTCAAGCTCAGATACATACATAATATATCCACGGTACCTGCTTCGATTGTATGTTGGTAAAACCGCAAGATGGGGCGCGTGTAGCGCAGTCGGAGGAGGTACAGGTTGTCGCGTGCAACCAATATCAGAATCCTAGTTCAGATTTCCCGTCCAGGTCAACCATGTCTTCCATCCCTCCGGGGTCGGTGATTTGGTGCCAGACTTGATTGGGATAGATAAAGCGTTGACTTGCTCATCGTCTGGCCACGCAAGCCATTGTATGGCCAACTACGTATTCAAATCGCCTCCATGATATCCTTCAGAAGTATGATAGAATGCGTGGCGCATCCCCAAATAGATTGATTAACGCCGTCCTTTATCCTTCACTTTAAAACTGCAAGATGTGAGGAAAACACACTGCGGGTCCCATTCTCCAGATATGAACAGCTTTCTGGTGTAAACGGAATTTATATGACAGATGCTAGATGAACAGGCCGCGACAGGCAAGCTGCATAATAAAAAAGGAGCGTCCTAAAATAATTAATGGGGTTATAGAAGTAGCTTTAGGGATAAATACCTCATCATACGATGACTGCATTTAAAGTGCAAAGTTTGGCACTTGAGCTGTCGATCGAAGAGCAGGGACAACTTGTGAGGCGAAGGAGCCACTAAGACGCTCAAAGGAGAACTAATTTCTGGTCAATAAGGAAATTATGGGAGTAGCAGGGATGCCATTTGCACTGGCTGAAAACAATCTGTTTCGAAGCGGCCGGCGATTTCGATATTGTTGCGGAGGTGTCGAAGAAGGCCGAGGGCAAACATCTGGAGCAGGGGTAGCTGGACGAAAAAAGATCGTTCATCTTGCGTCACCACTGCCGTCGAGAAAGTTGCAGCAGCAAACACGGCTCAACTTTATGCTTGTGCTCCTCTCGACGCTGAGCATGCAGACGCCTTGACGCTGGCGCCAACCCAAAGAGCGATTATGTAGTTGATTTCCAAGGTGAGCGTCCCGTGGCAACCCACCAGCGCCCGTGAGGGGCCGGTTCCAAGGCAACTTCAAGGAACCCTATTTCTTGTTTTCTTTTCGAAGAAAAAAACACATTTGTATGCTAATTGAGGGATGGAGATTCCCCCTATATGACTCGCTCTCCCGTTCAGACATACGTTCCAAACTCTTTCTTTGTGAGTACCACTCTGAGTTGAATGTAGGCCTCCCACAGTGCTACCGATGAACGTGAATACTTTCCACCATATGATACCTTTCACCACGTGGGTAGGTTATCTAAACCCAGTGACTCAGCAGAGCACCTGTGGGCGACGTGAGACGACCGCTAATGTTGGGATGCCGTGAGGGCTGGAGGTGGATCATGAGCAGCTAGGCAAAATCTCCTTCCACCAGCACTTCCACACGAACTTTCATTATAGCGTCATACCCCCACAGAGAACTCACTAAGTACGAACTTGTAGCTCATGCGGCGCCTCTTTCGATTTAAAGACGGTTTGAAAAAGAACGCGCAACTCAGCAATTAACTCATTGTCATTTGCACCATTCTCCATTCATTGCCCGACAAGTTACACTAAGGAGGGCCTGATTCCCACTTTTTGCATGATAAAGGGGCAGCTCACACAGTAGGCTCCCAGGCAGTTGATCTAAACGCGCAAAGAAATGAACGTAGTCCTCAGCCCAGTTTCTGCTCCGTTGTCCGCTCAATCCTGATTTCATTAAGTACAGTATTCTACTAGAAAGAATGTCGGTCTTCTCTTTTGATCCGTAGTTGAGACTTACACAACCAATTCATCCCCCCTTCAGGCATTTCGTCAAGTGCTCTCCGGAGGTGAACATACATAGCAGACAGACATGCAGACATGCAGTGCACCAACAGGAGTCAGGAGTCATTTCGGCTGAAAGGTTTCATATTCATGGGAATTGAAAATTCCTTTTGGCCACGGGGTCCTGTCTGCTTTGAGTTTCTTTGCAAACGACTGGCGGCTAAGCGCCTGTCCATCCAGGAAGGGTTTGCGGTCCTATGAGAATTATGAAATGCTTTATAGAGTTCTTCGTTACACAGAGAGAAGCATATAGGAGCTGTAGTGCTCCGAGCAGTTCTCATTTCGTTGCCTTTGCTAAAGGTATACGGATTCCTTTGTCACCTTTAAGAAATGCTCACCCTCCTGCATCCATCGTAAAGAAGATTCGTCCCGCACTGGACTTTGGATTGCTCATGAAAGGTTGGGCAGGAACTAGTGTGGTGAGATGAGTCAAAAGCTGGGCATGCTTTTATTTCTCCACTAATAAGGAAGCTTCATAACTGAGAGGTCATTCAATTTCGGAAACAGTAAGAAACCATAAAAGGCCGGGGCTAGCCAAATCCTTCGATCAGTTGCGAATTTAGACAGGTGATCGTTGATACCAAGCCGTGTTTGAAGGCAGATATGCGAACAGCTGGCGCCAATTGTGGTCACGGTTCACAACTATTAACTCCAACAAAGGCTTGGAGACTATTCCAATCACTAGATATCCTTTCTTGATCAGGAACTAAAATGGGTTCCCCCTTCTGGGCTATTTTCAACACACCGCTGACAAAACCATCCCCGTAAAAATCGTTCAGAGGCGATGAGAACTTATGCAGTTTGGAGCACCATCTCCGCATACCTAAGTCGTCATGGATTCCTAAGCATACGCTTCTGGCTCACCTTCAGGTCTCCAGAGCGCGTGAGATGCTTTGAACACCGTTTAGAAGCGATTTCAGAGGAATTTTATTTCCCACTTTTTCACACCTACACCTTCCTTGTACTGCATAACTGAATTCTTTTTCTTCAATAGTACGCATATGCCTGCATGAAAAGAGAGAAAAGGTAGTGAAGCATGGGAGAACTTCCTGTTTCTCCCTTTGCTCGTTTAAAGCCGTGCAAATGGACCGGAGCTGTTCTCACATTTTTCGCAGTGTTCGGCCGAGTCGAGAAAGCGCCACCGGTTACACGTCTCCTACAACTCGGGAATAGAGCTGTTCCTCGGAAAATGAGACGAATGCGGCGTACATGGCGGTGGTGTCCTCGCTAACATACGGTGGTGGCCATGAACATCGATTAGTACGAGTCGCTGACAGTCTGAATCGGACGACGACTACAGATTGTCGGAGACTCATGGGGATCGATGTTGTGCTACTGAAGCGACGTTGCTCCGTGTCAGCTTTGACTGTGTCGTCGCTCAAGCTCCAACATCCAATTACGACGATTAAGAGTTCGAGGCCTTCCTGCTGGAGTTGGAGATGTTCGAGAAAGAGGATCACACCTTCCACAAAAAGATCGTCGGCATCTTTAGCGCCATTATCGGGCCGAAGTCGTGCGAAGAACTTCAGGTAAAGGCTATGGCTAGGGGTGGAACTAGCTACGTGGAGCACTGTCTGAGTTCATCACGTCGACCAGGTACATCAATGGAAAGTCACAGTTGCGAGAGCCTCCCGCACTACGATAGGAACCCCACAGCGAAATCGACCACAGCATGTCCAGCGGCAAATATTCTTGCTAATATCTGCCGGGAAGTAGGCCCAGAGATTTTGTTATTGTGATTTTTCTAGAAACATTTTGGAGTTTTTGGTTGTCGGATACCCAATGTGAAACGCCTTATGATTGCAAATACATTTTCCTTACTTCTCTACTCCGCACAAAGCTGAGCCTCACCCTATTTAGCCATATTGCGATGTTGAGTGTGGTTTTTTCACGAAGACCCATTGCAGTGTGCCGTTTCCTGTACAGGGCTGCATAGTGGGTTTTTTAAAGTTCACCGATTAACACATATTATCGGCAATTTACATCGTTCTATCAGGTTGGTGCAAAAATGATGGCTCCTTCCGTATTTGCTATGTTTCGGCGTTGATATTATTGGGTTGCTCGCTAATCAATGTAGTTTTTCTCACATTTTTTAAACTGAATTTATTTATAATAACAACACACATTAATCAATGATATATAGATCATTTTGGTGGACGGTGTTTTGCCATTTTTCGGCAAGTTCATGAACTCCACGTTCGAAAAGGCCTTAATTTTTGTAAGCGAAGAACTGGTGCACCCTCTTTTTAACCGCTTGCTCGGAACGAAAAGCCTTACCATTCGAATTGATTTGGAGGGAGTGAAGCAAATGGCAGTCTGATGGTACTACCAGGGTTATAGGGTGAAGTTTCAGTTCCCAATTGAGCTTTGTTAGCTGTCACAACGATGTTTTGTTGCGTTCAAAACTTCTAGCGCCAGGACTCGAACCCGCACCTCCCTCTGACCGGGCGGGAATGCTCTACGCCATTACACTACCGGCGCCGATTGATCGAACGCAACATCCACACCTCGTGGGACCGATCAGCACCCACCCGTATCCAGGATGAGCTAGCCGCTGATATCAGCATGGGACCAGTTAAGCTGATGGTCTTGATAGAAACGATTCAACTCAGTTTCTTTAAGCCTCAATTGGCTGGTATCGAGGTTGTAAGCTGTCACAACGATGTTTTGTTGCGATCAAAACTTGTTGCGCTCGATCAAACGGCGCCGGTGGTGTAATGGCGTAGAGCATTCCCGCCCGGTCAGAGGGAGGTGCGGGTTCGAGTCCCGCCTGGCGCTAGAAGTTTTGATCGCAACAAAAAATCGTTGTGACAGGTTACCTCGATACCAGCCAATTGAGGCTTAAAGAAACTGAGTTGAGCTTTGTTAATTTTTGACGGGTCACCAAGGAAGTGTAGGGTCTGGCGTTATCATGATGGAACATCATGCCTTTGCAATAATTCGAGTCAATAGACTGGTTTCTTGGAAGCAGCTGAAAGTAGACTATACCCTCGTATTGAGTAATGCATTTCTTTGAGACGGATTTCCTTTAATTTGTGAGGAACTCAACCACCGAGGTTATTTCCGTACCAAGCGGTTGTAAGTGCAAGTAAATGGTTGAATTCGATATGCCAGGCTTCTCTGCCATCCCAAGTCACACGTCATAGTGGTTGTACGATCAGTATATGGTGAATCTTCCACGTCAAAATTTCTAGAGCGAGAGCGAGCAGAACAACGCGGACACTGCCGTTCAGGAAGGCAGTACTCACCATAAACTTTACATGATTTTTCTTCATCTTGTGCAGCATTTTCGCAAAGCAGTTAAATATGCCTATAATGCTTTCTTTGATTATCCATTTCAACTTAATTTTTTACATAATCGTTTTTATTAGTGACGCTTAGTTGTTAAGAGAAGATAGAATAAAGTCTAGATTTTAAAACAGCGTCTAACAACATAAACCACGCAAATCACTACTACATAAAATATACAGTTCACGCCATCTATGAAAAAAAACGACACTATTTATCGAAGAACCCAATACAATTAATAAAATCCTAACCTTCTGCTCTGGCTAAGATGATGAGAAAGCGGGAAATCGGCATAGTTTTGCTTCACGAGTTTAAACACTGACAGTGCTAGGGAAACAACTCGAAATGTCGCCAACGCATTGATGGGGACACCGCAGCGCGTAATGGTTCGAGATATTTTGCAAGCTGGACGCCTCAGACTCGAAGATCGGGAGGGACGCGGTCAGCTATCGGAGGACGCCCGTAAAGGCAATGGTAGATTCCAACCCAAGAACATCCAGAAGAAAAAGTTCCGAAGAGCTAAGCGTTGTCCGCTCAGCCGTCAAACGGCATTTCAAGAAAAATGGGAAGGTAACAAATCTCGATAACTAGGTGGGTTGACAGAGCATCAGCAATCTCGCCGTCTCGAAGTGTGTTATTCATTTGCGCAGCGAAAGCGATCCTTTTCTGCAACGTATTGTTAGGTGTGACGAAAAACTCATTCTTTACGGCAAGCGGCGACGTTCATGTAAATGGCTGGAGCACGGTGAAGCTTAGAAGCATTTCCCAGGAATATCACTCTGCAAAATGGAAGGTCATGGTGACTGTTTCGTGGTCATCACCCGGTTCGATCCACCAAGAACTTCCTGGTACTGAGCGCAGCAATCACAGCGAAGTGCCGTGAGAAACTCGAAAAAATTAATCAAAATTGCATCAAATTTACAAAGCATCCAGCAACAGTAAAGTGTAATCCTGCTCCATAAAAAGGTCCGACACCACGTTTCATTGATGACAACAAAAGGCTGATTGAGCTAGGGAACTATAGACCATTCTGAAACTATAGACCATTCTGATGGAACTATAGACCATTCTGCATACTCGTCAGATCTTTCTCGTACTGAGTATCACTTTTGCAAGCATCTCGATATTCTCCTGAGCTAAAATTGCTTCCGGATCCAAGACGATGCAAAAGAGGCAATCGACGATTTTGTCGCCACCAGAACTCCAGAACTTTATGCTGCAGGAATACCGAAACTAGCTTCTCGTTGGAAGAAATACGGTGATCCTTTTGGTAGTCTCGATGGAAAAGCTTCATGGAATTCGTTTGACTTCTACAGTATGGCGTGGAGGGAATATGAATGTATATTTGGCTTGTACAATGATTTGCGGTGGGGAGCCGATGAAGGAATCAGAGTTTTATTCTTTCAAGATAGGTCCGCAGTCGGACGAGAGATCAGCCTACCTACCCACGATGGATGGAAGAGTTGGTTGGCCTGAGTGGGAAACCCAAACCAAGAACGCTCGACAGCCGCTATGTCCTCCGACTGCGCCACCAGGCGCTCAAGTGGGATTTACACCATCAATCAAATAAACTTCATTTTACACAGGGCTTGCCGCAATCTCAACGTCTAGCACGTGAAAAGTCTTTATCTTCGTCGTCCGTTTATGCTATGACTGGAGCTATGAGCTAGCTAGTGATATAGGTGCTTCTCGGTGGCTAAAAGGGTGGGATTTTTGGCTACATCGGGCAGTGCAGACAATTTTTGGCACAACCTGTGTCGCAGATTGTCCGTGGAGGGCAGCTCATTTGTGGCATGAATAACCGAGCATTTCAATGGCTGTTTGTCGCCGCACCGATCCACACAACCGTCCGGTCTCCAAAGCGACCTTTCCGATTGATTGCTCGTCATTCCACGTTTTGGCTTCAGCATTTATGCGACACCTCCACCGGCAGGCGAATATGGTGTCGTTGGCGATGCTTACCGTTCTCTGGAGCGTAGTATGTGAGTTCGAAGTCTGATATGAATCTTCTGCTATGGATGTGAATCCCACTCCATACTCTGAAAATTCCCTGAAAAGTCATGAATCATCAAATCCTTTTCAGATGACTTTTTTTCAGATTGTGATGACGTCCGCGAATTCGGTGTTAAAGAAGATGTTTATGACCAAGCGTAAGTTTTAACTGACCTATTATTGCAGTTTTAGCTCTTCTAAATATCGTGTTCTCCTCAATCTCGCTATTAGCTACAAAAACCGTTTCATTAAACAGCTTTTATTATCGTCTGGTTCATATATAGGTTGCAAGCTTTATATTCTTATACTATATATTATTATACCACAGCATTAGTTCAATAGATCGACTTAAAGAATACTACTTGGAGAGTCGCGCTCCGCTACCATAGATGCAATGCATTTATTAAAACTACGTGCTCAAATCGATTAATTTAATAACTGGGAAGACGTTGGAGGTGCAAGATGTAGCTTCTACCTGCAATTTACTCACAACGAAACGACACCACGTGTTCACAGAACTTTGGGGTGAGATGTACAGCAGTGGATGCGGCTTCGAACCCTGATTCCAAGTATGCGTTCCATGACGGCTAAACGCGTTTGGGGTCCTGCTGTACATCTCGTTGGGTTCGTTTGAGCATTCCCGCCCGGTCAGAGGGTGGTGCGGGTTCGAGTCCCGCCTGGCGCTAGAAGTTTTGATCGCAACAAAACATCGTTGTGATGGCAATTACTTTGTTTAAGTAAATCATTTTCTTTTGTGGTGTATTCTCATTTTTGCTCGAAGACAAGTTTTGTTGCAAAATTTATGACTCAACTTAATACAATCTCGAGAGATTGTACATGCGAGGTTAACCCTGTTCGTGCTTCTTTTAACGTTTTCCGTCACTCAGTAGCTGCAGTTATGCCGATTAACCTCTCCATTCATCGTGGATGTTGCTTCATCAGTCCACAGAATCCGTCTTGGAAAATGGGCTCCTCCTCAGATTTAAATGGTCAATCAATAAATTCGCATGTCACGTGTCTTTCACGTAATTTTCAAGTTCTAAACGTTGATAGAAGCACAGCACAGGTTATTGCGGCTAAGTAGTAATAAGGTTGTATCGAACATTCAGCCCATTCACAATCAATCGAGTCTGAAATGCAAGGTTTCAGGCGAGACTGTTGACTGTTTGCACGCCACAGAAATTTCGTTACCCTATGCTTTCATATGAGTGTCAAACATCTTCAAAAGCTTCATTAGCACCAATGTTAGAACCTCTCAAATAGTACATGTATTTTTAGGACACCCTACACTTTTCGCCAGCTATAGTGTGTTTTTAGCTTTCAAACCTTAAAGAAGCTCACATCAATCGAAACTGCCACTTCGTGGAAAAATTATAACAGTATTCAAGCGAAAACAATCAATCGAGTATAAAATGCAAAGCTTCAGACGAGTGCACGACCATTCTATGCTGCTCATAAGCCCGCTTTCTTAAGCTTCCATATTACCCCTTAACTTCTTCAATACCCTTACTGCGAGCAAAGTTATCACCTTTCAAGCAGTGTATACATTTTTTCTTGAGAAACACTGTATTTATGGGGAAAATACAAGCGGCTTTTATTACTACAGGCGCGTAATTCCTTATAAAAGTAGGTTAGACATTGAACATTGTAGGTAAGTAGAGAGGTGAGAGCTGAAACTGAAACTGTAGGAAAGAAGAGGGGTGGTAACCTAGCTGATGAGTTAGTCGATGGGGCAGCATTCTATTCGTTTGAACACTGAGCGAACTTTTGCAGCAGCTCTTAGCCGTCTTCGTATTTATTTGCCGATTTGATTTCTCCTAATTAAAATGTTAAAAAATCCTTTTCAGTCATATACAAGAGCATCTGAAGAATAAGGTCGAGCTTAAGGACATGACGGAAACGCAGAGACGGTGAGTGGTGGCCGCTAATATTTTTCTCATGAATGTCTGGAACCCTCGTTTGGACGCTTAGGCATCCTTTGGTGGTGAATAGGTCTGAACCGGAGACCATACTAGCAACAGACCGTTAACACATTGACGACAATATGAGACACCGGTAGCTCATAACTTTTCGCGCTATTTCTTTTACTGCTGCCGTTGGTTTTTTATAGATATTTTTTCTGTTCCTTAGTTACTTGTGATAGGAATAACAGGAATCAAATTCAACAGGAATAAGCAAGAAAATTGTCTTTGCTTTCATTAGGTATATCGAATCAAAAAATTTCACATGGAAGAAGACCAAATCTACAATCAAAACAACTCAAGTCAGTATTCTTCAACCAAACTTTGCCCACGGAAGTTATTTGGGATGCTAATTTTGAATCTGACACCCTTTATCAAAATTTAGGCTGATTACGGTAGGTTACGGTAACCTCGGGTGAGGAACGCTGTTGGAGTCATGGTCACCGATTTTGCTTAAACTTCGCCTATGGGAGTTATTTGGGATCCTGCCCACGAATCCGACATCCGTTCTTGGTAATACGGTGGACTAGGGTAGGTTACGGTAGGTACGGGTGACTAAGGCTGTCGGCGATTACCGGTACCGACCGTACCTACCGCATCCACCGTAATACCAAAAATGGATGTCAGATTCGTGATCAGCATCCCAAATAACTCCCCCCATGGGCAGCGTTTGGGGAAAAACGGTGATCATGACCTCGGCAGCTTTAGTCACCCGTACCTACCGTAATCTATAGCAATCGGCCGAAATTTTAAAAACGGATATCAGGTTCGTAATCAGCACCCTAAATAAACCCTCTGGTCGAAGTTTGATAGAAAAAAGCACGCAAAACAAAAATGTTGTCCGCCAGGGACATGATGAGCCATCGGTGGCTCAAAGCGCGCATGTCCCACGCGACTTTCTGCCGCAAAACGCGATTGTCGCCAATGTGTTAAACAACGCAGTTACGTTTTGCGCGTTGTGAACAAAGTGCATATATGAGGTTGGGGATTTGAGGAGATCAGGCATTGCTCTAGTTTTCTGGACTCCTTTTTCAAATAAAGAAACAGCCGACTTTCACTCCAGCAAAATCAGGAGGCATTGAGTCATGTAGCTCAGATTGATGAAGTCTGTTCTTAATGCAAGGAAGTGGCCGAGATGGCTCCTCATTTTTGTGCTACATTGGTGTGATATCGCTCGTGCCTTGCTTGCGCTTGACACCTTTACGTGGTGATCAGCTCATTTCCATTTTTGTACCTACGGTCGTTAGCGTCCCAACTCTCTGATGGTAATTATATTTAACACCAATCCACCTTAACGTAGCACTTAGGCTTCATATTCATAATGAATAAAAATAAATAAATAAAATATACGTTTGTGAGCCTCTTGGTCATGCTTTACGAGATTCAAGGCATAATATAGATTGAGACAAAATGATTTTAACCCTGTTTCAACAGAATTAGTTGTAAATCTATGTACAAAATTGTTTGAATAATTATTATATTACTTTACTTTGATACTTTGATGGTTCTTTTGTCGGCTAGAGGTCTTCACAGCGGGGACCACAACTCTTCCAGACCGCTCGATTTCTGGCTGCTTGCATCAGGGGCGCAGACTCTCTAAAAGATCATGAGAATGAGTCTGCCCATCGCGTTGGCGGTCGTCCCAGTGGTCTCTTATGGTCTCTCGGGAGCCATTCTGTGACACGGAGACTCCATCTATCGTCCTTTCGTCGAAGCAGGTGTCCGGCCCAGCGATATTTGGACTTCTTCATGTACTGCAGCGGGTCTGCTAATTGCGACTTCTCCCGTAGCTCCGAGCTTCGTAGGCCTTCTTGCCATTGCTGACGAAGGCTTGTCCTCAGAAGACATCTCTCCAGTGCACGATGCGTACATAGTTTGAATTGCTCTGGCGATTGTCTTGTTGTCGTGCCAGGTTTCCGTCGCGTAACACATCGCAGGTAGTACAGAGGCGTTGAATATCGAGGCCCTGAGGCCGGCATCCCTGATCGGTGACTTCGCGAATCGAACTGCAGATGCTGCGTGTCTCCTGCGGGCGATTTCAGGAGCGAGGTCGTTATCCATGTTCAGCTCTCTTCCCAGATAGACGTACAATACCGCCCGCGTCGCTCGGTCAAAAAGGCGGTTTGCGACGGAAAAAATCCATCGCAAACCGTCGCATGCTCATAACTCCTTCAATTTTAAGTGGTTTTAGAAAAATTTGGTACCATTTGATTCGTCTCCTCAAGATCTACAAAACCATGTATAAAACTTTACCAGGCCACCCCGTTTTCGCTGCGGGTGGCCTAAAAAACTAACTGCAGCAGGCTTTTGCGATTGGAGCACCTTATTTCCCAGGACGTGCATGTGACGTGCAGTGTTTTCGGAGTATCTCAAGCATGGCGTGCATTGTCAGTGCTCTGTCATGCCTGCAATGTTACGAGAGTGCGCTGTGCACAATGCATGTAGGATCGAACCTATCAATCGAATATGAGAAAGCATGTTCACTCCGCTTCTATCTTCCCTTACTGGAAAATGTAAAGCCTTCAAGAATATTTCGAAACGTTTAGAGAAATTTATCAAAAATTTCCAGACGCCTCACGTCTGGGGAATTGCTTCAATCTGTCCCGGCGAGATTTATGAGTGCACCGTGTGCAATGCGTATAGAGATGAACCTATCAATCGAGTGGGTTCGACAACTGGTAGAGTGAGCGTTTGGAGAGTTCTATCATAAATTTCCCTACTAAGGAATTGCTCTACAGCTGTCCAGCTAGCCTTTAGAGTGCGCCGTGAACAATGCATACAGAATCGAATCTTTCAATCAAGGGAGGGGGAGCGCTTGCAAATTGCACGCGCGGGCGTGTTCGGAACACAATAACTCTTCCGAGTTCAAATCGTTTCGGCTGCAACTCATGGGTCTTGTAGGCAGTAAAACGTTGTAGTAGCAAACTGAAGTACAACGGTGTAGCTTGAGAAGAGGCAGCGTTACATGGGTGCGAAAATGCAGGTGAGGCTTGTGTGACGCATTTTTTTCCGACTTCGGTGGACCACTGCGGGAAGATCCGACGAGCAAACGGCCTTGAAACGCGCAGACAAGCAGAGAGCTTAAGGTGCTTCACTATGACGTGCTCAGAACTCCTCAGCTTCCTAAACTGCCTTAGCCTCAGCTGCCAGTTTAAAGCGGCGGAAGAAAGCGGTTAGAGTTTCTTGCGCTCTTACTCGTCCAGATGTGAGTGTTCGACCGGAACAATGGCACCGTTCTGTTCAGCATGAAAAGCGCTATCGAACGGTGCCAATTTCGACCGATTCTGGAAACATCGATTTTTTGACAGTTTCGCATTGAGGGCGAGGCCACTTGAGGCCGCGGCAGATGGACGATGACGTCATTGAAAACCGATGTTTTCGAAATGGGCCATGCTTGATACCGTTCGATAGAGCTTTTATCGCTGAATTGAACGATGTTATTGAGAGTAGAGAAAACTGTATTCTGAGAGAGTAAGAGCGAGGAGAACATCGACCGTTGTTGTGCTAAATTGCACGCGCGGGCGTGTTCTGAGCATAGTAACTCTGTAATGTGTGAACCTTTCCGATTGCAGCTTGTGTGTTTTGTAGGCAGCAAAATGTTCTAGTAGAGCACAAACACAGCGAAGTAGCTTATGATTGGACAAATTTACAGCAGTGCGAAAATGCAGGTTAGCCTTGTGTGACACGATTTTTCCAATTTCAGTCGACTACTGCGGGAAGACGCAGAGAGCTAATGGCCTACAAATGCACAGGCGAGCAGAATGCTTAAGTTTCTTTTACGATGACATGCTCACAACTCCCTAGTTGATTAAACTGCCTTAGCACCAGCTGCCATTTTAGGGCGGCGGAGTTTTAGTGTTGAAGATTCCTGCGCCATTATTTGCGCAGGTTTGGTTTGTTCGACACTAGCAGTCTTACCGCTCTGTTCAGCATGGAAAGCGCTGTTTGTAAGAACATGGTCGATCTCGGAACGTGTTTCTCCATTTGGGCTTTCCCAGGTCCATCATCGGTTTGAAGGCTTCTTAAACATAGAATTTCCATGGCAGAGACTGTACGCGGATATGAAGTCTATCAGGCGCTCTCAGTTTTCGTTTCTTGAGGTAGTTCCATGTGGTCCTAGCCTCCATTCGTCGTCATCATTCGTACCGACGGTAGCGTTAAAGTCACCAACGACAACTTTGTAGTACCTCTTCTCGTCGTTGACAGTCCTTTCGAATAGCTTGTAGAATTCCTCCTTTTCTTCGTCTGTGGCCGCAGATGTTGAAGCATATCCATTTATGATGGAGATGGTTCCTTGATCTCTGGTTTCCAGACGAAGAACAGCTACTCGCGGACTGATGATCTTGTAAGAGTCTACTAGGTGGTGCACTGTCGAATTGACGAGAAATCCAACTCCGCCAATATTCTCTCTGTCCACCTTTGCTCCGATAATGAGAAGCTCGTTGTGGTCGGTCCTTCTTATGGTTTCCGTTCTGCCTTTCGTTTCCTGCAGGGCGATAACGTCGTATTTGATGTTGCGGCTTCTGTAAAGCAGTGTCCGAAGATCCTGCTCAGATGTGATCGTACGACAGTTATAAGTGCAGACGAATAGGCAGTTTCCGTGTTGTGGTGGGAGGGAGTTTCCGGTAGTTTGATTCCAATGACGTTCTGATAGTTTAACTCCGAGATTAGATGGCTCCTCGCCGGAGGTGATGCAACCGTCGTCGTAGAAGTACACCTCCGGCGCGCGGAGGACTGGGGCTCGGGTTTAGTTGTTTCAGCCATGGCGGTGGTCTGGTTACTCACATTTTCCTGGCCAGGGATACATGAGAGCCTCCCATACACGACAAAGCATCGTGCACTGCGTGACCATTTGTGCCGTTAGCCATCACTAAGTGATGTTCATCCTTTCACCGCGATGAGGTGGCACAAGAAGGGATTATTACTATATTATTGTTTATTAAAATTAAAATGGTCTTTTTTATGGCTCTTCAACAACATAAAATATGTCGGCACAACAACCTTATCAAAGGACAATGTGATGTAAAACAAGAACAGCTAACAACAACTTAAACATGCCTTGTTTCGCCTCTACCTTCATAGAAAACATGTTTACAGTTAGTTACCCCGAGGCTCATCAGTGAAGAAGGTAACTAATTACTAACTAACTACAATACTATGTGATACATTCTTTTATGTGTTTTAACCTATGTATTAACAACCAAATATTACAAATGAGAGTAATGTTAGCAACCTGTGTTCTAACACAAGTGCATCAACTAACTGTATACTGCCACACTCAACGTTACATCACTAAAGATTACAGTACATGTAAAACCTTTAAACTATAGAGTACCACATACTTAACAAAAAATCAATGCAATTAAGTGTTTCATTTATTTTTGTATATATCACCTTTTTATAAAATTTATATTATAGGTTAATTTTCAAGTAAATTTCTAAATCGCTTTTTATGCATATATTTTTTATTTGTTTAAATTTTTAACTTATTATTATTTTTAATTACTTTATATTTTTAAATGGTTTTTTAAATTATCCTATCATATTTTATTTATTTTTTAAAATACATTTTTTTAAATTTTAATTTATTTTTATTTACCTAGCTACAAGAAAGTGCAGTCGCAAATGTATATTTTATTTTTTATTCATTATGAATATGAAGTCCCTTAGGTGTTGTACACGTAAAGAATGTTATTTCCACAGGTAAGCGTAAGCCCAAGTCACACATGCAGTTGCAGTAAAATACCCCGAGAAAGCGAAACGCTGAAAGCGGCGGACAGCTTTGACTCGACCTAACACTTGCTGTCTTTTGAAGGTTTCACTATTTCTGGTTGAACGACCTCAACCACGACGGCAAGCTCGACGGGCTCGAGATTGCGAAAGGCGCTATGCACAAGCACGACGGCAATTTGGGTGGGTTCACGTCGCCCCACTCATCTTTCCGTGCCCTTCACCTACTGCCTTTGATCACCTCCAGCTTTCAGCACCTGTGCTCAGCGATATGACTGTCGAGGCCATTGTGGACGGCACACTTAAAAGAATGGACAAGGACAACGACGGATACATCGACTTTGCGGAGTACAACAAAGTGATAGCACAGTAGACCTATGACAACTCAACGTCTCGATCTATTCACGGTGTTCACTCGCCATCAGTCTGGTGTTGTTGTGCAGGTTATGGAGAATTCTTTGGTTTTGACACTGTGGCCTTCTCGTAGCGACAACGCTGTGATAACAAGACAATAAAAGATAACGCTAACGCTCAAGAGACCGCGCTCAACAAACCAGTTTTGGAATACGTCAACTAGTCCAATCATCAATAGTTTCATGGAGGCTGACCCATGACCTCCCTAGACTAGACTGTCACCGTTAGGGACGGTTTAGGCTAGTACTGACCGGTTTACTCTGCAGGGCTGGTAAGCTTTGTTGACCGAACAGCACGTAAACGAACCGAATCGCTCTATGTCGATGGCGATACGGCCGGGTGGTGGTCAGTGTTGACTGTTTCTTCAAATGCTTGCTACGTTTATTTATTTATTTTATCCTTCCTTCCTCGCTAAGGTATCTAGTTGTCGAGGACATACACCAGCCATTTTATCAAAATTAGGCTACACGCGCAGCTCTAGCCCTGCTGGGAAAGTCAATAAGGAGCAACAGCGACCTTCAAGTTGCATCCTCTCCAGCCGTCGCGTAGAACATTCAAAGATCTCTTCAAAGTATGGCCGACATTGAACACACTATGACTTAATTCTGCGAACCTTGTTCATGTTTCGACACAAAAAACTTGTTGCCTATGATTTTCCATGTATAGAAAGGCTGTGGGTCGGTGGCGATGTCCGTTCCTCCACGTGGTGCCACTGGAAACTGCTCGCTTTGTGAGCTAAGCTAAGCACGGACACTCGAATGCAGGCGACAGGCCCTTGTGACAGGCCGGCCTACGAAGACCCATGTCACATCACATGGTGTATGAATAGTCATGTTTTTCGATATTGGGCTACGGCGTCCGCGGGAGCCGACGCGCACTCGCAGAGCCCGGCGAGTGTGGAAAGTATGCGAGGGTCCCTGATGACGGCATCGGGGGGCAACTGAGCTAGTCCGAAAGTCCCGTAACCCGCTTACGGTTGCCGACAGTCACGACTGTCGACGAAACTTGGAATGAAGCAACCGACGCGATACGCCAAGCTGCAAGGTTGGAACTCGGCATAACGAAGCCTGGGCGACGCAAGGTCGACAAGCAGACATGGCTGTGGACGGACGATGTGAAAGCGAAGGTTCGAGAGAAGAAATCGCTTTATCATGTGTTTCTCGGCGATAAAACAGCCGACAACTGGCAGAAGTGTCGGAAGGCGAAGAAGGCTGCAAAGAACGCCGTGGCTGTTGCGAAAGCCACTCATTATAGTGATGTCAACGAAAAGCTCGAGTCGCGCGATGGTGAGCGGTATTTGTACCGACTTGCTAAGACCCGCCATCGCCAAACCGAGGAAATTGAAAAGTACCTTGGCATCAACGATGAGAGCGGCCATCTTCTTATGGACCGCTAGAAGGCACTGAAACGATGGCGTGATTACTTCGAAGAAATTTCCACTATGGAATTTCCTCACCCGGCCATCCCTTCTGTGGGTTCTGTTCACGCTCCCTTTCACAAGATCACAGTGGAGGAAACAGAAGCGGCTCTAAAGAAGATGAAGCCATGCAAAGCGACAGGACTGGATGATATGGCTGACGATGTTTGGAAGTCGAAGCTCTGGTATTCTGCTGAGTGGTTGGCTGAATTCTTCAACTAGGTAGTAAAGGAGAAGAAAGTACCGGAGTGTTGGCACAACAGTACGACGATTCCGATTTGGAAGAAGAAGGGCAGTCCTGCAGACTGCTCCAATTATCGTCCGATTCGCTTGCTTTCGCACAGCATGAAGATCTTCGAGCGGATCCTCGATGGACGAATTCGTGAAATCGTCAGGCCCTCCGATAACCAGTGCGGTTTTGTGTCTGGTTGTGGGACCATTGATGCTATACACGCCGCCCGCCTCCTGGTGGAGAAGCATCGCGCATAGAGCCTTTCTCGACTTGGAGAAGGCCTTCGACCGCGTACCGCGTGAGGTTATATAGTACGCCTTGCGGCAACACAACATACCTGAGGAACTCATAGAGTGGGTGCGGATGCTCTACTCTTGCCCAAAGAGTAGAGCGCAAGCTGCAGCTGGAACCTCAATGGAGTTTCCCATCTCTGTTGGGGTGCACCAAGGTTCTGCGCTTTCTCCACTCCTCTTTGTTGTCGTCATGGATGCCGTTACGCGAGATCTTCAGAAGCCTGTCCCATGGACATTGCTCTATGCTGATGACGTGATGCTCGCTTGCGAAAATAAAGATGATCTCGAGCGGCAGGTGCAAGCTTGGTGCGACCGCCTGGCGATGTTCGGACTCAAATTGAACGTCAAGAAGACCGAGTATCTAACGACTGACGTAAACGAGTCCGGCTCCATTAACATTAACGGTAGTGAGCTTGCACGCACTTCGGTGTTTAAATACCTGGGATCGTCTGACGGTGGTCTGATGGTCGAAGTGAATTCACGCGTGAGTGGTGTTGGTCCAAGTGTGTTCGTTGACTGGCGTGCTCTGCGATAGGAAGATACCAGAGCAGCTGAAGTCGAAGATCTACAGAGCAGTCATCCGGAAAGTAGCGATGTACGGCGCTGAGTGTTGGCCTGCGACTAAGGAAGTTGAAACGCGCCTCAGCGTCATGGAGACGAAGATGCTGCGCTGGACGGCTGGAGTCACCCGCATGGACCGCATCAGAAATGATGCTATTCGGCAGAAGTTCGGTGTCGCGCCGATAGCGTACAAGATGCGCGAAGCTCGCTTACGATGGTACGGCCACGTTCTGCGTGGAAAGGAAGACAGCGTCCGCAAGGTAGGCCTTGAGTTGGAAGTGTCAGGAAAGCGGCCTAGAGGACGCCCGAAGCAGCGTTGGTCGGATACGTTACACATGGACATGAAAGTAATTGGCGTCCACCCTGATCAAGCGCATGACCGGGAAAGGTGGCGTCATGACACCAGAAGAGCGGACCCCGCGACGAAGTGGGACAAACGCTGAAGAAGAAGAAGAAGAAGAAGAAGAAGAAGAAGAAGAAGAAGAAGAAGGAAAGGCTGTGGGTCGAATGATGTCGGCGTTGTAGGGAAAGTTCCGTCAGCTTTCGAGACCTATATTAAGAACAGCATAACACGACTGAGAACGCACTTTTCACCTAAGCTAAGAAGCGTGCGCTACTCTTCTTTTGCTGTGACAGACATTAATTGACCACATTTTCTTAAAAAATCTGATGAATTATGGTATTCAAAAGAACCGGAGACCGAATCGACATCCATATACACTATTTCCTTAACGAAGGCATCCGGTCGACAGATGAAAAATGGGTTTGCTTTTGATAGGATTAGGTTTCATCGCCCTGCGATAGTCGTTGGTTTACGGTTCGTTCAACTTTGCATAACAATTCTTGAAACGTATGCAGAAGAGGTAGTGCAAGAAGTATTCAATCACTGCCGTTCATAGTCTTAACAGCTTCAGTTTAACACACATTTGTTTATTTATTTACATATACTTGCACGTGTGACAACAGAAGAAACACCATTACGACAACACATTGGCAGTAAACAGATAACACTTTGGTAATAAACGCGAAAAGTGCAAGAAACGCAACGAGCGAGGCAAGAAACCAAAAAAGTGAGCCAAAGAGCGAGTCCTATGATAAATATCAACGAGCTTTTTATATCGATTAAACGAGGATGGCAAGGCATGTTTTTTGGAAAACATCAAGAATTCAGAACCGGCCCCTTGAGTAAAAAGGGCAACATTGTTAGTGTTACCTTAAACTGGTAGTAGTTTGAGTGGATTTGAAGGCGAAGCTACAGGTCAGTTCGACCGTGAATCTTCAGACCGCTTCAACTGACTTCATCTTGTAAAGGACAGGCCTCAAGATCCCTCAAGGCTCGTAGACAGGTAATCACTAATCAGGACGGTTGCACCTAATCTAAAATGTCGTTTCTCCCCGTAAAATTTCAAGTTAATGTAGGGACACTTCTGCACGATCCGTTCTTTGAGATGGATCTTTACTGTTCCCTCGTGTCGACTGTGATGTCGAGGAAAAACACAACCGATGCACAATTTGTTCAGTTCCAGTTTTTATGAAGTGGTTGGTATTACTGGTACTTTGAAATACTACGTGTTTGGCATCTAACTGAACGACTATTGCTTGTCGCTCACGTCATCCTATTTTCGACAGTTATGCTCAACTATGTAGCAATAAGGTTGGGATAATTTCGTTTGCTTTCCAACCACTCCAATACTGCGAGGTCACTGGTATCCGGAAACAAGTAGAATTCTCATTTCAACGAGCATTTTCATTTTGCCTTCTACAGTCAGCTTATCTTCCTTGATTTTCGATTACGCTACAACTCAAAATGTTTAGATGTGCGAGATAATGCAGCTTCGGAAAAAGACGTTGTAGTAGTCCAAAATGTAAAAAAATCTTCAGAATCACACGCGCTTAAGAAGTTTAAAGTTTTCTAGGTACTTTCTAATAAAAACAAAACGTTATTAAGTGGTCGATAAAGAAGAAAATTTTCTAAAATCGCTTTTATATTCTGAACGCAGGGAATCTGATAGCTTTTCTTTGAATCTAAATTAAAGGCACGTAAAAGACCAGTAAGTGCCAAATGCTATCACAACGTGGTCGTTGAGGAACGGATGTGAGAAAAGGATTATAATGTCTGCTGCCGAAAGCTAAAACGCCCTTGATTCTAGAACATCAAAAACTGTTCATGAACAAACTTTAGTGGTTCAAAAGCTGTACAGCGGCGCCAAGTACACGCGCCTGTGAATTAGCGCTGAGCTTCCTAAAGGGTTTTTCGTTCACAAGAAGGTTACATCCCGGTTTTCTCAAGAAGTGTTCGCTTAGCGCGTCCGGTGGAATATTATGACTAGTTTGTGTGGATTCCTGGGGATAAGCAAAGGACATTGCGTAAGCGGGGTCTTTAATAGGCGTTGTTCCGTTCTTTTGATCACACCTACTCAAGAAATCCTATGAATTTTATTGAAACGGAACACCCATTGAGATGAACGCTTGTTAGGGAAGGGTGTCGAACAATTGCACTGTCGTTGCGATTTAATCACCAAGCCTTGTTGAAGTAGCGAGTTCGCGGAGTTGTACACCAAGATGGTTAGAGCAGTTTATTTTTTTATTTTATTTATTTATTCAGCCTACATCTCGGCGGTATCACATTCTTCGTATCCAAAAAAATGTGATAAATCCATTGTTACTTCTACGAGAAGAATTTTGCCGCAATTTTTGAAATGCCGGATTAGAAGTGTACTCGAGGCCTTCTTATTTAAGAGTTGGCGGCAACTATAATACATTCACACGGCTTCGGAGACGCGGCATGGATCTGAAAATCTACTACAATACCGCTCAAATTCTTTGCAAAAAAGACGCTTTGCGACGGATTAATCCGTCACAAGGCGTCACATTGCCATAACTCTTTTCAAAGTTATTTGTTTAAAATCTAAATTACACCGTTAGAAGCCCCGTCTCGTTTTCTATCCAGCGATCTAAACAACATCTAAAACGATTGCACAGTGACCTAGTTATGAAGCTTTTGCTTCCTTGGCTCCGTTAATTGATTTACGACCCCTCCGAGATCCCCAGTGGCATGTCCTTAAGGCTTTTCGTTGACGAGGTTCATCGAAACTCAGAAATCCTCTATTGTTTCACCAGATCTGTATTTGTTACGCATCAAGTGTCATTGTGGTACTAAATAGTGCCAAGTTTGAATAACATAGGGCCGATTTGAGATAAGCGCGCACGCGCGGAAACCTAAGATTCAGTTAAGAATTACCCAACTAGTAGCCTGCTACAGAAGACAGTATTCTACCACTTCATTGTGGGAACGATGGTTTTTATAAAACGTGTAAAATGGCTTTGAGAAATGGACAGAAAAGACTAGATTTTCTTATCTCCAACAAGGGATTGGTCCAATCTCAATTCGGTTGCTTCGGTTGCTCCTAAACAGGATAAATGCAAAAGCCGTGTTTTTTGTGGTCTACAGTAGACCACAAGCACATTCGAATCTAAAAAAGACGAAAAGATTTTGGTCGGTCAAAGTAGGTTTCTATGCGGCCAAAATTTGACGAAAACAACAGAAAATTTAGTTTCAGTCGCTTACCTCTTTGTGAATGAGATTATTCGAAAAATAAACTGAACAGCATTCCTCAGCTCGTTGCGAGCTTTCCAAGGATGTAATATTGTCCGTATTCAAACTGAAAACCATTTTCACCTCTTTGGCCGCCGAAACAAATTCGCGGCTGCGCTTCGGCTCAGTGCGGGCACGGCGGCGGGCCGAAGCGCAGCCCCAAACTTGTTTCGGCGGCCGAAGAGGTGAAAATGGTTTTCAGTCTGAATACGGGCAATATTACATCTATGGAAAGCTCGCAACGAGCTGGGAAATGCTGTCCAGCTGATTTTTCGAATAAACTCATCCACAAAGAGGTATGCGACTGAAACAAATTTTCTGTTGTTTTCGTCAAACTTTGGCCGCATAGAAATCTACTTTGACCGACCAAAATCTTTTTGTCTTTTTTAGATTCGAATGTGTTTGTGGTCTATTGTAGACCACAAAAAACACAGTATTCGTACTTACCCTGCACAGGAGCAACCGAAGTTCAAAGATAGGAGAAATCCTACGCTGCATATTGAGATTGGACCAATCCCTTGTTGGAGATAAGAAAATCTAGTCATTTCTTCTCATTTCT
>OX377204.1:39079283-39150334 GCA_947396885.1 Heligmosomoides polygyrus polygyrus
CTCCTAAGTCTCGCCGGAACAGAGTATGGCAATTCCTGAGTAGGGCACCTGAGAATTTCTCATAAGCTCCCTAAATGCTCACTCTACAAACTGTCCCCCCCCCCCTCGATTGATAGGTTCGATCCCATATGCATTGTTCACGGCGCACTCTCGGAGGATGCCTGGCATTACAAAGCACTTTACGCCATGCTTGAGGTGTTCCTTGAGCATACAAGTCCTGGAATATAAGCTTCTCCAATAGCAAAAAGTCTGCCCCCGTCATTTTTGACCACCCACTGCGAAAATGCGGTGGTTTGGCGAAGCTGTATATATGGTTGTGTAGATCTCGAGGAGACGAATCGAACGGTACCAACCTTTTCTCAAAAAACCTCATATTAGAGGAATTGTGACCATGCAACGGTTTTTGACGCCTTGCGGCCGACAACTCGTCCGCGGCCGGCCTTCTCAATGGAGCGCAAGTTTTCAATTTTGGCCATTTTTGAACTTTCATATGAAATGTATATACCAAACGGTAGAGCTCGATCTCCTGAGCTCAAATCTATTCTTGGTTTTTCAAACGGATGACTTTTGGGTGAGTTATAGCAAAAGGACGCAAAAACCGCAAAAGTGCGGTTTTTTCGGCGTCTATTCAAAAGACGCGTCCGGTACTGTACCAGAGAGGGGGCGTACCCTAATCTCATATTGGGGTTCCTATCTTCCCCAGAGGTTTTGTTTTACAATGTACCTAGTATCCTCACGGAACGAATGAGGGACTCCGCTCAACAGAGAATGTTCTCGCGAGCAGGCCACCTATTCGCAACATTAATACAATTTTTGAAACTTTTATTCATTTTATTGTGAGTGGAGGTTTATAGATTCTTTGGAAGTCATTAATACTTTTCTAGGGCAAATTTTTATTTTGCTCCTTTTAGAGGGCGTTTAGTATAGCCTGCAAGGGTTTTTTTGACTTCTGTTATGTTCATTTTGGATTCGGAGGTGTTCAGCTTAGGAAAGTGTGCAAAATGACGTGAAAATGTATGTCGGCTGCTTGCTTGCTCAAGTAACCTGCCTTTCCTCCAAAGACCTCTCCAACAATGAACTTCTCTCCTGTGGTGCGCTCTTCATACCGTACGCATCGCCAACACCCAGAACGCATAGCAGAGCATTGCATGCGGTTGTCGACCATCTTGAGTTGCTTCCAGTTATACCAAAACGTTGGAGTACGTCGCTGCTGATGTGTCCATTTTCGCCTTATTCTTAGTCAGGACAGGCCAAATGGTTCAGATCCCTGAACAGGGTAGCGTTCTAACCGCCCATGAACCACGAGTAGAAATCTAGGTAGCTTTGACAAAATTGGGAAAGGACAAAATTGCTAAATGCACCTTCTGAACTTCTGACCTGCTAACATGGTTCGTGTCTACTATTAGGCCGTTATGAAAATGCATGTTAAGCTATATTTGAGCGAAGCCTATAGTTTGACAATATTTGGGTGGAGCAGTTGACCTTCATGAGAGATTGGTCATGAATTTAATTCCCATTGTTGGGACTTTTCTGCACGCTTTTGTTCACCCTCAATTAAGCCACTTGATCCTATTTACAACACATGTATCACCTGCATTACCCGATGATCACCGAGATGCTCGATGGTGTGCCAGCAACGTCTTCATTTATCACTTCTCGTGCGAGAGTGGTTCAATGAATTCGCCTCGAACGAGAGCTACGAAGAGCATTACGTCATTCGTTCATATTTTTCAAGAGAGAGTCCGTCCAGTGCGTTGGTGGACTTCAAGCGTTGACGAGGCTTGAAACTCCGGGCTTCTCTCACTTGTGTGAGTTGTGCCACTCCGAGCATCGTCCTCTCGATTCCACGCTGCGCGACGCTGATCGCGTGTTCATCCTGCTTTCGTACGGCCCAGGTATCTGACGCGTAGAAGGAACAGTGCAGTCGAACAAGTCAGCACGAAACGGGGGGATCTTCATCTTCATCACGACATCTTCGACTGTTAGACGCTCCGAAAGACTTGCGTTGACTCGTGCCTAGCTCCGGTACTGGGTTGGTGGCCATATTGACCTCGTGCCCAGATGCACGTTTCTAGAATAGTACGAGATGTTCGCGACCCTGGTAGAAATGGGTACGGGATTGTTGGGCTACCGAAGAAAGTTAGCTTGATGTCTGATGCAGGGTCACCACAGATTACGCCTCCTCTCTGTAGCCAATGATGAAGCAGTCCATTCTTACACTATCGAAGCG
Source organism: Heligmosomoides polygyrus polygyrus (assembly GCA_947396885.1). Taxonomy (NCBI): domain Eukaryota; kingdom Metazoa; phylum Nematoda; class Chromadorea; order Rhabditida; family Heligmosomidae; genus Heligmosomoides; species Heligmosomoides polygyrus. Next base: position 39,081,514 of record OX377204.1, read on the forward strand.
ATCGAAGGAACATTTTTGAGGTGTTCCAAACCTGAGTTGGTGATTATCAACACACTCTTCCCTGCTCTTTCGGCATTTCAAAAGGTTTCTACAACTACGGTTATGAATCACCCACTGTCACTGCCGTACATTGATTATTCCTAGGCTCAGGAAGCCGTTATCGGAAGGTCGCGTACAGGAATGAGGAAGCGAGGGTGACGCTGGCGAGTGCGCACCACCGACTTCACCCATGCTGTGTGCATAGGAGTGAGTTGTGATCACGAATCTGACAACCGTACCTGATTTTTGGCCGATTACAGTAAGTAACGGTAAACACTGATGAGGAAAGGTGATGAAAGCAGGACTAGTGGTTCCCATCTAATTTTGCGAATAGACATTGTTTGAGGTGCTGGTTTGGTATCTTGCTTAAGTGAAATGCTTATATCATCGGAGACACCATTCAAGGATAAAACCGCCTGAAGGCTTCGGCTAAGTCGTGATAAGCGTCTTCAATCCCAACATACTTCGGTGCTCTTTAGAGCCTGTAACTAAATCCTCTCTGTTATTCCAAACGCAGTTTCAATTCAAATCAGTAGCAAAGTCAAGTTTCCGAAAACACCATGAGAATAGCAAAACCATCGACTCCAGAGCGATTTATTTGTATTTACTAGTCTGCGTCAACACCTACAAAACGCTCTTGTAAACCATAGCGCACCGCTACCGCCATATAGTCGTCCCTTTTGTGAATTCAATACTGAGTTTTGAAGCATTGCCCTAGTGTGAGCTCTCACCTACTCTAAACTTCGAGGTCCTTCGAAGGCTTCTTCGCGGTAACTCAGATTAAGCATCCGTAACCATATAACAGATATACATTACTCGAAGGCCACCTACGTTAAAGGACATTTGCTGAAGATAAAAATATACGGTACAATAAGTGGGAATCGATACGGCAGATGCATATTTGCTCCAGGGGTCGGTTTCATCAACCACTTACGTAACTTAACAAAGAATTCACAGGAGAAAGCTCAGATAACGCGGCTTATTGCTCACCATATCGCTTGATAAGCCGCGCTATCAGGGATTTCGGCTGTAATTTTCTCTGTTAACTTGCTGTAAGTTGTTGATGAATACGGCACCAGGACGGGTGTTGCTTGCATGCTCAGAGTTTCATTTCACTCTTCCGAGATGGTTCTCCTTCCATTTGGTGCAGTGTTGATTGTAACCTCGTAAACAATGCTGACAAAGCCTACAATACTAAGGGAAAAGTATACGATAACTGAGCTAAGGAGGGAAGAGTTTCTGAAGGCAGTTTTTTCTGCATTACGACTTCACATGAGCAATTGTCGCGAAAAGTGATCGGAATACTAAGGTTTGTGATCTGTTATCACTTATTTATTTTTGCTGCATTACCACCTTTCGATTGTTTGTTCACTTCCGCAAACAACGGTCACGAACAAAACAAACACAAAACACAACTTGTTGTTTGCATTGGGAGGGTCAGGATATAGATTTCGTATGGATATGACGTTTTTTCCTCCGATTAAATATAGTAGAGAATAGTGGCTGATAAGGAAGTTACGAGGTTTCTATTAATTGCGCTATGTTTGACTTCTAGCTGCCTTAACAGTTCTATATAGCTGTCATCTCAATGCATCGACAGCTTCAGAAATACGCGGCTGTTCTTAAGATGTGTTTGTTTGAGTCTAGGAGAGAATATTCTTTGCTTAGCTAGCTAGCTAGCTAGAAAGGATTCGGAGTTGGTGAAGGTTGGCATGCTGCGGTCTACCCAGTACTACGCCTATATTAGAAATGTTAACCAGGACCACTTTGCACGCGAAGGGCAGGAACTTCAAGACCTAGTAAGGCGTCCCAAATAGAGGGCTCGCTCCTCTCGACGGTTTTTTGCCGCCTTTCGCTTTTCGACCTCATTCAACGTTGAGGTTGCAGCTCCAGTTTCAAACAGGACGAGGCGTCGCCAGACGAGTGGGCAATTGGTCTTCCAACGGTGAAACACTCATCCGGTTGCCGTCAGTTACGCGATCGCAGTCACAGCTTACACTGTTCTGCTGCGGTGTTTTCTCTTCTTGCTTCGACTGGTTCGCTTCCTCAGCTGACCTTGCCAACGCGGGAAAAACCATTGTATTTCATTCACACCACCTTCGCCAATTTACACTCACGGTTCGCTATCGATAGCGGACACGCCATCAGCGTTGCTTCGCGCCTGCACTTGTTGCTGCCACGATTGGAACATCGAGTTATTCCCTCGCAGCTTAAGGACTCTCGCGAGTTAGCGCACTCGAGAGAGATGCTGCCTGTCGTGTACACTCAGAATCGAGGTTCGTGGTTCGGTTTTGTCCAGGCCAACTAACCCTTTACCCTTCAAAATCGGTTAATTGATGATAGCTTTGACAGCAAAGAAAAAAGCACCAAGAACGGTTGGTCACTGAGAGTCAGTGGACAAGCCAAATGCGCATACAAATGGCCTTCATCACAATGTTCCGTCGAAGTAGAATGCGTGGTGCATCCTAAGAAAATTGATTAACGCCAACCTTCTTCAGTCGACTTCAGAAGTTCTCATCGTCGCCCTAAACCGTGCTAGTTCCTACGCCTGCTTTGACTTTCTAGCTCATGTTTCTGGAACAGCAAGATGTGATGGTTTTTCCCAGACGATTGATCGGTTTTTCGTCGCTTTTACACATTGATTTTTAGAGCTTACAAATATATCTAGACGTCGAATTGCGCCGTATAATTCTCGCGACAGACCTTCTCTCTTCTATGACAAACAGCTTTCTATTGAGCAACTTAACCCCTTAAAGTCTTTTGTAGCTTGAGCTTCTCGCGAGGTATCAGCAGGCCTTCACTAACAACATTTCGACAATGCGGCCTTCTTCAGAGCCTGAAAGGATAGATGCGATCAGTTGTGACCACCCCCTCGTCGCCACAACTACATATTCGGGCAGATGCACGAGGGGAAGGCACTTCACTCAGTCCTTTTGGCAACGACGAAGGTAAAATTGAAACTGCACTGTTTCACGGTGACTACAAACAGGGCCAGCGTATGAGATGACCTTTCTGTGGGGCTTCCTTCCTGGGCAAGGCTACCGTGATTGCGTTTGTCTAGCGATGCCCTCCTCTTCCAGAACGGATCCCTCTATTCAGCATCACTTCGTGACAGCCTTTTTGAACTCGTAGTCAGAAGATATCGAGTACTCCACCTTACAAGAGTTCAATTACATACGGAAGCTATGATGGCATCAGTTCCTACCAAGGCGTTTATTGGGTTGTTCAGAAAGTAATTACTATTTTTGAGCGTTTCACAAAAGTTACTTCCTCTTAATGAAGCAACATCAGTCAATGATATATTGCCCGTTTTGCTGAATTGCCTTTTGCCATCTTTGTCGTAGTACCTCTCTCACAGAACTTCTAATCTTTCTCGGCTAAAAACAGGGCCACATAAGATCTGATATCTTAATCTTCCGTGAGGGTTTTCCCATTCAAGTAGTTCTGTAACGATCGGAATAAGTGGTAGCGCAGGATCAGGCGATGTGGCGGATATGGCATTAATTTCCAGCCAAGCTCCAATAATTTTTTCCGAGTCGCCAAAGACGCATGAGACCTAGCACTGTCCTGGTAGAACACTACTCCTCTGCGATTCGCCAATTCTGGTCGCTTTTCCTTTATTGCTTCATCCAATTCCATCAGTTGTCGACAGTAGAGGTCCGAATTGACATTCTGTTTCTTTGGAAGCACTTCGAAATATATCACACTGTGGTTCCACCAAATTGATAGCATGGCCTTAATTTGATGAAGACAAGCATTGGGCATCCTTTGAGCAGGTTCATCCGGTTTTGACCATGACCGTTTACGAGTGACATTATTGTAAACAAACCATTTTTCATCACCAGTTAGTACTGGCGTCAAAAATGGATAGTCTTTACTGCGTTTGAAGTGCAGGTCGCAGACGTTGATTCGTTGCGTCAAGTGGATTTCCTTCAAATCATGGGGCACCCAACACATCCAGCTTCTTTATCAGTCCAAGCTTCTTCATATCATTGTGAACTATTCCAATAAATGCGTTGGTCTTCTCAGCGAGCACTCGTACGGTTGTGTGGCGATCAGCTTCGATCAATGCCATCAAATGATCTTCATCGGTGCCTACTGGATGGACGGAACGTTGCTCATCTTTAAGCGAAAATTGCTAGAACGAAGTTTCGCGAGACACTTTTCGCACTTCTGTGAAATGGCATCGACACCATGTGTTTCACATATATCGTAGAAAGTATCAGCAGCTCTTCTGCCACTACGGAAGTAGAAAAGCAAGATGTGCCGAAAATGCTCCTTCTGAGATCTATGTTCAAACTAATCCTGAAAACAATAGTAAAGTTAAAAGTAATCTAATGGCAGTGCATGAATGCAAACGACACAAGTACAAGATATATACATATTTCAGATAAGAACAAATAACAGTGGCAAAAACGTTTCAAAACAAGCATTCAAAAATTTACCCTCTAAAATCGAAATTACTTTCTGAACAACACAACACATACTGAAAGAGAGTACTGCCTGCATGCAACGCGTCGGCTGGGGCCTACATCAGCCTAGTATTCTAATCCGGGCGTCTTTAATCTAGGTATGTAACGGTTCTACCACCGAGTGTTTCAAAGATGGCTCACTGGCGGCTCTCAGTAATGTGGGGTTCTCATTCTCTCCTGGTGATCTGTTTATAGAGCTGGTATTCAGTGAGTAGAGATGAGGCAACGTTTGACGCGGTAGTCGCAATCTGACGTGGTCCATCTTTTCAGGCTGTGAAGGAGGGGACAAGCGAAGTGTAGGGCTACAAAGTATTGAAGACAACTCGCGTGAAGCCCAAGGTTGAAAACGCTGACTGCCGACGAGGTTCCTAAAGAGTCGTACACAAGGTCGTCCTCTAGTCTCACCATGAGCTTAATTACTCTTGTAGGTTCTCCTATATTTCTATTTATCGCATAATCAAACGTTTTATGGGCTAACCACTCTATGAGTAATCACCTATTATTTAGCATTCTTGTGGCATTTCGTGAAAATGTATCGCACGTATCACAACTGTACCAACATTTATTCTCTTTTTTGCGTTTCTGGGAGTTTTCTACTACTTATTATTCGTTGTTGTGTGGTAATACTTCTCCAGCCTCAGGAGTGCTGGCAACACGTGCACCTCGTCCTATAGGATTCACTAACGCCGCGCCGTCCCTCATCTTTCTTTATGGATTTCAATCCTTCCACAGTTCCGTTAGGCTGTTGCTGTTCTTTTCGCTGTTCATTGAGTTTGCCGCTAATTCTCGATCGGGAGGAATGTCTCTTGCCTAAGGAGATCTGCTGAATCGTTTGGCTCTAAGAAGCCACGGACTACGGCTCCCTCAATGTTTCCGCTTTCAGGGTCGGTGTGAGCCATGGTGGCGCTGCAGTTCCGTCGCGTCAGAGAGCCCAAGCTGCTGTGGATGATGAGCATGCGGTCCATTTTTGTCTACTGCATGGGCTGTCCTATCTCAGCTCTACTGCTCTCTTTCGCCTTGGGCTCGGTATTCCATCCGCACGCACTATTCAGCTATGAGTGGACCTGTGGGGTGGGCGTTCTGTCATGATTCAGTGATATCGGAAAAGTAGAATCAGTCTAGAATCCATGTCAAGCACTGCGTGCTTAGAATAGGGTAGTACTGGTCTTATGTTCCATCGCCGATGCTGGTGATTGCACGAACCTCAAAGATGTAGTTCACAATGCAGGTTTATCCATATACTGGCTCTTCCAAATGTTCTTTTACATTTAAAACTTGTTATAGCAGCTACTTCTCTACAAAAACAAAGCAGTAGAAAAGCCAAGCGTTTTCTAACGGATTGTTTATGAAAGGTGTTCAAAGTTGCCATATCTGACAATACATTTTCGAAGACGGACTCGAGTATTATTGATGGCCACACACAGATCTACGGAGGTTTCGTCTCAGGCACGCGTCAACACAGCTTTGAGCGAGGCTACTGAATCGCTTTTTCTTTCCGAGATTTCCTGTTCAAGAATCTCCATAGGATTAAAATCAGAAGAAATTAAGGGCCAAACATCTTGTCATCAAAATCCGGGAAACAGTACCACGCACAGAGCGATCGTCGATTTTGCTGGCCTGTCCTCCTGGATCCGCTGTCTCGAAAGGTCCAATTGCCACGATTTTTGGATATCCTTCAGCATATGCTGCTGGTAGTTTTCCGTCCTAACTTTGACGTTCCTGTGGATGAAAATGGTCTCATGACACAGCTTTAGTTGCTGCAGCCTAATTCCGTTCTTCTCCAAGGCTTCCTAACGTTGAGTTTCTCTAGCACTATTAGTATTGAGCGCACTGCACTGGACTTCAATCTTCTTCCAAAACTCTCTTAATATTTTCCGGGGTGGCTGTAGTTAAGTGCAGATGAAGTGCTTGAACTGAATAGAACTGGTGTTCTGAAGCTCCGAAGATGGCCATTCTTGGGCACACGAGTGTTTTTGCGCTGTCCGAGTTCGTTCGCACAAGTTGTCAGTTGCAACTCCAGTGTGGCGGTGCAACCTCTTTCGTTGTAACTCTAAAACTCAGCGTACCCATTAAAAGGAAGAACTATTCGAATCAAATTTTTCCAGTCATCCGTAGTGCACAACACTTAACAAGCTTTCTTATAGGAAAGCCAGAGCAACTAAAAAGCGTTTGGAATATAGCAGCCCTGCCACAGATTTTACTAGCTGTGTACAGTCCATGGTTTCGAAATCAATTAAGTTCGAGCAATTTAGCGAGCAACGCTTCAAGTTTCATTCAGTTCAGACAGTTCATCTGCCATCGATTTCACGAGTGATCAACATGCCTCTGGAGCGAACCATTGTTCAAGTACTTCTACTCTTCTCTGTCCCGCTCCGACTCATCGTGCTGCTCAAACATTGTAAGGCTTTCCTAGAAATGGTCGTGCAATCCGCACTAGAGAACCTACCTATTGCAGGGCTGGAGTATTCTGTCATAGACCAATCTCGGTGGTTCGTGCTGGTGAGAAGGTTGATGGTGCTTTGCGGAGCAGCCGATGTGCTCTTTCTCAGTTTGCTGTCGACTATAGGAGAGCGCGAAAACGGAGGTAAGCTCAACTGCCCTTTCTTGTCGAATGTTGGCGTCGAACATTTTCAAAGCGACCAACGATCGATAGTTTAACCGATGTTTGTTAGCCAATTTTTAATAAGAGCGCTAGTCATTCAGAGTTTTCAAACCGTTCACTAGACGACTAGATGTGATGACTGATTACGGAGGTTTCAGAGACGTTGATCATTTTTTGCTGAACCATCCCTATCTCAGCCATTGTTCGGTACTACTACTGTCGGTTGCTCATTTTCAATCTATGACGCTAAAGTCTGCGAGTAGAAGAGCAGACGGAGGATGCGTTGGTGGTCGCGTTCACCTGATTCCAGCCTTTGCTCGGTTTCCAAACCTTCTACGCATTCATAGTCGATGCACCATATTTAGCAAATAAATCAAAGGATAAATCACTTATATGTCCATCGGCTATCCATTGCAAGTCATTGGCTGGACTAAACATGCAATCAAATTTCGTCCACGACATCCCGTCGATGTCGATGCATGGCGCATTCCAAAATGGGCTGATTAACGCTGTTTTTTATCTTATCCTTCTTATCTTCTTCTCTATCTAATCTCATTTTATCCTATGTGTTTGAAGTGGGAGTAATTCCTTCGCGGCAATGTCAGACAGTGCTGTCGTCGGCTTATATGCCGCATCGGTCAACTTCAGGCGACGCTAGACGAAAACGGAACAATTTTTGGATTCAGAGCTTGATGGATCAATTATTGCTCATCATTACACTTTACCCAATTGATAGATGAAGTGGCTACTTGGTTCAGCCTTGTTCTAAAATTGGCACTATGTAGTGTTCCATTCGAGGAGGCAATAGCGGTTATTCAAAACAGCGATCGCACACCCCCTTCCTGGATGTCGAACGTGTTTGACACGGCTGGCGCTGTTCTGATTGGGTAACGAGTTTCTGCCTCCCAATGTAGTCCACATTATTGACTAATATTCATGAATTCTTATCTTAAACTCCTTTGCGATCAGCTAAGTGCAGAGTTTCCGTTTCCGAGCTCATAGTTCTGGTTTCCTTTCCTTCCTTCTTGCTCTCCTATTATTTGCTCGAAGGGTGGCAGACATAGAAAAACACGCATAATACAAACATAATGAGAACACAACAAACAGTAAGCGCAAAAAAAAACAGCAACGTTTCTTGGCCAATCCTAAGCTCTGATTACAGCCATCACTTACATAACAATTTGAAAGGATTTTCCACTCGCTTCGTCTTGAATTTTCTGGCTAACCAAATTCAAACGACTGTGGGCTACTTTTGTTCAGCGAAGTGGTCGCCGGTTCGAAGCGAAGTTCGACTTACTGGTGTACACGACCAATTATTTCGTTGTTCCAACCTAGCACAGTTGATCTGACTCTCTTGTAAATGGCGGATAGCTGTTGCCAATTGCACTTCCAGATCTACACGTCGCGCTCTTCGCCGGATTTGCTGCCTCCACCTACATCTATTTCGTCTCGATCTGCCTGTTGACGAAGTGGACCTCAGACAGCTCCCCATCGGTTTGACATTATCCTTTCATACACCACATATACTTTCCCTAAATACGTCTTCCCACCCAACACGTACAAGCCCTGTAAGTTAAGAAGCCGAATCAATTTGAGCTTCCCAAATGATCTTCGTAGATTAGTTGGAAAGCTCGCGCAAGTTCGTACTGAAATCATGTCCATCGGCAGAGACACACAGGATCACCAAAAGGAATAGAGGGTGTCTCAAAAAATCGTATGCGCTTTTCGACTAATCGTAATTCTTATCTCAGTACAATATTCCCTTCTTCTTCCTCTAATGCGCCATGCACTGGACCAGCGTTTCGCGAAGATTATTTGATCAACAGGCACTTCACCTTTTATAAATTTATTTCCATGGAGCCCTAGCCGACAGAGCGGCCAGCTGACAATGGTTATGACAAGGACCGATGTTCCCAAACTGATATCGAACGTTTATTCGGCTTACGTTTCGGCGTAACCGCCTTCTTTAGAGCCTGGAAAAGACAAGGGGAGTTAGAGAAATTACCCGTCCAAGAGTCATTTCAAGTTTCTGCCATCTCAAACGCTAAAGGGAGAAAGAGACGAACCGCGAGGAGGAAAGCCCAACTGACCTTACGTAAGCAGCCGAGAGGCTATTGAGACACCCTGTGGATGGAGATAAATGTGGATGAATGAGGTCCTTCCTTCGGGTCAGTCCCTCAGCGACCTTTTAGCTGGCGGGTCAAGATCACAGAGGTCGTCAAATAGAGCCAACTCCTGGAATATGGCCACCCGTTCCCCTTTATTAGCGATTGGGGAGTTCTTGAACGCAACACAGCGCTTCCAGGACCTTGTGCATTGCGATGTCGACCTCGCGAGCCAGAATCGTTACCGCCACTCCAACCACTGCGCCACTATGACCTCGCAGCTTGTGCTCCCCCAAGGGTGTGCTGACTTTGCACTTGTTGAGCCCATCCACATGCTCCTTCACCCTTACCCTAAATGGTTTGCCCGTCTCACCAATGCATTTCTCCTAACATTCAATGCAAGTAATGAGGTATACTGTTCCCGAAACCCTACAGTCGCCTTCCCTGCCGAATGGGCAGACAACGCAAGAGGGCATTTCACAAGCGCAGTCATAAAGACGGTTCCTTACCAGTTACGCCTTGAGATTAGCCGGAGGCACCTCAACGACCCTAACGATGTCACCCAGGTCAGCCTTACGAGCGCATTCCCGTACTTGAGCACTGAGAGCGTCCGAGATAAAAGGTACCGTGAAGGCGATTTGACCACGCAATTTGGGCATGTTGTGCGCAACATACCCGTTGGATAAGGCAATGCGAGATGCGATTTCCCTAGATGAGGACTTGAACTCGCTATTCGAGGACACCAGAGCAGCTGTTTGGAACATATTCCGAACAATGGCCCTCTTAGTACTATATGGGTGTGCGGAACGATAGTGCACAATGATGTTCTTGTTGCTGGGCTTCCGGTACCACCTAGTTTGGAAGATATTCCTAGAGAGACGAATTTCCACGTTGAGGAACGGCAACCAGTGACTTGTCGGCTTCTCCTTGTGAACTTAATATGCTCAGCCTGATGGCTAAGCAACTCGAAGCGGGGATCCATTTCGCTCTGCGTTGGACATACGATGAAACAGTCATCTATATAACGACAATACAGCAAAGGTCTGCGTTCCATTACGGGTCTCTCTATTTTTGACATGTACGCTATAGCTAGCACCGAAGCCAAGCGTTGACCCATAGCTAGGCCTCTAACCTGCCTGTAGTACTGTTTAGACCACTTGAATATGTTGCACTGAAGGCACTCGTCTATGAGCACCATTATTTGAGCAATGTTGAGTCCAAAAAGGGCTAGCTGGACCTCATGCTCAACAAGGATCTCGTGTACCGCTTGCATGGCATCGCCTTTGGAGACATTTGTGTACAACGACGTGACGTCAAACGACTCCATCACGCAGGTATCTTCTACGTTAGTCTCCCGGAGCTTATCCAAAAGGGCGCTGGTGTTAGGAAGGTGAGCTGGAATGAACCGTAGTAGCTTCGTAAGAACCAAGTTCAGCAGCCAAGATATATGGTCTGCAGGACCACCAATGCCACTTATGATGGGCCTAACCTTAAACAGCGAAGGATCGCTAAGAGCACACCTGGTGGCAACTTATGGGTCCTGATAAGATGGGTCCTGATAAGAACATACAAGACCGAGCAGACGGGATGCTCACACTTCAGCCGCGCTGTAATGCTCCTAGGGAGGTTTGCTGACTTTGTAACCTCAACCCACTTTCGGTTTAGACGGCGGAACTGTTTACTAAATTCTTCAGGAGTGGACTGACAGTAGACGGTGCTGTCCTGGAGGTGGAGCATGGTAATACTCCTATCAAGTTCGTGCGGTAGCACCACAAACTCGCCTCCCTTATCACTAACGCCCACTTTAATTGCTCCTGAAGCCATCAAGTTCCGGATCTCCCTCAGACCTCTACCCTGATCAACGGTGAGATTTGGAGTCATCCGCCCTGCCACGTTTCCCTGCAGAACTGTGAGTAAGGAGGTGGCCAATATGCGGAACTTCTTATCGATCGCCCAGTTTGGCTCCTGCGCACAGAGAAACGAACTAGGGAAAGGCGGGGGCGGAATTGCCGCGATGTTCGCGGTACCCAGCTGATCGCCTTGCGCATCGATTTTTGCCTTGCAGCGCAATTGATCCCGTAGCCTCTGCAGGCTGCCTACGAATTTACGCGCTACGCCATGCGACAAGCGCTGACTAGGAGCGAAACTGGGGCCCATCTCCAGTGCGGCAAGTGCCTCGCGCGACAGGGAGACATCGCCTAGGACAGTGACCCTCTGGAAGCACTCATCACCCACACCCTGACCGAGGACAGAAGAGATGACATGGGTCGAGGGGTTGCCCTGCCCGCGGTTGCTCTTTCCACCCATTAACTCCTGAAAGTTTCGCTGCAACTTTACTTTAACTCTGGAACGGATAAGATCACAAACTCCTCTCGACTCACCCACCATTCTCTTCCAAAGGACGGAAGGCAGAAAACGTTCACAGCATATCCCTTTCGACACACACTTGTTTAACAGTCTATACACATCGTTCTGCTTGCTCCTAATCGCCATCCTCAAGATATGCAGTTCGATCTTCTCAATCTGCTTGTCGTCCACTGTGCGGCCGCATAACTTGTGCAATTCCTTTCCGCGAATGAACCGAGGAATCACGCCGTGTTGCAGGCACCGCTTGAGAAAGTGGGTACCTTGTCTGGCTAAGACAATTTTCTGTCTTAGAGACAAGGCCTCCATCACCAGTCGTGAATATGTCGCTGGTACGTCACGTAAGATATTCCATGTGCGACTGTCCTTGAATCTTGGCATGTCTTAGAACAGTATGGCAGGTAGTCGTCGAGCTGTCGGAACCTCGTGAATTTTGCGGTGAATAAATCACACGTAGTGATACTTGTGTCAAGAGTGTCTAAAATGTAAGGCTTTCAAGTTGTCCGGGAAATATTTCTCGCAGTGAAGAGGACTGGTGATGGGACAGCGCTTAGCTCCAACCCTAGCGATCCGCTTCATGAGCAGAGTTGAACGACCAGCACTGGACCGTCTTCCCATAACGTACAGTACGCAGGCATTAAGCACTCAACCAATTGACTTTGTGTCGCAAAATCGCGTTTTTTGCATCGCATCAGATAACTTTTCTCAAGTTGATTCTCTCACAGAAAATTACAAAGCCTTTTATCTTCATCCCTTCTGTCATTTGGCATGCGAACGCCATTTAAGAGTTGACGGAAGCCCGAAAAACTTCAGCGAAAATAAGTGAGCTTTTAATTGTCTTCATCGGACCCACATCCGTCGTTGAATCTCGCTTAATTGCCCTCTGGCAGAAATGGATCTGTTCACTTAAAATTTAAAAACTTCGGTTTTAACAAAAAGTGATTTCATGCTGTGTTTCGGGTTCCTCTCGTTATGGCGATATATTTGACGCCAAGTGCAGAGAAGCTATCCTTTTTAAGATTTGTTCCCTCTCAATCGTAATTTTCTCCCATTTTTGACTAGTGTTTCAGGTTATTCCTGACATAGTCTAGATCAGACAGTTACTCAGGTTGTGTGCGACAGAAAAAAAGTGATAAAAAGAATCAAGTCGGTTGTTCACTTACTGAACTTTCAAGGATGCAAACTTTCACTGTAATTTACTACTGGCATTTTGTGGTCGATAAATGAAAATAGGAGTTGTCGCTTATGCATTTGCGTGGGCAGATGCAATGTGTACAAGTAATAAGAAGCCTGCTGGTCGCATGAGCCGGATTCAGCACCTCAAAAACAGAATTTTCGTTGGGAATATAACAGCATATTACTTCAAAGGTCACGAGCACAACTACCACAGAACCCTGTGCAGGTCTAGAGGTGGAGAATTTAAGCTGTAAGTCATTAGGTAATACGGTCTTTTGTATAGCTGTATCACCTGTATCACCTGTCATTCCGTTCATCATCGACTTGCTCGAGCGGGCACCAGCAGCGTCTCCAGTCGTCCCTGTCACGTGCCAGAATGCTCCAATGGATCCTTCTCGCTCGGGGGACACGAAGGGAGTCATGTCGATCGTTCAGAGCTTTCGCGAAGAAGTCCGACCAACGCGCTGGTGGGCGTCCTGGTGTTCTCTTGACATCCCCGAAATGCGATTGGTGACTGCTGTCGTCCAGGAGGTGTCTGCGAGGCGCATTACGTGGATGGCCCACCTCATTTTCGACGAGCTGGCCGAGTTTCTGATCTTCGAGCGTCGACAAGGCTCGGAACTGCGGAGGGTTTTTTTTACTTGCCTGAGTCATGTCACTCCGAGCATCATCTTCTCCATTCGACGCTGCGCGACGCTGATCGTGTGTTCATACTGCTTTTGTACAGCTCAGGTCTCTCTGGTATATTAGAGCAAAAAGAACGGTAAAGTAGAATAGGTGGGCACGGAGTAGGACGCTCTTCGTCTTCTTCACGACTTCTTCGCCGCTCTTGAAGGCTCATCAAGCCGCTCTTTCCTTCTGCTCAGCTCCGGCGCTAGGTCGTTGGACATACTGACTTGGCGACCCAGATACACGTAGTTGGAGCATTCGGAGATGTTCGTTCCGTTGAGCGAGAATGAGCATCAGAAACTCGTCCGTTCCTCATGAACATCGTCTTCGTAAGATTCAGCTGCAGTCCAACGTTCCCACATACGCGATCGAAGTCGGCCAGCATTCACTCCGCCTGGCTGATGTTCGGTGTTATGAACACGATGTCGTCAGCGAAGCGAAGATGGTGCAGCTGCCGGCCGTCGACCTTCACTCTCATGTCTTCCCATTACAGTTCGCGCATGACATTTTCGAGGGTGGCGCTGAATACTTCGGGGATATGGTATCCCTTTGCCGAACCCCTCTTTTCACGTCGATGACGACGTCGTTGTAGAATGGAGAGATCTTGGTCGTGAATCCACTGTACAGCTTTCGAAGGACTCTGATGTACTGAGTAGGAACGCCCTGAGTGAGCAGGGCTTCGAGGACCGCTTCAGTCTCGACGGAGTCGAATGCCTTCTTTAGGTCGATGAACGTAAGGCACAGCGGCAGCTTGTACTCTCGCGACACTTCGATGAGCTTCGTAATGGTGTGTATGTGGTCGATCGTGCTGAATCCTCTCCGAAACCCTGCTTGCTCGCGGGGCTGTCCTTCGTCCAGCGTTCTGCTAACCCCATTCAGGATGACTCGAGTGAACAGCTTGTAGACTGCGGACAGCAGGCAGATCGGGCGATAGTTGCCAATGTCGTGCACGTCTCCCTTCTTGTACAGCAAGACGGTCTTGCTGGTCTTCCACTGGGATGGAACCTTCCACTCCGACAGGTAGCGCAAGAAGAGCCGCGCCAGGGTGTTGATGAGCGCTGGCGGTAGGTTCTTCAGGTGTTCGGGTCTGATCCTGTCGAGACCGGGTGCTGTACGTTTCTTCACCAACGAAATGGGGTGTCCAAACGCGGAAGGGAGAACTGAGGGGACGACACATCCATCCTGCGGAAGATGGAGCGGGTGGACCTAGCTATCGAAGAGATCGGAGTAGAAATCGTGGACGACCTTCTCCATGGTACTTCTGGAAGAGGGGACGGTTCCTTCAAAAGGGCGGAAAGTGGTCATCTTGGTCTTCATATTGGCAAAGTTCCGTAGGCATTGTGATGCTCAACCCCACTGCAGCCTTAGGACTAGTCCCAGAATGGCCATCAACTGGAAGTAACCTAACTAAAAAAAACCTGGAGCCACTATTCTTCCTGAAAAATAAGATTTTATAAAACTACAGCTAGCTTTCACTTATCGGGACAGGTGAATTAAAAGGTGTCAAGATAAGTCATTCTAGATTTTCCTTGTAGTCATTTTTACCAACTTTATTCCAGAGCCTCTATTGTAGAAAGTAGCTAATTTTCATTTGGAAGACGCTCGGTATGATTTCAAAAGCGCCAGGCTTGCTTAGAACAATGCCTAATGTGGCGTGAGAATGGTACATACAATTTTTTATAAATTAAGGGCTTGACAAAGGGTTGGGAATTCCATGCTCATCTACCCAACGTAATCTTCTCATCGGATTTTTCTAAAATCAACAATTTCTTTTGACTCTCCTAATACACGCGAAGCTTAATATAACAGTTATCTGCTGTATATTCAGAAAAATTAAAGTAAAAAAGGAGAAAAATTTGGCTAGAAAGCTACTAAACTTGGGCTGAAAAATAACATCATAAATAAATATTGGATCGCATTTGCTTAGCATTAGCAAAAGAAACCTAGAAAAAACCGTAGAAATTTAGCGGTACTAAACCTACAATTTACGATTTACGACGTATTCTTCGTAATTACGAGTTAAGAAATTTTGGATTTCATTTACGCACACCACTGATCTATACGGTCTGCAAGGCGATCATTGGAGGAGCAAAACCGCTGTATAAACACACCTCTTGCTCGTGATCGTGGTCATGAGTCTTCCCGTGAGGATGAGGATCATACACTTACCGGCTATTATTGATCTTGTTCTCTACGTCCATCACCTATAATGGACCGATAATTTGGATCGCTTTGTGTGCTATAACGCAGCATATAAGAACGACGGCAACAAGAAACGTGAGAATAGCGATGAAGAAGAAGAAAAAGAAGAGTCAAAGACGAATGATACAAGCCTCAATGCGAGCTCTCATGGCAGCTCAAACGCCGCGAGTGAGGACGCATGCGGAATGCGTGCATAATTTCAAACCAATTAGGCGCAAAACATTAACTTGCACGAAAGTTTCTTACAAGCTTGCACTGCAGTTGGTTGCGTGGAAGTTTAAAATTCCTGGATGCAGCCTTGCAAATTAGTTAACCGCGAAGGATAAGCTGCAAGTAACTTGCACTTGGGGCCCATAGGGCGCAAATAACTTGTTCAAAATTTTCTGGCCTCCTCTTCTTGAACTTCGCGCCGTTCTCTCCCTGACGCGAAAAGCGGTGGTCCACCCAGCATGAGGACCACACAGGCATCGGTGCGGCGATCCTTGCCGCTGAAGATGATGTTGTCAATTTCGTTGTGAAGGTGGCCCCGGGGATTCCCAGGTCCATCGTATGGCGGGAGGCTTCTGGAACTGTGAGTTTCCATGGATGGTCTTGGTTGACATTATATACTCAGACGGCCTTCCACCCTGCTCGTTCCCCTCTAAACCCTGCGTTCCGATGTGAAATTTTTTCGACTACCCATGTAACCTGACCTTGGCTTTGATGTCGCCGACGATCACCTTGTAGAAGGTGTGATCTTCTTTATGGAACTTTTCCGTAAAAAGGTTCGACGTCTTCCTCATCGTACTCGGATGTTGGAGCACACGCGGCGAACACAGTCAAAGCTGGCATAGGGCCACATCGCTTCAGTCGCAGACGTCCGATTCGGGTTGTCACAGACTCGTACGAAACGAATCGATGTTCATGGCCAAGTGTGTATTGACGAGGACACCAACGCCGCCTACTCCCCTGCTGCCGCATGATCCGAGGAACGGTTCTTCTACGGAGTCGTAGGCGGCGTGTAGGGGTAGTTCTTCTCGTATATCTCAATCCGATGACGTCTTACTTCATCTACCTGACCTGTATCATCAAGTCCTCGACATATGCTTCTGATGCGAGCGCGCGGATGTCGAAAGCACGGATCGTCATCCTAGTCCTTCTGAGTTTGCGCATCCGTATTAGGCCCTGAGATTTTAGCAGCCTCGTTGTAGTCGTCCTTCCTATCGCTTCAGAAATGGGGATTCTTCCGGGGTCAGGAGAATGAGTGCTGCTGTGTTTGACTGGTGTACATACGGTAGCCAGCCAGTCGGGCTCCGTCGGCGGGCGAGTTCTTTGCCCGCACGATGGAACCTAACATTTCTGCAGTGATGGGAAGGACGAGTACAGAGAGGCTGCTAAAATCTCAGGGCCTAATAAGGCTACGTAGGAGGCGCGAACACATCCATGCACACTGTGCATAAATATGCCACTCCCGCACGCAAGGGACGAGTGGACCCGACACCGCAGGAGCAAGGAGTGCATTCCCTGTATCTCATCAGCGTCTCTGGTTAGTACGCGGTCGCATTTGGTTCGCGTTTCAATCCCTTATCCACCACCCGGGTCGCGCCACGTGACCCTACGACAGCAGCCCGAGATCCCTCTTAATAAGAGAGCCTGAATGCTCTCTATCGAGGGAGATAGGTGGTTGTATCGCCGTACATTATCTAATGATTATTTTATATATGAAGGTTTAATTATCCAAGTTTGAGGATATCCAACCGAAACCATGTGGCATTCGTAGGATGTATGTGGTTCTGCTAAGACTATCCGTGGTGTGTTGTTGGCGAACGAAATTAATTGTGCGTCGGTCCGATCAAAGTACACGGACGCATCCCAGCAGAGGTACGGCATTTACTGCATACTCACCTGTGTCTCCACGTTGAGATTTTATAGGTCGATTCTATTTGATCACCAACATTAGAAGACTTTCTAATCACTTTGGCTAGACTATGACCTCTACCATGCGAGTCTTCAAGGGGCTTTTGGGTAAGTGTAGCCAAACCATTCTGGATTGGCTGAATGAGAGCGCTACACTGCTTACCCCTCTCACAGTCGGACGCTGCCAGGCGAGAACTTGAACAGAGCGTGCGACTAGCACTGAAGAGGTGTAAAGACTATGTCAATCTTTTGGAGACTTCTATGCTTATTCCAGCCAAGGCCTTCGATAGCAGAGAGGACAATTCGAATGAGGATGACAACCGGTTCGATAGATAAATCGTGATTACTCAAGAAATCATAATTAAGCTCCATGTGCACAAATCGGATCAATCTACCTATTCTATCCAATTGTGAGCGGAAAGCACGGGCCGCCCGCCAAAATCAATGGCAGCTGTTTGGTTTGTCGCCGACGGTTTCGCGGGAGTATACCAAAGGATTGATGCACGGCAGCACAGCAGCTTACTTGCCAAGACATTCATTCGTTTGCATTCGAGTCTATTGCCTAAGGACGGCTATTTCCACCAACGTTTGGAGGAAGTGTTATGTTTTCTGCATCACCTGCTACATCCGCAACGATAATTGTTGAGGCAAACGCTCCATCTCTTTCATTGTGTTGTAATCTTGCAACGTGGCTGGAGATTCAGAAGACGTGATTGAGGAGCAGGTCATCGAATGTGCCTAGGGATTCAGAAAACGTGCCGCAGACATCGTCTAGCTTCCCTGGGAAATCAGAAGACGTGCATAACGAAGACGTCATAAAATGTGCACGGGGTTCAGAAGACGTGCCTAAGACGTCGTCCAATCTTCCTCATCTTCTTCAGCGTCTGTCCCGCTTAGTTGCGGGTCCGCTTTCCTGGAATGCTGGCGCCAGTTTTTCCGATCAAATGCCTGATCAGAGTGCAACCTAGCCATCTTCAGTCATTCTGATGCAGAGTATCAATCCAGGGCTGCTTTGGTCTCCCTCGTGGTGGCTTTCCCGCCACGTCGAGGTTAAGGCCAATATTTCGAACAGTGTCATCTTTTGCGCAAAGAACCTTGCCGTACCATCTCATCTTCTCAACTATCGAGGACACCAAATCTTTGCCGAATGTATTCGTTGCGTATTCGGTCCAAACGCGTAACTCCGGCCGTCGACCACATCAGCCTGGTTTCCAGTAGTAACGAGCCAGCACTCACCCGCGTAAATAGCTAGAGGTCGGACGACTGCTCTGTAGATCCTCGACTTCTGGTATCTTCTTGTCGCAGAGCACTCCCGTTAGAGAGCGTCGTTTGGACCACCACTCATGTCTGAGTTAGCTTCAACGAGTAGACCGCCATCGGACGCGACTGCGATTACAGATGCTTGAACACTGAAGTACGTGGCAGCTCAATGCCGTTTACCTTAAAGGAGCTGGACTCATCTTCTTCAATCGTCAATACTCGGCCTTTTTAAGATCACCTTTGAATCCAAATCTCCAAGCGATCGGACCAAGTTTGCACCTGCCGCTGGAATTCAATCTTATCTTCGCAAGCGAGCATTACGTCATCAGTATATAGCAACGTCCAAGGGACGAGCTTCTGAAGACCTAGCGTAATGGCGTCCACTACGACAAAGAAAGAGGAGTGGAGAGAGCGCAGACCCTTGATGTACTGCTACAGAGTTGGGAAACTCCATCGACGTACCTGCTGGAGCTTGCACTCTACTCCTCGGACAAGAGCAGAGTAATCGCACCCACTCATTAAGCTCTTCAGGAATGTTATGTTGTCTTAAAAACATACCATATCACTTCATGTGGAACTCGATCGAAGGCCTTCTCCAAGTCAAGGAAGGCAAGATGCACCGGCTTCTGTTTCTCGCGGTACCTTTGTATAAGTAGGCGAACAGCGTGTATGGCATCGATAGTGCCACACCCAGGTACGAAGCCACATTGGTTAGTAGAAAGCTGGGCGACTTACTAATGCGTCCATCAAGAATTCGCGCAAGGATCTGCATGCTATGCGAAAGAAAACGAATGGGACGGTAGCTTGTGCGGTCTTTTGGACTGCCTGTCTTCTTCCAAATCGGAATCGTCGTACTTATCTGCCAACTATCAGATACTTTCTTCTCCGCAATACCTGGTTGAAGAACATCTTCAGCAACTCAGCTGGGTAGCTTCGAATTCCACAAATCGGCCGCTTGATCGTCAGGGTCCGTTGTAAACAGTGATTTTCATAACGGAACCGTACAAGGAAGGAGCAGAGGGAATGGCTGCATGGACAAACTCTGTCGTCGAGATTTCCTTGAAGTAGTTGCGCCATCGATTCAAGGTCATTTTGCAGTTCATTAGGACCATTCTCCTCGCTGATGCCAAAGAACTTTTAAACCTCCTCCGTCTGGCGATGACGGACCTTAACGAGACGACAAAGAAATCGCTCACCATTGCGTGGCTCAAGTTTAGTGTTGACAACATCGTAATGAGTGGCTCTTGCAACGGCCACTGCCCTCTTGGATCACTTCTTCGCTTCCTGATACAAACGCCATTCCTCGACTGTCTTGTCGCTGAGGAATGCATGGTATAAACTCTTCTTCTTGCGGACTCTTTCTTTAACCTCGTTAGTCCACAGTCATGTCTGCCTGTCGACCTTACGCCGTCCCTGTTTTGTAGTGCCAAGTTTGGAGCGTGCAGCATCTAGCAAGGCTTCGACACCACATCGCTAGGTTTCTTCGACGGTCGTGACCTTCGGCAACCGAATACGAGATGTCACAGCTGCTTCATTCTCCTTCAATCGCCACCACGTAATTCCTGTTGCACCGCAACGCCCGGTCTGCCTACTGCTCAAAGGAGCGATTTTCATAGTGCAGATCAGCGGCCGATTTTGCGTGGCGACCGTCTCATACGGCACGATCCTTGCGTCGGTGATTAGCCCTTGGTCTCGATTCCTCACAAAAACAAAGGCATTTTGCGTTTTATTGTTCTCGCTATAAAACGAGATGAAGTGAGAGTCACATTTTCGAAATTTTATGTTCACGATGGTGATGTCGTGCGACTCTGCATACTCAAATATGAGATCACCATCGACAATACGTGACCCGTATCCGAAACCACGGTGACAGCTGTAACCGTCTTTCGTTGCTCCAACGTGACCACAGAGATCACCTGTGATCTTAGTGGTCACGTTAGAAGGCCTAGGCCTAAGTTAAATGAAAGTTGGATTTGCGCGTCTTTGCGGACAAGGGGCCTAGACTAAATCTTCGGGAGTGAAACTCTACTGGACCTAGAATGTTGTAATTGGTAAAAATTGGTCGTTGTCGAACAAGGACCAAGACCATATTTGGAGAAAACCTGTCGTTGAGTCACTGAAAAGTCGTTAGGGAGTTCTTACTTATAGCAATTCCACGAAACATTTCATATTGTTGCGGATTAAATAAATTCCCGAGTGCTGAAATCAATCCAGCCAAGAATTGTGTGCTTCCATGGCTTCTAACTGCTCTCCTTTTCTTTGATCTTGAATACTGTGCCATACACCACCGGCGCCGTTTGATCAAACGGTCAGGTCATCCCGGATACGAATGAGTGCTGATCGGTCCCACGAGGTGTGGATGTTGCGCTCGATCAAACGGCGCCGGTGGTGTAAAGGCGTAGAGCATTCCCGCCCGGTCAGAGGGAGGTACGGGTTCGAGTCCCACCTGGCGCTAGAAGTTTTGATCTCAAGAAAGCGTCGTTGTGACAGCTTACTACCTCGATACCAGCCACTTGAGGCTTAAGGAAACTGATTTGAACTGTGCCATGCAATTTTAAAGCAAATCCTGTGCTATCAAAAGCAAATGTGCAGCAGATGCCCCAGCGGTTGGAAACCTTCGTAATCTGACCCAAAACAGTCATTGTATCCTCTCAAAACGCGGCGGCTCGTATGAGTGGGCTATCGGACGGCGCCTCCGTGGCAGACTAGTCAAATTACGCTAGAATGAAGGGAGGAGGCGTGCTGTGGCGCATCAGGAGGGTGTTCAAGAACTAAGGCACTGATTAGCAGAAGCAAATGCGTAACTGAACCGTCTGAAGGTGATGCCGATTTTGAGCGTAGTGGAGGGGATCTGAATGACTTCATACCGCAAAACCACTCACCTGATCTTAAGGAAGGTAGAGCAAGGTTGGAGCATAATAAGGTTCTCGAATGTTGCCTTTTGTACTGCTAGGGAGGGAGCAAAGCTACGCATGCAGAGCAGATAGCTTAAAGTGACTGACCTTAGCTTACGAATAGTGATTCCCCCATATCTCGCGAAGCGAGACACGTCGACAGGTCTGTGGGACTACTTGTATTGTCTTTGATTATATACTGACGAGCTTTGTATGCGCCTCTGCAGAGTCTCACGCAGTACCCGGAGAACTCGTCCATACCGCTCCCGCCGCAGTGGGGACCCAGCTGCCACAGTGGTGGAAGCCGCGGCGCCTACGAGTTGTCGCGGAGCCGCTGGTCGCAAAGATCCCGAAGGCTGTCGTAGCTCACGGCGGCTCGTACTATACCTTTGTCCTTTTCGAATTTCGAATAGTCGAATTTCGAATAAATTCGAATTTCGAATACTCGAATATTCGACTATTCGAAAAAAGTCCATTATTCGAATTATTCGATTATTCGAATATTCGAGAAAGTCCAATATTCGAATTATTCGAATATTCGAAAGTGGCCAATATTCGAATATTCGTTTATTCGAATATTCGAAGGCTTCGAATATCGAATATTCGAATAGTCGAATATTCGAATATTCTTTATCAATCTCTTTACAAGTTAGTGGCACTCTTCTTCGAAGACCAGGGGAGTGTGACCTTATGATAAAAATGACGTTTGAGTTTCGCGCGTCGCTCAAAGTGCGCCGAATTGTGTGTACGCAATCTGACAAGGGAAGTCAATGAACTTCCCGTGGAGATTTCCAAAATGACCTATTGCTTGTTATAAGGGTGTGCCTAAGAAGCACCATAGTGGTCTTCAAATGTCCTGCGGGCATCTGGGTAGGTCAAAAATTACAAAAAACCGTAGCACTTCAGTGCTGGCTGATAAGGCGAAAGTGACGCCTTGAATGGCCTTGAAATACTCAGAAATTAACATGCAGATGCTATAGAGCTTTAATTATAGTTAGATGTTAGAAATCTGACAATTTATTAGGTTTCTGAAAGGGACTGTGGGGTATACTCAAGGGCGACAAACTGGGGGTGTGGATAGCGGGGAGAGGTCCAGGTTCGAATCTAGGAGAGGTGTTTACGGATTGCTGTGCGTTTTGATAAATGTAGAACACATTCTCATTTTAACCTTATTTACGAACATGATCGAAATGTGTTGCTTCAGTCCATCTCAGGGATGTGCTGATCGGGCTTCGGGTTCCTATAGAGAGCGTTTCTCTTGTAAATTTTACTAATTTTACAATTTCTTATAAAATGTATCATTTTTGACCCACTTCGTAGTATTGGTCTTCTTGCAGCCTATTCTTCCTCGGCCACTCTCCCGCGCAGACAGGGGGGGGGGTTTCAAACGTAGGTACTTGTAGTAATTCTCAAGACTTCGTAAGTAGAGAATAAAATTTCGTCCAAACGTTGTCCTGAGGGTTAACTGAGGTTCTGATCACGAAGCTGGCAAACGCTTTCGGTGTTACGGTCGACCACAATAGGCGATGGTGAGTGTGTGCAAGAAAAGGTGCAGAATAACCGGCCGTGTTGTACTATCGTGACTCCAAAAATTGAGTGGAGGTCGGAATTTTTTTCGCCCAAACATCGCCTGTACTGCTACTTTGAATGCTGAGCACGAATATGGTATCCAATTTCGACAATTTGGCCGCTTACGATATTTCATAGTGTGTGTTCGTGAGTAAGGATGGGGTTGTCATGACCACTGATTTCGTCCTTTCCTCACCTTAGGAAATTATTTAGGCTGCTGTCACGAATCTGTCATTTCTTTTCTAAATTATCCATTTTTCGTGCACTACTTTCCATCTCAAAGTCGAAGACTGGAAAGCAAGTCTGATCACATATGTCGGTGAAGAAAGCGATTCTATGTACTCAAACTGATAAACTTGATCACTCATGAAAATGTGGAATCACGCGATCACGCGAAAACGTTTACTAGATTTGCGATCAGCATCTCAATTAGCTCTCTAGATGACGTTTGGGCGAAACCTGCTTTCGATCTCCGGAGTTGTGGGAGTACAAGTCCCTAAACCTTCGATTAGCAGAGAGTGGTGGGGAGGCGATGGGCAGCAAGGGTGTGCGTTAAATTTTTTCGGTAAATTTTTAACGACCACTTTTTAACGAGAAATTCTCGCGTTAAAAAGGTAAATTCGGTAAATTCGTTAAATAAAATGTCCCTTAGCTGCATTCAGTTTTAAACCACTGGGGTGCCTCTCGGACAATCCCCCACAGCGCTCAATAGGTCACTTATAAGATTCCCACGGGAAGTTCATTGACCTGCCTTGTGAGTTGACGCGAAGTAAGCGCTGCAAGCGCGGCCCTCCGCTGCGCATCTGCTTCCTTGTAAACGGACGTCGAGCGTGCTGTGGCCATTCACGTGAATCGCAAGTGATTAGGGTTATGCCTGTACACAGATATTTTTACCTTCAGTATACTACGGGAGAATCTTCGTTTTGTATTTCTACCCCAGTTACAACAAGGGAACGATTAGAGCCGAAGGGGCTGCGGTAAGGAGGTAGAACTTTCAGGGGCCTAGAAAGCTCCTGCTTTCTGCCAGTAAAGACGTTGAAGAAGAGAGGAAGAGCAGTGGCTATGGAGTACAAGAGCCAGTCATACTCCGTTTCCTATGAAAGTGAGCCATCCCCATTTCCGCTCTAACACTGTCCAAGTCGTAGTGTCCGTTTCTCTTCAACGGAGCTAGAACACAAACTGAATGTCATTCATGAGACTCCACTGCGCCCTTTCTGCACCAGATCGCCTTTGTGTCATTTCTCCGCCCATGATAATCACTCTTTTACCACTTGGAAGCTTCGCTATAACATAAGGAAGGATAGTAACCTATAGAGAAAGGCCTATAATAATCTAACTCTGCCTACCCAAAAAGTTTCTCTCTTCTCGGTGAACGAATTCTTAGGGAAGCAAAGCGTGCTTCGTTGCCATTATACCGCTGTTATTGTCCTTTGGTCTCGTAAAGGAAATGGATGGAGCAGCCATCCATTTCCTTCACAGTGGGTAATAAAAAATAATTAAATGTCAACCACTGGGTGACGACAGTAAATAATAGTGTTCATTTGATTATTCGAATATTCGACTATTCGAAATTCGTTTATTCGAAATTCGACTTTTTGAAAATCGAATATTATTCGATCATTCGAAATTCGAAATTTTGAAAATCGAATATTATTCGATCATTCGAAATTCGAAATTTTGAAAATCGAATATTATTCGATCATTCGAAATTCGAAATTTTGAAAATTGAATATTATTCGACCATTCGAAATTCGAAATTTTGAAAATCGAATATTATTCGATCATTCGAAATTCGAAATTTTCTCCCAAGGACAAAGGTATAGCTCGTACCCGCAGTGCCAGGAGCTGCGGGTGAGACCCGCAGGGCGGCGTGATAGATGGGTGTCAATTATGGTTCATCTATTTGGGGGTCGAGCGTTCTATCGTCCTCCTGGCCCGCCCACCCTCCAACCCCTGGGCTTGCTCGAGTCCGGTGGCTGCCTTACGAGATAGTGGAGGCGCAGGAATTTGCCACATCTCTGTTTAAAGGGCGGGGGTTAGAACGCCACTCCGCCATCTATTTGGAAACATTCTTTTAGCGAATCTACATGCTAGGAGTATAACAGGTTGATGCATAATTTCTGTCCATAAAAGAGCTTGACAACCTACAATCACTGTTAGTGTCGACAGATGGAGGCGTATGGAACCCTGCACTTAAAACGTAACGCAAAAAACCTTAGCACGATATTAGGTAATCTTGTTTGCACTGCAAATCTTCGTGGCCTTCCATTTAGCCGTGTGAGGTTTAAAGAAACCCTTGCACGGAAATGCTACAACAAAGCAGACCATTCTTTTCAGTATGGGCTATAACTGCATCTCACAAACCTCCCAGACTCTACAGAGCATCGGGGGAATGCTGTCATCACAAAGGCTACCACATAATCTTCGAGCTGCTTGTAAACCGAGTAATCTCTAGAGGTAGAACGACAAAAGTGAGAGCAAGCGCAAAATGGTAGAGCTGTTGAGTTATAAGGAGTATTCTATTAGATGTCTGGCTTACATTCAAGAACTCCTAACTTGGCTTTAAAAAACGCTTCTTCACAAAGCAAGAAGCGTTTTCCTTACTATATCTCTGACATTCTTAGAGGTCGCATCTGCCGGCAATTGTACGCAGCACTGCGTACAGTAACCCTCCACACCACCCGCCGTTGTCATAGCGGGCTCGCGGCACACGCAAGACTCTGCTGCCGGCCTAAGACGATGCTCTAGCTTCGGGTTTCAATTAGTCAAATGACGTTCTCCAAGATATAGCTCTTATTTTCAAATGCTGCTAGTAGTAAGGTCCCATGATAATGCTGTCAAGGAGTGATTATGTGTAGATCCTGCCTAGTGTTGATCGAGTTGTGCTTGTGTATGTTGCACTTTCACGTACTATAGGTCCCGCGCGAAATCTTCCCCCGCTACCGTAACCCCACGCCAATAAAAGGCGAGTCAGTGGTAATGAGCGATTCATTCGCCATCTGTCTTGGCCGAGTGCGGCGTGGAATGGGACGAAGGCGGCCTGAAATAAAACTTCTAAGGGAACGCTGTTCTCCGGCCATCCCAACAAGTCGACGACAGTGACTAGGTTATTGTACAGTGCTGTAAAGGGTTCATTGCAGTTTTAAGATGGTGGCCGTGTGTATATATTTAGATGGTGTTCCATTGAAATACATAGGCGGTCTTAGTACTTTAGTGGTCTAATTCATTGATTCTTATGTGCAGTTTACTTGATCTATTATCTCTGTGAGTATAGTACGCGTTCAGTAATTTATTTTCGTGTTTCTTCATTATTGCTCAACAAACATACATAGTGTATATACTATAGTGTATATACTATATACTGTACTTTTAAACAGTGTTTTTTAAAGGAATTCAAGCAAACATCACTTGCACTCCCAATCAAATGGATGTGGACGAACGCTTGTTTGAAGCAAACTTCAAGTCTTACATTTTACAGAATCTTCACTGCCTTGCTCTTCGACATGAGCAAAATCTCTTCATCTCTTCATTTTAATCATTTCGGTTCGATGTGTAAGAAATTTATAGTCTTTTAAACAGTGTACCCATTTTTGAGACAACCTTGTAAATGGGTACGAAGAGATTTCATATGCTTGTCTCCTAATTTATTTATTTATACGTGGATATTCACGCAAAACAGAACAAACAGAACATGCACATTAAGAACCAGGACAGAGCAAAGAAAAATATACTGTTAGGTACAAGGGACAGAAAGCGGCAACAGTTGGAAGCAAACTATTAAGGAACATCCTGGAGATACCTGTCAATAAGTCTTTTGTATTGCCTCAGCGTTTTGGTAAAATGTTTTTCTTCTAAAACTTTTGAAATTCGGTTCCAGCTCGGTCTGTGAAAAATGTGGACCTTATATTACTTCTAGCTATTGGAATCTGAATCTTCAACTGACCACCTCTAGTAATTGAGCAAGATAGTGAATAAAATTCCTGAAGAGGAAGATCCAACATACCATTGATCAGCTTATATATAGTGATTAGATCATAACGTTTCCTGCGAGAAGCGAGAGCTTGCTTCTCTCAAGGGCCGATGGAATGTTAGCATAATTACACCCAGCATTAGCATAATTACTCTTATCCAAGCTTTCTTGTAAAGCTATTTTGTACAGATTCCAATCTAGAGATGTCACGTTTACATTTATGACTAAATACTGTGGTACCATATTCAAGTACAGGCCTGACATATGTTTTGTGTGCGAGCACCATGTGAACGACCGAATTTGTTTTCAATGATTTAAAGATATGATGCACGATTCTGTCACCTTTCTTAGCCGCATCTTCGCAATGTTGTTTGAAGGAAAGCTTTGTGTCTAGAATGAAACCTAGCTCCCACCGTAGGTGAACTACTGAGTGGCTAATGATCGAGATGATAGACCTTTCTATTGACGTGCTCTCCAATGCGAAATACTTTCGACTTCTGTCCGGATAATGGAAGATTCAACTTAGCTGACCAATCAACAATTTTATTGCAGACTGAAGAGCATTGTGATCTTCCTCACACAATATTTTTGTATATTTTGATGTCATCAGCAAACATTTTTACTTTAATTCTTGACGAAGCTATTTGAGCACGCGAAACTGTGGTGATGTAGTCCGTATTCAAATCAGATTATCTAAGGTGGTGGCCTCGGATATGACTACGACAGTAGTGAGCAACAAATATGCGTTGTTGGAGTTATTACGGTTTTGTGCCTAGGCACTATTTAGCTTTATAAACTGTTAGCTATTTCTTTCATGTATGCACGAAAGAAATCCGCTCGAATAATGCAATAATGGCAGGCTTTAGAAGAATGCACTGCTTGTGCATTTGACAGATTTTTGCATTCAGGGCGCGTTGAGAGCGGTTCTACAGCTGACGTTTCTATCGTTCGTCTCGTTCGGCATTCCTGTCATTTTCCTGCTTTTCATCCTCTACAACGTATTCTGCGTGCCGTTCAGTGAGTCGCTCTCGCTGTTAATTTATTTCTTTACGAAAATGCGGTACAAGATACTCAACCCCAGTTGCTTGCACTGACGCTGTATGGGGCTGCTCCTTAGTAGTTGCGCTCGTCATCAACTTGTTAGTGGTCCCGTAATCGAAAGCGGACGAAACACTTCACTGTGAGTAACCAAAAGACCACAAAAGTCTCGTGCACCGCTCTCCATAAAACCTCGACAGTCTGACTTATTGTTATTAGTCCTCCTTTCGAAGAACCCAAAACTCAGACAATTCAACAGAACAGTTTCGAAACTTTTGCGCCCACGTTCTGACGATATCGTTGTTCAGCAACGACTTAAAGAACGAATTTGCGAAGACCACCCAGTCACAACGTCAGTAGCTTCAGCTATTCTCATCGCTCCTGGTAGCAAATAGTTGCAATGACTGTCGGTAGCATTCAACCCAGGTACGAACGCTAGTCAGCACTGTTCCATTAGCACCGAGTCTGCCCAACTAAGTGACAACCTGTAATGGCGTAGAGCATTCCCGCCCGGTCAGAGGGGGGTGCGGGTTGGAGTCCCGCCTGGCGCTAGAAGTTTTGACCGCAAAAAAACATCGTTATGACAGCTTACAATCTCGATACCAGCCAATTGAGGCTTAAAGAAACTGATTTAAATGACAACCATTGAGCAGTATGTATGCAATACTACACTGATGCTGAGGACTATGGAGTCTCATAGCTCACATAGTTGAGTGGAAGGCAAGAAGTCACTGGTTAGTGAAATACGCTCGTCTCTGTAGTTAATTGCTGGATTATGCTTCTGAATCCAGGACGCCTCATGGGTCTTCCTGCGCCATTTGAAGCCTTTGAGATAACGTGCTGGTTACGAAAATTCGAAAGTCCTTCAGGTCATGCTAACAGTGTTTCATTTGCCTTTGGAGTTGTATAGTGGAGTTTCATTAGAAGGCCTTGTGTTTACACAGACGGGGACGTCTTCCTCTTTCAAACAGCAAAACCCTTGATCACGTTCAAACATAAGGCCCACTGATCAAGCCCACCGCACAACCTCGGTGAACACACAAAGCTCAAAGAGCAAACCAGCCTTTTGCTCCCATCTGCAATGAGCACTGGAGGGTGTGCCATGTTTTCTGGCGTTGCATCATTCAAAATTACGCATCAGAACCTCGTCTTTTCACGAAGGGCGGGTATCGTACTAGCTCACAGTGAAGGAGTTGAGTATTTCAGCGTACGAGCTGTTCGCTTTGTTCGAGTATGCGACGGTGGCGTCGATCTACGCCTTCCACCTGAGCTCGCTCTCCCTGATGACGGGCTCAATCTACATCATTCACAACAGCATCAAAGCGCCAGCGAAACGGGTGTGAATTGTATTTATTGTACACAGAATAAATTAATAAATATATCACACATACACTTAGCTCATCGAAATTCCTTCGGCCCGTAGTTTCTGCGAAATGATCTTCAATTTCTTTCATACACTTTAGAAAAGAGGAAAAATTTAAAATCTGTAGAATCTCTAACGATTTCGTGAGTTTTCCTAGTCATCTTCTGAGGATTCCTAAGATTCTTCTGTCTAGCTGTCAATTTACCCGTGGCTGTCTTGGGCTGCTATTTCTGCACGGTAGCTACCGTATCAAGGACTCGAACTGCTTCCGACGAGCTGGATCCAGCTCCATCGATGCCTGGTCAAGCACAGCTCGCTCACCCATCTGAAAAAGATAAATATATAAGGGATGGCTCTGACTCAAGAGCTCATCAAGTGACGCAATGGTTAAGCCGTAAATCTCAGAGTTCAGCTATCGTTTCACATGAAGAGTCAAGCAACCGATTTCTTACTGATGTTGTAAGCGCAACCCGAAAGTGCACTTGGTCACACGATGGTCAGCCAACGCTTTAGTCGTGCTTGTATTAAGTCAAGGCTTATACCAACTCATTAAGGGTGAGTAGGTTCGCCTCGAAGGTACCAAGAGCTTCGATTTGGGGTGCATGCGACAGTCTGCGCCGTTTCCTACTGCGCTAGGGAATTTATTTGAAGTCAGTGAGTGATGAGTGCTTCAAAGGTGACTCCCATTTTGGCCAAATTTTTCACGCATTCTGCCTCCGACAACGAATACGCCCCGTGATGTCGCTCCCCTGAGCTTCACCTCACTTCGTCTTGTGACAACAATGCAAAGCGTTTCGATGGGCGCGTTCCGTACTTAATATATGAAGACAAAAAAAAAACACACAACAACTTCAATATTGGCGGACGTGAGTGAACAGCTACGCAACGACATACCAGAGTGGTCAGTCCTTTAGCGAACTCAGTGACGGCCTTCTTCATATCGCTGTCTGATACACCAGCCTTCATGCACTCCCATAGGATGGGAAGCGCCACCACCTCTACTTGCTTTGGCTTCGCCGAGTAGAGAATTTGGTTCAGACCTAAACTCCTTATTTTATAGATTATATAAGTTCTCCAAAAGAATGAGCGAAACTGAACTCACGGTTGAAAACGATGAGCATGAAAGGCTTCTGCTTCACATTGGCTTTACGGGTGGCAGCGGCAACGGCGGGAGAAAGGCTCGCCGGATCTGAACGGCCACGTTTAAGCGGCTGCTTATGGAACACGGGAACACGTCGTTTGTGACTCAGTCGCAACTTTGATTTCTGTTTTTTTTTTGATAACTGCCAACGTTCGATGGCTCCAATTTGATGCCATCATTGCACAATTCCGCTCATCTGGAAAATTCCCGTGGAACAGGCTGGCTTAACCCAATGTTGCTGTGCGTAACGACAGCAGTAGAGAGTTTTCTTCGTCGCATGTTTTTCTGGCTTTTTCTTTCCCATCTTCTTCTCATAGACTTCCAGTCCCGATCGCCTGCTATGCCCGCTGCTCATGTTAGATGACACCATTGTCTCTTGCTTAAGGATCTTCTACCGTGCTTGCGCTGACTTCGAGAAGACGACCTTCCGTCGCGTTCGAACTTGCCATCCTTTGGTAGGTATAGAGTTTTGTGGCGGCACTATTCTGGGCGTTAACTAGTTTTATGTCACCTCGACCCTATTCATGCAATACCGTGTCGTATACTACATATCCCGCCGAGTCTGCAGAGCAGGACTCTAACTGCCGCCTAAACCAAGGTGCCGCTTGTTTTTTCTTGCTGACGCGGTTATTATATAGTTGTTAGGTGTCGTCGTAAAGCGTAGAAGCTAACTGAGCGAAGCTGCAGTTCCTGCGTTTTCTCAGAGTCACGTTCCGACTACTGTCAAGGAGGCAGCGCTTCATCATTGCATTTCATCGCATTCGCATCTTCTGCTTTGTTCCACGTGTTCGTCTGAAGCTTTTGCTATCTACCAGGCTGCCCAATAATTCCTGTCCGAAAATTTTCAAAATTCTATAATTTTTCTTAGAAGTGTTATAATATCAGGCAAGTGTAAAAACCTTCTAGAAGGTTCTCCAGAGTTCCACACTAGGGGTATATAAGGCGCAGTCGCCTGTCTAGCTACCAGTACAAGCTAAAATGGACCAAGGTCGAATTCGTACGTTCGTGTACTACGAGTGGCTGCTGGGCAACGACACGGGCGCCGCGGTCGCCAACATCTGCAGAGCGTGCAAGGAGGATGCAGTGTCCCAACGCACAGTCAGGCGCTGGTTCAATCGTTTCGAGAACGGCGACACGAGCCTCGAGGACAGGGAGCACAGCGGGAGGCCTTCTAAGGTGGATTATGACGAAGTCCGTCGCTGTATCAAGGAGAAGCCGGATGCCACCACCCGTGAGCCGGCGACGACGCTCGGCTGCAGCAAGTCCACCATCCACAATCGACTCAACTTACTCGGCTACCACAAAGTTCTGGCCCATTGGATCCCCTACGGTCTGACGGACGCCAACAAGCAGAGCCGTGTGGCCATCTGTCAGTCCCTCCTCCTACGTCCGCATCGCAACAAGGAGTTTCTCGAGGACCTGGTCACTGGGGATGAGAGCTGGGTCCTCTACGACAACGTCGCCCGCCGTGCCGTCTGGATCCCGCGCGGAGAAAAGCCGCCGACGACGCCGAAAGCCGACCTGCACCCGCTGAAGATCATGCTCTGCTGGTGGTGGGACGCCAAGGGCATGCTGTACTTCGAGCTGCTCCCGCAAGGCAGGACGGTCACCGCCTCCATCTACACCGATCAGCTCGAGAAACTAGCCGCCGCTATAGAAAAGCGTCCCGACGGGCCTCGGTCCACCTGCTGCACGACAACGCGCGCCCCACGTGGCGATGCAGACCCAGCAGAATTGGCGACGCGCGGCTGGGAGACGGTTGCCCATCCGCCGTATTCCCCGGACCTCGCCCCCTCCGACTACCACTTGTTCCGCCCGCTGAAGCACCATTTGGCCGGAAGAAAATTCACCAACTACGACAAACTCAAATCCGACATCGCGGACTTCTTCGAGTCGCAGCCCCCGGAGTTCTGGGCGAAGGGCATCGGTGACCTGCCCAATCGATGGACCACTGTTGTGGATAACTGTGGTGATTATATTGTTGATTAGACTTGTTTTTCAATAAAGTTGAAAAAAATTAACAATGGTGAAATTTTCGGACAAGAATTATTGGACAGCGTGGTAGTTTTCCACCAGTTTCAGTTCGTGGCGAAGATTGGAAATACCCAGCTGAGGTCGAACTGTTGAGCTGCTAGCGAAGAGCGCAAGCACTCCCGACTATCTCTGCCGCTTCGCCACGTGCTGCTATGAACTGGTTGGAGGAGTGTGGAAAGGACATCGTTGCAACATTTTTGGGCTACTAACTGATGACGCAGCAGGAGCATGGTTGCGCAGCCGGAGGAGGCGCCAGCTGTCATGTGTACGCCGATTCAAGCTTCTTGGTACGGCTCCCGCCGAGGCCAAGTAAGCCTTCATCTCTGCGGGGTCAGCGAATTGGGGCCTGATTTGTCAGGGATGGATAAAATACTGTCTTGTCCATCGGTCGACCACCGCAAGTCATTGCATAGGCCAAATACGGATTGAAATCTCCTCCACGATATCCCGCAGAAGTAGGATCAGGGCACATTCCAGGCATATGTATACTGACTAACGCCGATCTTAACCCATTTATCTTGCCCTTAACTGGCGACCGTTGCTCCAGAAACTCTACTTAGGATCTCTGGATAAACATGCTCCAATATTTTACAATTATAAACAGAAAGGCCTTTTCTAGCGATTATTTTCGCATCATTTAACTTTTTCAATCTAACGAGTGGGACATTAAATGGAGTGCCACATCACGGCTCGAAATCGCGTCCCCGTTGACGAGGCGGGTTTCTGCACCCAATGAGTGAAATGGAACCAGTTTTGATAGTTGGATAGAAATGAGATGACGACTGCAAAAAGTAAGGCGGTTCCAAGCTGCGATGACGCATTGATTTTAGTATAGATTTGCTCGGAATTATTTACGCTGCTTAGCGCCTCCATTACCCGAAAAGTCCTAAAATCTGGCTGGCTTATAAAAGCAATATCGTTATACTCATCCTATTACGTGGAGCTCTCTAAATGTTTACTGTCAGAATAGCTTAATCTCTGCTAGATAACGGATGTTGTAGTAGAACCTGATCTCCTCTCCATCCTCTTCTCTCTCTCTTGTCTTAGCCCTCGCTATCTCATCACATCGACCCTTCTCCTGGCGAGGGGTTATTCATTCAATATATCGAGTTGGCGTTTATTCCTTCAGTGGTGGGGCGTTTATTCCTTCGGTTGTGGTCATTTTATGCCTGCCATCCTGATTCTCGTGCTAAATCCTTCGGGATTCGAAAGCAGGATTGTTCGTCAGCCGCTCCCTCTCTCTCTGGGTCGGGCTCGGCAGTCATAACAGATTTCGCGTTCTTCAAAGAGGACGTACCGGAGCGAACAAGCGAAAAGCGATGTGTGAGACTACGCTACCATCAATTCGGAAAACGTGACATCGGATTTTCGACCTCCGGCTGCTCAAAAGTTTGCTCAATCTGGATTGTTCATCATTTTCTCATACTCAGTTCGGACGCAACGTTTACCTATCCAATTCAGACCACCTGGGACATGTATCGCTATTCCGTATCAAATGAGATTTCAGTAAATTGTAGAATCTGCAATATTGGTATTGACCGAATGAAACAAAGCACCCAGTGTAGAATTAACTGTGGGAAGCTGGAAGAGCCTCTCTGAGCTGCAGATGCAAATTCAGCCACGGAAACCGGAGAGGGGAAGTCAAAGGAACAGCACTAAACAGAGCCATTGAGATGGGAAAGTAGGCGGACAAGAACGCACCGACTCGCTTGATGGTCTCGCTGAGACACTTCTGCGCGGTGGTGCGATGATCCTCGCTTTTGCTTGACAGGTGAGACATCAGCGCCAGAATCAGTTGGTTCAGCACCGCTTTCAGATGCACTTCTGTTGAGTAGAGCCTGAAATCGAGCTAATCAAAACACTAGCAACAGAAGGAGTCCACTCAATGTGGAGTAACTTTGTGGACGCACTTGCTGAGAATTGGCAGTGTAACCAGGTAGGTGTCGAGACCTTCCAACGAGACCTTGCTGTTGATGTCATTCAGGCGGCCGATAAATGCTTCAATCAACTGAAATCGAGGCAGATCAACCGTATGATGATGACGCTATTCACAGCTTTAAAGGCAAACGATTTTGTTGGTGTCCAATGAGCAACTGAGATCAAAGAAAAGCTATAGGGAAAGATGAGCCATTGCTTCATATGAATAGAGAAGGAAAATTTGTAAGAAACAAATTTGAGAAACGTGTATCTGTTCCTTGAGGCCTAGTAAGGTTGTCGAATGATCACCTTGGTGTCGCTAGCTATAGCCTTTGATGCCGTACCACACATCTCCTCGAAACGCTTCAAGCCGCCGAGTCTGCGCTCCCAGCTGGAAAGAATGCACACAGTAGGAAACGGGAAATAACATCAGGCATGCTTCAGTTTAACGTTAGGACCGTTTTAGCACAAGACGCTAATGAATGCGTGTCAGAGAACCCCGAGTTTGGAGATTCGCTGACTCAAATTAACAGGCTTTGGCTCATCTTTGTCATGTTCACTTTTGTTTGTTTTCCTTTTGGTTTTAACTCTGAGTGATTGACGAACAAAATAAATAACTAAATAAAACCTGAAGCGATGCTGGTAGGTCTTTATATGGTGAGCTTTAACTGAGCTGTTTTGGTTTAGATCGGAAACGGGTGGGTCTGTGCAGAAGATGAGAGTTGGAACAATAATGGTGCGACATTCCTTTCGGAAAGCAAAAAGTGTGATTGCTAGCGTTTCCATGCTGGAATGTGGGTTCAATGTTGGCTATCGCTTCAATGGAATAAGGCTGGAAAATCTCCGAAGAGTTCCTGGTGGCCATGAGAATAGAAGGGAAGGCTAGCAAAAGCTGTTACGGCTGAATACGGCTGACCAGGTGGATCCACATCGCAGATTCGAATTCTCTCCTTCCTGTCTGTTGCACCTCACTACGTATCTGTGGAGGTCGGCGATCGTCCGTGAAGGTTTAGTAGGTGCTCCACCACCGCTCCACCACCGCACGACTTTTTTTGCAGTTATTTTTGTAGAAGCTGCTGTGAGGATGCGATGCAATGTGGAGCTTGTAGCCAAACCGCTCTCATGGTTTACAGCAAGAGTACTACTTTTACAATTGTAAAAATCCTTTTTCGTCAACAAAGTCGCTGCAATGCACAAGCGCTGCGATTCGCTAGCCTTCCTATGTAGAAATGATTCAAACCAGTTTCTTTTAAGCCTCAATTGGCTGGTACCGAGGATGTAAGCTGTTACGACGATGTTTTGTTGCGATCAAAACTTCTAGCGCCAGGCGGGACTCGAACCCGCACCTCCCTCTAACCGGGAAGTTTTGATCGCAACAAAACATCGTCGTAACAGCTTACATCCTCGGTACCAGCCAATTGAGGCTTAAAAGAAACTGGTTTGAATCATTTCTATCAAGACCTACAGCTTAACTGGTTCCATGCTGATATCAGCGGCCGGCTCATCCCGATCAGGGATGGGCGGAAATTTTGAAAATTTTCCCAGAAAACAGAAAACAGAAAATCGCTTTCGTCAGAAAACAGAAATCAGAAAACAGAAAGGCCAAAAACGCCAGAAAATCAGAAAACAGAAAACAGAAAACAGAAAATTTCGAAATTATCACATGACCTAATTATTTTACCCAAAGATCCATATTTCCAGTAGCAAATGCTTTTGTATGACTAGAAATGTAGTCGTAGACCAGCGTTTTAATTTGCGCGCGTTTATAAAAATTTCTATTACACTCCAGTGCACTGCAATCAGCAAGTTTAAACGTGGACTGATAGAACCTAGGAATCTCGACCCTTGAAGTATACAACATTACTCATAAGCTCTGTTTCACCTCTAACGCCTCAATTAAATAATGGTCTCACTAGTAAGAAACTGGCCTTTTAGAGTACCGAACACGATGAAGGCTCAGTGATCACTGTTTGCATCAACTCAATTGCTAGAGTTTGTAGACACACTCTCGCAACATACTCTAAAGCTGTGCAGAGATCCGTTGGTATTACTGGCTCCGCCAGAATCTGTATTCCTAGTTCGTTTCGTTCCTCGGGAATACCTTTCCTTGTAAGTGGCCTAGCTGAAAATTTTCAGGCCAACATAAATGCTCTTTACAGCACCTTACTACTTAGCCGACTAAAGATGTGAATTTCACAGAACAACACGAGATTGTGTCTGAGGGGGCTGTCAGCACAACAGGTCTTGGGCGGAGGTGCTTTCTTGAATGCGTAGACAACATATAATGAAGACCGAGCATAGCGTATACCCTCTCCATCACATTATTCATCTCAGTGGAAGACCAGAAGAACCGCCTTGGTGTACAGAGGAGTGCACGGCATTAGCAACAATCGCGCGATCTGCCTGATGCTCGCAGTCTACAAGCTGTTCACTCGAGTAATCTTGGATAGGGACAGTCATGCGAACAGGCAGGATTTCAGAGAGGATTCCGCACGATCCTCCACACACACCATTACGAAGCTCATCGAAGTGTCGCGAGAGTACAAGCTGCCGCTGTACCTTACGTTCGTCGATCTGAAGAAGGCATTCGACTCTGTCGAGACTGAAGCGGTCCTCGAAGCCCTGCTCACTCAGGGCGTTCCTACTCTGTACGTCAGAATCCTTCGAGAGCTGTACAGTGGATTCACGACAAAGGTTTCGCCATTCTACAACAAGTCGTTGCCAACGTGAACAGAGAGGTTCGATGAGAGGCTATCCCCGGTTCTCTTCAGCGCCACCCTCAAAAACATCATTCGCGAACTAGAATGGGAAGACACGGAAGTGAAAGACGACGGATGGCAGCTACACCACCTAACACCGAGTGCTAGCCAGGCGGAGCGAATGCTAGCCGACTTTGATCGTGTACATATGTGGGAATGTTGGACTGCAGCTGATTCTTACGAAGACGATGTTCATGGGGAACGGACAAGTTTCGGATGCCTCATCCTCGCTCAACGGAACGAACATCTCCGAGTGCTCCAGCTATGTGTATCTGGGTCGCGAAGTAAACATCACCAACTAACTAGCGCCGGAGTTGAGCAGGAGGAAACGAGCGGCTTGAGGAGCTGTCAAGAGTGTCGAAAGAGCAGTTGAGAAGACGAAGAACGTCGGGGCTCCGTACCTACCTTTTCGACTTCACTGTTTTTCCTGCCCTAACATACGGATCAGAGACCTGGGCTCTACAAAAGCAGGATGAACAAGCGATCAGTATCGCGGAATCGAGAGGGCAATGCTCGGAGTGACACGACCCACTCAAGTGAGAGAAGGCCTCGAGACTTCCGAGCTTCGCCGACGTTCGAAGATCAGAGATGCTGCCGCATGACCAAGGTCGAAAATTAGGTGGGCCACGTAATGCGCTTCGCAGACACCGACTAGATTCCGTGGGATGTCAAGCGAACACCAGGATGCCCAATAACGCGTTGGTCGGACTTCTTCGCCAAAGCCCTGAACAAACAATATGACGCTATTCGTGTACCAGGAGCGAAAAGGATCCATGGAGCACCCTGGAGCACCCTGGCACGCGGCATGAACGTATGGAGACGCTGCTGGTGCCCACCCTACCCTCAGTAACTCTAGGACAAGTGGTTAGTTAATACATAATTAAATGCCCCTCAGAGTACTAATTTTATAGTTTTAAAATAAAATTTTTAGTGATCGTAGACGGTCCAAACTACTGCTAAAATCGAAAAGAATACGAAGCCAAATTATGAAAGTCTTAAAATGCCCTATGATATACTCCAATACTCCTTGCCAGCAGCACTTACACAATCAATCAAGCAAACAAAGAGGCATAGTTCATGAGCATATGGCGCAATTACTACATGAGCACATCTAAAAAACGCCACATGCTTACCATGTAAGATACTGTAGAAACACTATTTTGGAATAAAGCTCATTATTCTACGATACATTTTGGATTCTTTTTATTGGATTTCTGTAATAAAATTTTGTTCGCAACTCCATTTTCTGTTTTCTGGCCAATTTTTGGCCATTTTCCCAGAAAACAGAAAACAGAAAAAATTTGCCCAAAATGGCCAGAAAATCAGAAAACAGAAAACAGAAAACAGAAATGCCGCCCATCCCTGATCCCGATGTACGGGTGAGTGCTGATGGGTCCCACGAGGTGTGGATGTTGCGTTCGATCAAACGGCGCCGGTGGTGTAATGGCGTAGAGCATTCCCGCCCGGTTAGAGGGAGGTGCGGGTTCGAGTCCCGCCTGGCGCTAGAAGTTTTGATCGCAACAAAACATCGTCGTAACAGCTTACCTTCCTATGTATGTTTGCACTAATGGTAATTTGTAGACATTTGATTCTTATGAGGTTATATGTAACCCAAGAAGTTAGATGTCGAGTATGCATCTTCAAAAAGATGGTGTGTTAATCCAAAAATGTTAAAAATTCCTTGCGAACACAAATATTTAAAAACGGCAGTGCCATAATGTGTAAGAGATTTTAAATTCAACACTAAACCTTAAAATTTAACGCGCTAGTTATGATAAAAAAAGGCGCAACATACCCAGCGGCCGTGAGATCGGCCCGTATTTCGTCAAGGTCCAGCTGCACGCTATCGGGGAGCTTCCGCTGCACAGCCTTGCGTACACTTCCGGTCCTGGACAGAGATCCAGCCAGGGACGTGCAAGTGCTGTCCAACGAATCTAGTCCCTGAAATAAGTTATGCGCTGCGTACCCAACGACAGTGAGATCAACGTCGAACTCCATCCAGACAACGACACTGCCTCATTTTTCCAACCGGAGAATGTCTCAACAATAAGTTGCTCAGCGAATTTCTACGCACTTCTCGATCAAAAAGCAAAATACAAAATACAATGTAATTCCTGCTTTGTAAAACAGAAATTTGTAGTCGTCGTGAGTGTTGTAAAAGTGAAGAAAAAGTGGATTATTTTCCACCGCAGGGCACATACCTTCTTGTCGATCTCGTCCAGCATCGACCTGACAGTGCGGTAGTCGGGATCACTGATGCTCTTCTTCACCTGCTGGTCGAAGTTGAGGTCCTGAAGTTGCAAGCTCTACATGGTGTCAGCATTCACGCGATAGTGAGGGAACGCACCTGACTGAGGTTGATCAGCGTCTGCTTGCCGTGCATCCTCACATGGGGATTCGGGTCGCGACCGAACGCGATCAGCAGCGACATGAGCTTCGCCAGCTGATCGGGCGAGGAGAGCACCGTCGCCGTCCCCAGCCGCGACACCAGCGAGCACACGTATCCCGCACACGACGCTCGTATCGTATTGTTCTTCGACCTTAAATATCCACTGATCGTGTCGCCCTTACAGACAACGACAGCGGTTCTAAAATGGCCCTCATACAGCTGAACTGCTCAGCATGGGCTCGTTCACCACAATAGTCGGCATCTTACCGGAGACCATCATCCGTTGAACAACCTGGATCGAGTGCTGCCTGTTAAGTGGGGTTTTGTACCGGTTTTGGGACATCTTATTGCAGCAGTTACGCTGATGGAACCTGGCTGTACCCTTGAAATGGAACAGCAAGATAACCAGATCGTCAAATTGCTCAAACAACTTATACCCGCGTCCCAGTCCTCCGCGTACCCAATATGTTCCTACCAGGGAGAGGTCATTCAGTCTCAGAATCTTACCATCAGAACATCGGATTCCCGGATGCTTCTCCACTCCACGACACAAGAACTGCCTATTCATTTGCCCGTACAGCTGCCTCACTATCGAAGCAGATCCTCACGAAGCGGATCTGCGAACAGTTCTTTTCAGAAGCCACCAGTTCTTTTGAGGAACTTACCGCATGCCTGCAGTTTTCAAATTCGATTCGCCGATATTTACTACCGGAGCAGATGGCCGATCGAGTGTGTGCGGTTACTCTTGTCCGAAGAATAGAGTGCGGGCGCCAGAAGGTTGTCGACGGAGTTTCCCATCTCTGTCGAAGTACAAGGGTCTGCGCTCTCTCCACTCCTCTTTCTTGTCGTAGTGGATGCCATTACGCTAGGTCTTCAGGAGCCCGTCCCTTGGACGTTGCTATATGCTGATGACGTAATGCTCGCTTGCGAAGATAAGAGTGAACTCCAGCGGCAGATGAGCGCAGCTCCATTAAGGCAAACGGCATTGAGTTGCCACGTACTTCGATGTTCAAGCACCTGGGATCGCAATCGCGTCCGATGGCGGTCTACTCGTTGAAGCCATCTCACGCATAAGTGCAGCGTGGACCAAATGGCGCTCTCAGAAGGGCGTGCTCTGCTACAAGAAGATACCAGAGCGCCTCAAGTCGAAGATCTGCAGAGCAGTCGTCCGACCAGCAGCTATTTACTGAGCTAGTGCTGGTCTAAGGCAAGAGTGAAGACGAGAAAAAAAGAAAGGCGCCTCAGCGTAATTGAAACCACAGTAAGATGCTGCGCGGACGGCCGGAATTACGCGTTTGCACCAAGTTGGCAATGTCTCCATTCGGCAAAGACTCGGTTTCATCCCGATTGTTGAGAAGCAGCTCAAAGCTCGTCTGAGATGGTACGACCACATTCCATATGGTACGACCAAAGGTGACACTGTTCGAAAGATTGGTCTTAACCTCGACGTGCTCGGAAAGCGCGAGACCAAAGCAGCGCTGGCTTGATATGCTGTATTGCATACCTTTGTCCTTGGAAAAAAATTTCGAATGATCGAATAATATTCGATTTTCAAAATTTCGAATTTCGAATGACCGAATAATATTCGATTTTCAAAATTTCGAATTTCGAATGATCGAATATCATTCAAATCTCAAAATTTCGAATAATCGAATTTCGAATTGTTGAGTATTCGAATAATCAAATGAACTTATTGTGGTCACCCAATGATTGAAATTTACTTATTTTTTACTACCCACTGTAAACTGCGTTCGACAGAGCAGCATATACAAAGGCTCAGATTGTCATTACTCTTCTACCAATTGGTTAATTGTGAAAGGGATCAGTATTTATCAATGGCGGTGCATCGATTTCTATCGATGGATCTCCTGTCCCGTGGCCGACATACTCCCGCTACTCTTTTGTTAAATCAGGGCTAATGGAGCGGAGAGTGGCGAGTCCGGTGAGTGATAAGCGCTACTGAGGCTGAGAGCGACGAGCGAGGCGAGTCGCTCTCAGCCTCAGTAGAGCTGAGGACGAACCG
This sequence comes from Heligmosomoides polygyrus polygyrus, assembly GCA_947396885.1. Classification (NCBI taxonomy): domain Eukaryota; kingdom Metazoa; phylum Nematoda; class Chromadorea; order Rhabditida; family Heligmosomidae; genus Heligmosomoides; species Heligmosomoides polygyrus. Next base: position 39,123,396 of record OX377204.1, read on the forward strand.
AGGCTGTCAAAGTCGGTGACCGGGCTCAGATGCCGTTGCTTAAGCGCCGCGAAGGCTGCTCCATCCATTTCCTTCATGAGACCAAAGAACGATGACAAAGGTATAATGGCAACGAAGCACTCTTGCTTCCCTAAGAATTCGTGTCCCGAGAAGAGAGAAACACCCTGGTTAGGCAGAGCTAGATTGCTATACATAGGTTACTGTCTCCTTAGGTTATACCGAAGCTTCTATGTGGTAAAAGAAAGATTAGCATGGACGAAGAAGTAGCACAAGGGCGATCTGGTGCAGAAGAGGCAAACTGGAGGCTCATGAGTGGCATTCAATCTGCGTTCTGGCTCTGTTGAAGAGCTTCGCGTCACTTATAAGCAAACGGACCCGAAGTCCATGGTTGGAATCTAATCAGGTAAGACACTACGACTTGGACAGTGCTATTGCGAAAATGTGAATGGCTCGCTTTCATAGGAAACGGAGTATGACTGGTTCTTGTACTCCATAGTCATTGCTCTTCCTCTCTTGTTTAACGTCTTTGCTGGCAGAAAGCAGGAGCTTCCCAGGCTCCAGAAAGTGCTACTTCCCTACCGCAGCTCCTTCCGGCTTTAGTCATTCCGTCGCTGTACTTGGGCAGAAATACAAAACGGAGATTCTCCCGTAGTATACCGAAGGCAAAAGTGTCATTGAACAGCCATAACACTATTCACTCGTTATTGACTGTCCGCAGGAGGCTCGATGGCGTTCAAAGGAAGCAGGGACGCAACGGAGCGTTTGCCCGCGCTTAACTCGCGAGGACTAACAAAGGAAGCGTATGCCTGAACGGGAACAGCGAGTCATATAGGGAGAATCCCCACCCCTCATTTAGTATCAAAATGTGTTTATTCTTTCGCCAAGAAAAAAACCCAAGGAGTGCGAGGTCGTTGTAGTCACAATGTAATGGGCGCCTCACGAGTTCGGCGGTCTTGTATGTCTGTGCGTCTGCGACAAGAGGGTCGCAGCGCAGTGGATAGAGACGTTGCTTCATGCGAGGGAGATCGAGGGTTCAATTCTACTGCGCCGCTGCACTTTTGCATTTCAGCTAATTGTTGAGATTTGATGGATTCTGACGTCTATACTATTTCAGAGGTTTTCTACCCATTTTTCCTGCTGCATGCTTTGGTACTACTCTTCACAGTTTGTTTCCCTAGATGGACCGATGACCTCGAGAAAAACCATCCTGCTCGAATTTTCAGAAGAGACCAGGATGTGACGTCGGGGGTGGTTAAAATGAGAAACGAGGTCTGCGGATCCTAAAAAAAATTAAAAATTAATTAATTAATTAAAAAAGCAAATTAACCTAAACGGCATAGACACACTCTTTCCCTCATGTCTGCCTGTCACCTGGAAATCAGAGGTCTGCTGAAGGTTTTCTAGAACCTAACACCAACAATGTCCGTCGACGGTCGAGTGGTGATCCACCTGCTCACGCTGAAGTGTGGCCCATCCTTAGACAAGGAGCCTTCGAGGGAAGAAATCAAGCTGGCCGAATAGATGGCCAGCATATTCAAGGACTTCGAAGCACGTCAACTTGAAGTTGATGAAGACGAACGGCTGGAAGTGGTGGAAGAAGAAGATTTAGATCCGCAAGATCGAACGTAGAGAGGCAAGCAAGCAGTGGACGTATGATAACGTTTTCGGGTGGAACGATTTCACCCACGTCCTTGTGCACGACCTTCCTTTTGACCTGCAAAAAAGGGACAACATCCTGAAGGTAAGTGTCGAAGCTGCGGGTTGCTGCGGGTAGCTGAAGGAGAACAGATTTGTTATAATGACATTGAAGGTGGTGTCGCAGGTGCACCTGTGAGGAGCCTTTAGCTTTTATACGCTGTCCGTATTGAGACCAGTGCTTCTATTTCATGCACTTTGTGCCTGTGCATCATGGTGTTGAACGTTTATACGCCATTATGTTGAGTAGCTTTCTCATTGCCTTGCGGTTAAAAAACCGGTCACTAATAAACAAGTGGCAAGAAATTTACTCTCCACGGTGTACAACTGGAAAATTAGGCAAAACATTTGAAAGTTGAATAGATGTCAGAATCGTTCAACTCCTAACCAAACATATGAAATGCAAAAACGCAGCAGAGCAGGAGAATCGAACCCACGACCTCCCACCAATGAAACAACGTCTCTATCCGCTGAGCTTCGAGCCACTTGGCGGGCGTACAAGAACCACGAATTCTACTGTAACGGACTCCCTACTCCTTGTGTTTAACGACTTGACAAAAATAAACCCATTTTTATACTAATTGAGGGGTGTGGATTCCCCCTATATGACTCGCTCTTCCCTTTCAGACATACGCTCCAGACCCTTCACTTGTCAGATTGCATACACACAATTCGGCCACTTTGAGTGACACGCGAAACAAAACATCGTTCTTATCAAAAGGTCACAATTCCCTAGTTTTCGAAGAGGACTGCCATTAACTTGTTAAGAGATTGATAAAGAATATTCGAAATTCGATTATGCGAAATTCGAAGCCTTCGATTATTCGAATAAACGAACACTCGAATATGGGCTTTCTCGAATATTCGAATAAACGAATAATTCGAATATTGGACTTTCGTCGAATAGTCCAATATTCGAACATTCGAAATTCGAATTTGTTCGAAATTCGGAAAGGACAAAGGTATACTGTATTGATCCCGCGCTTTTATGGACTTGACAGTATTATAAAAATCCGACTCCTGACTTTGACACTGTATCCCTGTGTTCCATTGAATAAACTATAAAGCTCAACCAGAATTTGCTGCCACCGTCATCCAGTGTGATATAGCCATTATCACCTCCAAAGCTGTGTACACAACAACCACTAATACAAAGTCCGGTCGTCCGGCATTTTCCTATCTTGTCGGCTTCAAAAAATAAAGGCCAGCGCACATACTTATCCAAACAAATTTCAGACAAAAAAGAGCAGCAAGGGCAGCAACTCCGCAACAGTCATAAAATGGTTCAGGGTAGAACCATCAGAGTCACTTGTTGCAATGCCCCAAGGATGTGGTGTTACAAGAAAATCGAAGACAGGCGCTAATTATGTCAGAGATGTCAGAGACATACTGAACCGGTACAATTCAAAGCTGAAGGCAAACAGCAAGATTAAGCCGAAAAGTGCTCTGTCAGCCAAGAAGATAAGAAAGGGCAAATGAGCTCGTTTGAACGACAAACAGCTGGAGACGGTCAATATAGGAATGGATAACGAACAATTGCAAGAGGATCTCGAGAAGGTTCCCTCAAAGACGTACGAAACCTCGCTGGCACGACCTCAGAATCAAGGCGAACCAGCAAAACCTCAAGTCATGTAAATCACAACGAAAATCGCTATCATAAAACGCTAAAACGACATGCGACATGAATAGTAAGTTGCACTGAATTATTCACTGAACTGATTTCTAATCAACCAGAATTTGCTGGTGCCTGCCGATAGCCATTAGAACTAACCACTTGCTCCGCTGGCAATATGCCAGCTCCTGCTGGAGTACCACGCAAACTTGCACATCAATCCGTGCCGAGACTGCTTTCGTCGCTGAGGGGGACATCGGAGATGGGTTGTGCGCTCTTCGAGCATACAACTCGGCTAGGGAAGGGACTCCGGGATGTGGGCCATCCAGGCGGCTCGTGCCAAGAATGCTTTCGTCGCTGAGGGGGACATCGGAGATGGGTTGTGCGCTCTTCGAGCGCACAACTCTGCTAGGGAAGGGACTCCGGGGTGTGGGCCATCCAGGCGGCTAGTGCCAAGAAAGCTTTCGTCGCTGAGGGGGACATCGGAGATGGGTTGTGCGCTCTTCGAGCGCACAACTCGGCTAGGGAAGGGACTCCAGGGTGTAGTGCGTCCAAGGTGCTCGTGCAGGAACTGCTCCCGTCTCCCAGTGCTCTCCTGTAGCGGCGGTGGAAGAGCCGCGATCTGCCACCGACCGCTCAACGACCCTCCTCCATATCGACTGACCATGGTGTCGGTGGATATCGAAAATGGCCACGTCGATATGACGCGACATCAGGAGAATCTGGTTAGATCTAAGTAAGACCCCAATCCTGCCCACTAGGATATTGGTTTAGATAAGTATGTGCAGTGGCCTTTATTTTTTACAACCAACCATATTGCAGCCGGCAACATACGAAAATGCCGGACAACCGCACTTTGCATTGGTGGTTGTTGCCATCTTTGGAGGTGATAATGGCTATATCACACTGGGTGTGGCGGTAAATTCTGGTTGAGCTTTATAATTCAGTCAACGGAACGATGGGTTACGGTGTCAAAGTCGGGAGTCGGATTTTTATAATACAGTATGGACTTGAGGCTAGCTGGGATACACAACCCCGATCAGGGATCCGATCGGGAGAAGTGGCGCCAACACACCGGGAATACGGACTCTGCCACACCGTCCCGATAATAGTGACAAACACGCCTGGGAAAAGAATCTCCCTGCGCAATGCAAAGATTTGGCACGATAAGCAGAAGGTGTCCAGTGTCCTGCCTTCTCTTCTGTTCTGACTACGAGAATGGTGACAGAACACAATGACGGGAAGAGGACTCACTTTGATCCAGCGACGATGATCGCATTCAGGGCTTTGGCGGCTGAAGCGTGCTTCACCACCTTGTCCAGCGCTTCGTTGGCGTCCCCTCGAATGAAAGCGTTTGACACGTCTCCGGCTTTATGGATCAGTATCATGCACAACTGAAACACAAGACTGTGCATGAACGAGGGCCATCTTCAACTATTGAAGCAATCCTGAATCTCCCCCTTACACTACAGAAAACTGCACTTTGGTTTGGCCTAAGTCAAGACATGACTTGAGGTTTGCCAAAATGTTGTGTGCTTTGAGTCTTATTGTTCATAAATGACTCTCGAAAGACTTTAAAATTTTGTTTTTGTGGTTGAATACGGAGACCTCTAACTATACCACTGAAAGATGAAGTGAAGCAAACGTTTTCGTCAATGTGGATGTGGTCATTAACAATTTTAAAAACAAGATTTTGATCATAATTATTCAACTTAGCGATAATAATGACACGTCGGTTCAATCTTTCCCTCCATGAAACCTCGACAAACCCATTTCTGTCGAACTTTTGCTTCGTGAATCTTTTCTGAACGCCTTCCATCTGACTAATGGCCGGCTCGCTGGCGTCGGCTTCGCGGCCGCGGTAGGCCAGTTACAGCGAACAGCAATTCGTCCTTACTACCTCCTTGAACTAACGGGAGGGAGGGGTGTAAGATGTTGAAAACCATATGTTTACTAAACATGTCCTAAAAGCTGCCACTTCCTCTTAGGTAATTATGATACAAACTTCAAATAACAAAGCCTATACAAAGTCTTGGAGTTTTTTACTCTAAAGATGGAAGCGCTGTGGCGTACGCTTTAGCGTAGACAATATAACACTAACATAAATAAGTAAATAAATATCCGTTCGAGTCAAGCACTTTCTGTCAGATGGGTGCTATGAAAAATCTATATTGAAACGCAATAACTAACTATTGGCTGATAGGTATTTGTGGAGTTGCAAACATAATATTCGTTTCGAAACTTATATTGCAGTTTCGTACGTAAATGTCCATTCATCTGCAGTCTTACAACTTGACTACAATCTTTCATCTGCAGTCTTACAACTTGCTAGAAGTCTTTTTCAATTCGTTGCTGTAGGTTCTTCACAGATCCCACCATATATCCCACCATTATATAATAGAGGAGGGTTTTTGTCTGTTCGTAGTTCTTCGCAACTTCGTAAACTTCGCGGGCTCGATGGTTTAATCACCCAAGTTTGAGGCACGACTTCTCTGTCCGAAGGGGAGCGCCGGGAGGTGAGGAGGACACGTGAGGCGTTGCGAAACAGGCCGGAGCCGCGGCTCTGTCCGCGCACGTGTTGGGTGGCTACTGCCTCGAACTGGCTCCCTTGAAGGCTCCTGTCCTCGCTACCGTTCAATTTGTGGACCTGCACTATCCTGCGGTGCTGCTGCAGTTGTGTTGCTGCGGAGTACGGCTCTGTCGCCTGCGTGCTCCGGCCGAGGTCACAGCTCATCTCTTTCTACCTCCGTTGTATTCGGGATTTTTCTATACTACCCTGAGTTCGTTGTGTTGAGCGCGTGCATCCGTTTCTCCCGCCCACTCATGCTTCCTTCTTATCGCTCCGACTTATCTCCCCAGTTTGGTGGTTCATGTAAGTGGCATTTACACTCTCGGTCAAACAAAAGCTGTTAATCAAATAAAATCTGAGGTGAACTTTTGGAGTGCACGGCGTGATCTCGTCTTTTATTGCGCTGTATGTTTGCTTCTTAGCTGTGGGGTGTAAGTAAGATTCTCCCATTCGAAGTTCGTTGGGTTGATCGCATGCATCAGCTTCTCCCTCCCACTCACGCTTCTTATTTATCGCACATACATGAACCACCAAAGTGGGGAAATGTGCGTCCCTCACTGTTGTATTTGTTGTTCAACTTCTGCAATCAATCGAATAAAAGTCGCAACGTCTTGGACGAGTGTCCAATCCGACGTGAACAGTTCTGTCGTAGCAATTGAATTGAATGCCAATTACCCCGATGGCAGAACGGTGTAGCGTGCAAGTGAATCTATATTTAATAGAACTATGCATTATTCACGAAATTATTTTTAGTACTTCTACATAACAACAATTTATAATACTGTTGTGAGACGGAGCGGAGACAATTATTGGAAGATTGAGCTGTGTCAAATATTAAGATCAGAACGAGACCAACTTTATGGCCGAAGCATACACAACTGATTATGAGTACAGATAGAGATCTATATATGTGGGAGTTGCCTGACTGTGTTTGCCGGCGGATGCACTGTTTGGGAGTTTTGATCAGACAGTCAATATCGATCAATATTATCGATCTTTTGAACTCGATACTGAATTTCTCTCTGACGCAATGGAGGTAGGAAAATCAGAGACAGAAAATCCCACCATCCCACCATATATTACCTAGAAAGGAGGAATTCATGAGCCTGTGGTGGTTCGTCAACAGCGGAAATCAGCTTCCCGTCCCCCCCCCAGTTCTTGACTACACCAATCTTTCGTATATAATTCTTCCGTACATACGCTCCCTCAAAATCAGTGGCCAATGATGCGGGCGTATTTGCTCGGGTTACTACGCCTTCTCTACCTGCCCAGGTTCTCCAATTTTCAGCGGTGGGCCAAGACAGGCTAACGAAGAAAGTTGCTGGGACCTGCGCTCGGTACGGCCACGTTTTTAACCAAGTCTTGCCTCAGCGTCGTCAATTTTCAGAAGTAGTTTGACTAGCTTCCATACTATACTGTAATATGTACAGAAGAGTATAGCATTTTTGTCTTAACCCACCATTTCCGGAATTCATCACACCTCATGGCTTAAAGCACGGCGACTGGACAGAAATGTCAGACATTTCATTAGGCTTGATGAGCTGCAATAGGCTGTGAACCCAACGCTAGACGAAGATGACATTCTTCTGAGTGCTGTACTGGGATGTGAGTGGTACCAAGTTAGGAATCAATCTGGAGTACGTGCACGTTTCAACGAGTTCGACGCTAGGGTTGCTTCCTTAACCAGCGTTGGTTGCCGGCGGAGTCCGCGACCGACGCTGGGTGAGGAATCAACCCTAGCTGGGTTTGGGCTACGTCCCTAGCGTGGCCCGTCATACCCGACGCCGGCGAAGCCGGCTAGCCTGGCGTGGCCCGCACACTATAGTTGTGCTCTCGCAAAATTTTCGAATATTCGAATGGTTTCGAATACCCGCAATTTTCGAGCATTCGAATTTCGAATACATTCGAAAAACGTGATTTTTTGAACATTCGAATTCGAATAGATTCGAAAAACGCGATTTTTTGAACATTCGAATTCGAATACATTCGAAAAACGGGATTTTTTGAACGTTCGAATTCGAATACATTCGAAAAACGCGATTTTTTGAACATTCGAATTCGAATACATTCGAAAAACGCGATTTTTTGAACATTCGAATTCGAATATTGATTCGAATATTCTATTCGAATATTCGAATATTTTCGAATGGAACATTGGGTCACGGAAAGGAAAAACATGGCTGGTGCTTTGGTGGCAATGACCAATAGACGGTTTATCCTGACGTAGTAGGAAATTTACATTCGTTTGCAAAGCGTTTAACAAAGTTTTAATGGAGTGATTTTTCCACCGAGTTCTTCTATGCCTGAAAGGATGAAATATATTACTGGTCATCAAACCAAACAACACGTCCTAAAAAAGCTTAGTTCTTTTTCCTGGTTAACTGATAAAAAGATTCCAAAGGCCATACCTCACCTTAGCCCAATAAAGAGCCAGGTGAAATCGCACGGGATATAGCTGATGAAGCGCTTACCTTTGGTTTGAATTACTGGGGGTTACATACGGGCATCCACCTTTTCGGCCTACCATGGGACCCCTTACCATGGAACCCTGGAAACTCTCAATGAAACTATTTGCTTCATCGGAGACCGAGGTCATCTTGGTGGAGATCTTCGAAACCGGAAGGTTCCATCTGCTTCATCTTTTTATTCACATTACCTAAGAAATGTGAGGTGTACATAAGAATGAGCTTAGAGTTATGCGCATCCCTGAGAAGTGCTTGAGTGTTGTTTGTGCATTATTTTTGATGGCATCGGAGAGTGCGGAAAGGTCTAAATGATCTCCGTGATTGAGAAAAGTGGTCGTCGAATAGATGTGTATAATATAATAGCTGCCTTCTCTACAATGCTTACCTAAAGATTGATCAAGCCGAAAACTTGGCCGCAGTTCCCACCCCACCCCACTCCCACAAAGTCAGACCCATAGTCAGCTTGGGCGTACGTTCCGACGAATAAAATAGCATGGCCTGTTTCTTTTAAGTTTCCTCAATGAGCGCCTCCGCGCAATAATTTCAGCACCACCCTTTTCATGGAACCGTCTACTTTAGTGCTCTTTGCGCCGCGTTTCAAAGTTTCAATACTTTACAATAGAAGCCATTTTCTTGCTCTACAGTCTGCACCATGCAACGGATCGGGTTTTGTACAGCTGATAGATCCCAGGAGTACGTATGCTGCGCAGAAAGGGAAAGTTTGTTGTAATAACCATACTATACAATAAAGCGCTAAGAGCTATTGATCGGAGGCGCGCAGAAATTAGTGATAGAATAGGTGAGAAATCGGAGAAAGTTAGTCATAAGATATCGAAAAATACCCAATGGTCCTCGATAGCCATTAGAACTAACCACTTGCTCCGCTGGCAATATGCCAGCTCCTGCTGGAGTACCACGCAAACTTGCACATCAATCCGTGCCGAGACTGCTTTCGTCACTGAGGGGGACATCGGAGATGGGTTGTGCGCTCTTCGAGCGCACAACTCGGCTAGGGAAGGGAGGGTGTGGGCCATACAGGCGGCTCGTGCCAAGAATGCTTTCGTCGCTGAGAGGGACATCGGAGATGGGTTGTGCGCTCTTCGAGCGCACAACTCGGCTAGGGAAGGGACTCCGGGGTGTGGGCCATCCAGGCGGCTCGTGTCAAGAATGCTTTCGTCGCTGAGGGGGACATCGGAGATGGGTTGTGCGCTCTTCGAGCGCACAACTCGGCTAGGGAAGGGACTCCAGGGTGTAGTGCGTCCAAGGTGCTGGTGCAGGAACTGCTCCCGTCTCCCAGTGCTCTCCTGTAGCGGCGGTGGAAGAGCCGCGATCCGCCACCGACCGCTCAACGACCCTCCTCCATATCGACTGACCATGGTGTCGGTGGATATCGAAAATGGCCACGTCGATATGACGCGACATCAGGAGAATCTGGTTAGATCTAAGTAAGACCATGGTCCTCTACGTGCTTGGGGGTTCAGAAAACGTGCCGAAGGCGTCGTCTAACGTGTCTGGGGATCCAGAAAACGTGCCGTACTCGTCACCCAACGTGCATGTGGATTCAGAAGACGTACCGAAGTCGTCGTTCAACGTGATTGGGGACTCAGATATCGCCGACCATCACTTACACGTCCGAAGATGATGCCGATGTTGAGAATAGTGGCGGTGGGGGAGGAGGGGGGGGGGAGGTTCTGGATGGCTTCATACCACAAAACTACTCACGTGATCTTAAGGAAGGTAGTGCAAGGTTGGAACATAGCAAGGTTCTTAAATATTGCCTTTTGTACTGCAAGGAAGGAAAGAAAGCAGAATGAGCAGAGCAACTGGCTTGATGTGATTGTCCTTACCATTACCTGAGTGATACTGCAACATCGCGCGAAGAGTGCAAGTGCGGGGCACGCCGATAGGCGTGACGGATATATATTATAGGCACCAATATTTTTGCCATTACTATACATCAAGGACTGAAGAACAGTGGTGTCGCTTTTTTGCTGTCCTGCCGATATGTGAACAACAACGTATCCTATGTGCGACATAAGATGAAATGGACAAGTATTTCGGGTTATAGACAGCCAATCCAGGACCAAGAAGAGCATAACCGAGAAACATTGAGTGATCTGACTTCTTCTTGTCGATGCCTATGATCACCTGAACGAAGCAAGTGTGTTACTAAGTCATAATCAAAACCCAACTAAGATAAGCAGAGTTTCTTAAGGAAACTTCGCGACTAGATGTTTTCACGCTTCTTCGCCTTATAGGATTGCAAGGAAGATTAATCTTGAGCAGCCTAACCGCTCCCCCTCCTTGTATTGGTAGTCCTAATAAGTCCCTTAAGAGTTGTAGATCAGCGATTGAACTACTTGTTATTAGGTTCAGGTTTCTAGCTACAGGTCTGAACAATAGCCGAAAAGCTCCATCCTATTAGGTGCTTGATGGATTAGTGTCCGAATCGGTAAGTAACTTTGGCGTGCAAAAACGATGATGGTCAGAATGTTAGGAAACTCAGTAAAGACTGATCAGCGTTACGACCTCGTTCGGCACAGAAGCACATAGAAGAAACTACATCCTTTCCATAAACGTTCGCTCCATCCAAATTGGCAGAAAGGCAGACCTAAGAAACATTTTGCATGGACGTGTACACGGAAGGAAAAGGCAATGCCTCACGGAAATGGTCCCGAGATATTGCTCCGAATGATCACGCTGTCCATATGTATTCACCTGGATGCAAAGGAGAGAAAAACCTCTTCATAGCGTTCTTTATCTCTTAGGAAGTCAGCACATTTGATAGGACGTGTCTGAGCAGTTGTAAAATCAGGTTGCTGTAATTGATCTATCCTAGAAATTGTATACCCACTAATCCGCCTATATTATCGTCCCTACTGCACCCCAACTGTATGCTTTACTGCTCAGCTAGTAGAGAATGCAACTGCATCGCATAGTAATCCTGATCTGCCAACCCTCGGGCGGCGAACATAGCATGGAAACAAGGCGGCTTCTGCATTTTAGGATTAAAAAGCAACTTGATGTGAAAAGAAAGCTTGGAAAGGCTACGATAGGATCACAGAACCTTGCAGTGAAGATGGTAAATTTGGAGCGCGAAGGTTAATACTGGGTGCACAAAACAGTTAGGCCTATGTTATACTTTGGCGACGCTGTTGTTGGCAGCAGAGTTGAGCGCACTGCATAGCACCCGCTCAACACTGTCACCGACGTCGCCGACAACAGCGTCGCCGAAGTATAACATAGCCCTCAATGTTTTCGATCTATACTAGAGGTCCCCTATAGAGAACAAGAGATCAAGCAAAGTTCAATTGTGCAAAGATGAGGACGAAAAACAAGATTAGTCGTAGGCAGTGTCAAACAGAAAACTGGTTCCTGAGTCCCAATAGGAAAAGTTCGAATACGAATGAAAGTGTAAGTCCTTCTGTGAATAAAGCTGAAGGTTCAGCTTCTGATTCAGCCGTGCTTATTGTTTCCTGTGTGGTGTTGTGGAAGAGGGATTAAGAGACTCATCATATATGGAGTGAAAGGGAGACCACGTGCTTACAATTTCTGGACTCTCAGTGCAAAATATCCATGCCTCGGCTTCGCAAAACAATGCAGATCCTAACTTGCCTATTCGAATGGCATACATTGAACATTCGAATAATTGTGTGTTTTTGGCAATTCTCGAATATTCGAATGGTTTCGAATACCCGCAATTTTCGAGCATTCGAATTTCGAATATATTCGAAAAACGCGATTTTTCGAACATTCGAATTCGAATACATTCGAAAAACGCGATTTTTTGAACATTCGAATTCGAATACATTCGAAAAACGCGATTTTTTGGACATTCGAATTCGAATACATTCGAAAAACGCGATTTTTTGAACATTCGAATTCGAATACATTCGAAAAACGCGATTTTTTGAACATTCGAATTCGAATACATTCGAAAAACGTGATTTTCTGAACATTCGAATTCGAATACTGAAATTCGAATGAAAATCATTCGAATACCTATTCGAATAGGTCATTCGAGCACAACTATACCGCACACTCCAGCGTCGGCGCCGGCGGAGCAGGCGACCGACGCTGGTAGCATAATAGTCGGCGCTTACATGCGGGATAAACGAATTCAAGGTTTTAGTCTGCTTGAATCAAGCGCAAAAGAGGTTGCTCGATAGTCAGACCGCATGCTACTATGGTCTTCGGCCATTGAGCACCAAAGTGGATGCTCAATGGCCATAGGCTTCCAGAAGGCTAAAACTTGTTAGTACCGAAATGACGCCACTGAATCTTGTGCCCGAGATGCGAAATGCTATCTATGCTACGTTGCCGCCAGGCAGAACAATTGGCCCGGGCTATTTAAGCACATCGAGAAGCTTCTATGGAGGCCTTATAGAGTCCTAACTCCCCGTTCTCAAAGCTGTACATGTTGCGGAAGAAGAGCGCGGCAAGAGAGAGCAAATGTACTGACCTTGTCCAACTCCTGGTCCATCTTTCCTCTCATGTTTTCTGTCAGAGTTCCGATGCAGGCGAGCGCTACTCGGGAGACGCTCGAGCGAAGATTCTTGCACTCGTTCAGAATGGCCATCACAACCTGTGAAGAGACGGTCTGAGCAATGCAAGTAGCGATTATCGATTCTTCCGTGGTTGCACAATAAAAACTCGTACTGGTCCTCCAATGTTCATGCAAAGAACTGACCTCATGCATATGATCAGCGACCTCCTTCGGGTTGGTGGCTGATAGCTCGCTAATCATGGTAATACCGTCCACTTTGTGAGACCTAAAAGTGGACTACACTCAAGTTGCAAGCGATCAGCGGCATCTCCAGACTTCCAGGATGACCACAGCATAATGAATAAGAAGGCAACACTATACATTTCGGAAAATCCTCCTCAGTAAGGGAATAAGGAGCTCTAGCCTAGAAATAGCTGTGGTTCTTCTGTATTGTCCTTGTACAAATAGTATCTGTACGAGGACGAGTGATAGCGCAGTCGGAGAAGGTGGTGTCCGTCACAGGCACTCCTGCCTAGACCAACCAAGTCTTCCATTCGTTTTGCCTTTCCCAGAGAAGCACCAGACTTCTCCGGGAAAGACAAAAACGCTGACTTGCCCATTTTCTGGCCACCGCAAGTCATTGTATGAGTCAAATACGAATGCAACTTTCCTCCACGACATGCCATAGAAGTGCTGAGTGCGTAACGCATTCCAAAAGGGATTGATTGACACTTCCGACTATCCTTTGTGCATTCTCTGTACAAGACGTATTTTGCATGATTTATCATTCGGTTATTTCTTTATACCATTTTTAGGCTAGGATAGTTGGAGAAACCTGAAGAGCATAGAAACCCTTTTGGATGAGTGCAACGCAAGAGAGTTGGTCTCACCATTCTTCGCTTTCGATCTTCTTCAGAGCGTTCACTACGCTTCTCTGCCCCATGTTTGACATCGAGCGAGCGACCGCTGGCTGAACCTTGACCGGAGCCGGTGATTTCGAGGCCTTCGATTGCGCCGACGGTAGTGTCTTGGTTGGCGTGTTCCTGCGTAGTGGTCCAGATTTCTGCAATGCTGTCACCATCATTACCTTGTGGCTCATAAAACCGAAATCGTGTCAACATCAGTCCGACTCTCAAGAGCCCCTTGGTATTTGACATCCAAATACTTCACTGTCTCTGTTGTCGCTACACTTTCCACCTAAATGCAGTCGAGATGGACGGCACGATTGGTGGTGAGTTTGAGAACAATGGCTGATGGATGCTTATAGTCAAGAACTTAGAATTGTAAAAGCCAAGAACTTTCCTACTTCATCAACCACGATTATTTTCCAACATTTTTTACTCCTTGAATGGCAGGCAATCAGTGTTAGATAGCGCTCTAAGCCTTAATCCGGTTTCTAACCATTACCTTCACCTGTATCACCTGTCGTCCCGTTGATCATCGACTTGCTCGAGCGGGCGCCAGCAGCGTCTCCATTCGTCCCTGTCGCGTGCCAGAGTGGTCCAATGGATCCTCCTCGCTCGAGGGACACGAAGAGCGTCATATCGGTCGTTCAGGGCTTTCACGAAGAAGTCCGACCAACGCGTTGGTGGGCGTCCTGGTGTTCTTTTGACATCCCGCGGAATCCAATCTGTGACGACTCTCGTCCAGCGGGTGTCTGCGAATCGCATTACATGGCCGGCCCACCTAATTTTCGACGACTTGGCCCATGCGACAGCGTCTCTGATCTTCGAACGTCGGCGAAGCTCGGAACTCCGGAGGCCTTCTCTCACTTGCGTGAGTCGTGTCACTCCGAGCATCGTCCTCTCCATTCCACGCTGCGCGACGCTGATCGCGTGTTCATCCTGCTTTCGTATAGCCCAGGTCTCTGAGGCGTATGTTAGGGCAGGAAGAACAGTGGAGTCGAATAGGTGGGCACGGAGTCGAACGTTCTTCGTCTTCTTCGCGACTTCTTCGACGCTCTTGAAAGCTCACCAAGCCGCTCGTTTCCTCCTGCTCAGCTCTGGTGCTAGGTCGTTGGCCATGTTGACTTCGCGACCCAGATACACATAGCTGGAGCATTCGGAGATGTTCTTTCCGTTGAGCGAGAATGGGGCATCAGAAACCCATCCGTTCTTCATGAACATCGTCTTCGTAAGATTCAGCTGCAGTCCAACGCTTCCACATACACGATCGAAGTCGGCCAGCATTCGTTCCGCCTGACTGATGCTCGGTGTTATGAGCACGATGTCGTCAGCGAAGCGAAGATGGTGCAGTTGCCGGCCGTCGACCTTCACTCCCATGTCTTCCCATTCTAGTTCGCGCATGACGTTTTCAAGGGTGGCGCTGAAGAGCTTCGGGGATATGGTATCCCCTTGTCGAACCCCTCTCTTCACGGCGTCGTTGTAGAATGGTGAGATCTTGGTCGTGAATCCACTGTACACCTCTCGAAGGACTCTGATGTACTGAGTAGGAACGACCTGGGTGAGCAGGGCTTCCATGACCGCTTCAGTCTCGACGGAGTCGAATGCCTTCTTCAGGTCGATGAACGTAAGGCACAGCGGCAGCTTGTACTCCCGCGACACTTCGATGAGCTTCGTAATGGTGTGTATGTGGTCGATCGTGCTGAATCCTCTCCGAAATCCTGCTTGTTCGCATGGCTGTCCTTCGTCCAGCGTTCTACTAATCCTATTCAGGATGACTCGAGTGAACAGCTTGTAGACTACGGACAACAGGCAGATCGGGCGATAGTTGCCAACGTCGTGCACGTCTCCCTTCTTGTACAGCAAAACGGTCTTGCTGGTCTTCCACTGAGATGGAACCTTGCATTCGGACAGGTAGCGTGTGAAGAGCCGCGCTAAGGTGTTGATGAGCGCTGGCGGGAGGTTCTTCAGGTGTTCAGCTCTGATCCTGTCAGGACCGGGTGCTGTACGTTTCTTCACCGACGAGATGGCGTGTCGGATTTCGGAAGAGAGAACAGAGGGGACGACGTATCCATCCTGCGGAAGATGGCATGGGGGCAGGTGGACGTGGCTATCGAAGAGATCGGAGTAGAAGTCGTGGTTGACTTTCTCCATGGTCCTTCTGGAAGAGGTGATGGTTCCGTCAGGACGTCGGAGAGCGGTCATCTTGGTCTTGAAGTTGGCGAAGTTCCGGCGGGCAATGCGGATGCTCAGCCCTGCCTCTGCTGCTTCAGCCAACACTTCCGCCCTTCTCTCTTTGAGATCTTCCCTTATCGCCGCTCTGCATAGCTTTGCAAGCTCGGACGACAGTTGGTAGTTGCCTGACGCTCGTGCTGCTCCACGCTGGCGTATCAGCTCAAGAGTTTCCGGAGACAGGCGTCTCTTGGTGGTCTTTAAGCTCTCGGCTCCCTTAGCACTATCGTGGAGATGGTGCACGAAGCGATCGTATCCCTCGTCGACGTTGTCCATGACGGCATCTTCCCAAAGGCCGACAAGAGAGGTGTAGAGATCCCAGTTGATGGTCGTTCTGGGATTCCTCTTCTTGAACTTCGCGGCCTTCTCTCCTTGACGCGAAAAGCGGAACCTCGCGCGAAGGAGGCGGTGGTCCGATCCCGTGTAGAACTTGGGGACAACGGAGACATCGGTCAGGTAATACTTGCGATTGAAGATGATGTGGTCGATCTCGTTGTGGAACTGGCCACCGGGGGATTCCCAGGTCCATCGTAGGGAGGGAGGCTTCTGGAACTGCGAGTTTCCATGGATGGTCTTGGTCGACATGATAAACTCAGACAGCCTTTCACCTTGCTCGTTCCACTCCAAACCGTGGGTTCCGATGTGAAGTTCTTCCGGCGACCTTCGTGGCCCGATCTTGGCGTTGAAGTCGCCGACGATCACCTTGTAGAAGGTGTGATCTTCCTTATAGAACTTCTCCAGCTCCACGTAGAAGGCCTCGACGTCTTCGTCGTCGTAGTCGGATGTTGGGGCATACGCGACGAACACAGTCAAGGCTGGCACGGAGCCACATCGCTTCAGTCGCAGACGTCCGATTCGGCTTGTCAGAGACTCGTACGAATCGATGTTCATGGCCAAGTGCGTGTTGACGAGGACACCAACGCCGCCTACTCCCCTGCTGTCGCATGTTCCGAGGAACAGTTCTTCTCCGGAGTCGTAGGCGGCGTGTAGGGGGTAGTGTCTTCTCGTCTCGGTCAGTCCGATGACGTCGTACTTGATCTTCCTGGCTTGCATCATCAGGTCCTCGACGGATGCTTCCGACGCAAGCGTGCGGGCGTTGTAAGTACGGATCGTCATCCTAGTCCTTCTCAGTTTGCGCAGCCTGGTTAGGCCCTGAGATTTTAGCAGCCTCTCTGTACTCGTCCTTCCCATCGCTGCAGAAATGGGGGCTCTTTCGGGGTCAGGGGAATGAGGCCCTTTAGTGCTGCTGTGTTTGACTGGAATACAACACGGGTAGCTAGTCAGGCTCTGTCGTGCTGGCGGGGTACTCCGGGCAGCCAGCCAGACTGCCCGAAGGGACGGGGCGAGACTTAAGGCGGCCTCGAATCGCCTTACATGTACTCCCAGTCTACCGAGTGCAAGCTTTTGGCCGAGCCGACACAGTTACAATCCGCACAGTCACGGACACATCCACGCACACTGTGCACGAACATGCCGCTCCCACGCACAAGGAACGCATCGGCCCGACACAGCAGGAGCAAGGAGTCCATCCCCTGCATCCGACCTGCGTCTCTGGGCAGTACACGGTCGCATTTGGTTCGCGTTTAATTCCCCTATCCACCACCCGGGGACGCGCCACGTGGCCCTGCGACAAGCGGCCCGAGATCCCTCTTAACAAGAGAGCCCGAAGGCTCTCTATCGAGGGAGATCCGTGGAACCATTACCTTAGGATTCTATAATACTTACTGGTTGTACTAGTGTATGCTAGCCTTACTCAGTTTCTGGTGTTTTCCTATTTACTGACTCTACGGGGGGTAGTTGGCATATCTGTCTCTGAAGCTCCAACACTGATCTATGACAACTAACTGTTGGAGGGCACCATGACCAACTGGTACAGATAACAGCCGCTTCTTTTTTAATGGCAGGCTATACTGAGTGCAACCACTTGAGACAGATCGATTTGCTCTGATTATCTGGGCTTGGGTGATTTTCAGTTGGATTTGTTCATTACTGTTTCTTCGTTTTTCAGCGTTTTCACTTTACGGCATTATGACGTATTTAGGGCTCGTGGGGCGCAGTCGAATCAGGAACCTGGTATCGGGTGCAGCCGGCAGGCTCCTGATTCGGATTTCCCGCCTAGGCCAAACAAGCTTTCCATCCCTCTGGGGTCGGTGAATTGGTACCAGACTTGTCTGGGAAGGATAAAGCGCTGACTTGTTCATTGGCTGGCCACCGCAAGTCATTGTATGGCCAAATAAGCATTCAACTCGCCTCCACGACATCCCGTAGAAGTAGAATGCGTGGCGCATCCCAAAGAGGATTGAATAACGCCGTGCTTTATACTTTATGACGCATTTGTTTGATTTGATCTGCACTTTTTGTGGTGCATAAATGGATAGATAGATAAAACATATGCCATTTTCAGGTCGAATTGGACAATATCAAATCAAATTGGACATTTTTCACGTCAAATTGGATACTCTTCCAAGCTAGTCTAAGACTTCTGAAATCAAAGTGAACTCTTCCAAATTCAAACTGCTTTCATATCGGTTAAACTAAAGACTCACTCAAGGTAGTTAGAGTAATTTTTGTTCAAGAAAAATTTGGTAAAACTTTTTTGAATTTTTTTTTAGTTCAGCTGCCTCGTAAAGTAAGTCGCAATGTTTATTTGATTGATAGTTAAATACTGCTTACATGCATCAAGAAAGTTAGGATATGTGTGTTCTTCACAATTATTTATGTTGCTTCTCTTGCAGGTGTGAAACTGCATGCAAACAGAAATTTTGCTATCAGCCGAATAAAAACAGCCTTTGTTCCGGCTAACATTTCGGCGTTTCAGCTGCATCACTTGAGTATTCATACTGATCATTATCATGCCAAGATTCAATGACAGTCGAACATTGAATAAGCTTTAAATAATGGTTTTTCCTCAAGAAATAAAAATTTTATAAAGTTTCACACTATGTAGTCTCTTACTGTGGACCGGAATTGAAGCTTCAACGAAAATTATACTAAAATTTTCCTTGAAAAGAATTATTCGAACATTTTTGGAGAGTCCCTAATTTAATATAGAAGAAGCTCGTTTCGATTAGGAAGAGTTGGCTTTGATTTCTTTGTCCAATTCGGTTTGAAAAGTGTCCAATCGGACGCGACGTGAAAAATGTATAAATAAATAAGTTGTGTCTACCCAACACAAAATTGAAATGAAACATGGAGCGTGGCTTTGAACTTGTGTCTCCAAGGCTAAACTAATGTGCTAGGAGCTCTCCTGCACATATCAAGGGTAAAAACTTTCGATCGTCCAAAAAGTGTGTAGGTTTTTTGTGTATCCCAAAAAATTAGTGAGCTGAAATATGTACGGGTTTTCGTTCCTAGAACTATGTAATTTTGGCAATGAAAACGTGTAAAAACTAGCGTGTATTCCGTTTCTTTGAACATAGTCACAAAACTAACTATTGTTATGTCTTGAGCATTGTGATAGAACACTAATTTTCTCAAAATTTGCTGATGCGTAATAGGGTCCTTCCGTTCAGTACCTTTTGCAGTGCAAATGCGAGACTTGTCGTAATTCATCCCTGAACGACTTATTGAGTGTTTTTGCGGGGGGAGAAAGCACTCCATATTGAACACAACCAACCGAGCGACTAGCTCCCACTAGCGGCGGGTTCATGAGTTTATCTTTCTTATCCGGGCTTCTTTTAGGTGACCTTACCAAAGACTGACGTGGGGCTTGCTAGAACTGTTAAGAGGCTTGGTCGAGTGGTTTCAAAACTGCATCTCGGTTATGCCTCTGACGACGACGATTCAGTGGGAGTGTCAGGGGAAATTTAAACTCTGGCGCAGTTGTTGCATGTTCACCATGACCTCCCTGCAGAGATTCAGAACACCCTCTGAACTATTGGATCGGGCATTAAAGTAGGCTTTCACCGTAGGTTTTCTTTTGGTGCAGGGGTCAAATGCCTCACTTTGCTTCCGATCCCGAAACGGTTGTTCTTCGGGAAAAACTCACGCTGTTCTTGAGCGCAGCATGGGCGGTGGTGATCGGCAGGCTGTGATGGCTCGTGCTTTTCTTCGCCAGCGTTCCGTAGCCATCGGTCGCGGGTGCGTGTTCTGAAACAATGGCCGGTCGTTGAAGGGCGATCGAATATTCTATGGGAACGCCGTTTTAAGCTGACGACCACCGCTGAGTGTGTACTTTTAACAGCCCTCGAAGTTCACCCGTCGCACCATGATTTGTTGCAGAAAGGCTCGTTGACATAAGGTGCTAGGGATATGTCCGGCTTGGCATTGGTCTCTCCCTACTTGAATGAAGAATCGAATACCTACTAATGCTCACCCGATAAGCAGGACGGAAGATCATTTCTACGGCGCGCAGTAACACCTATGAAGAATGTTTCGGGGTTGTACTAACCGTTAAGCTTTTTGGATTTTGTGCAAAGGAGATATTCCAGAAATGTACGTGGACGACGCTTGTTTCCATGGAAAATCCGCCTAGATTAGCTGAGAATGTTTGTCTGTTTTTTTATTGTTGTGTTCTTCCCCTTATGTGGCGCGTCATATGACGTATTCAATAAATAAATAAATAAATAAATAAATATTCCATGGATCACAATCAGCAACACCACCCACTTTAGCTTCAGTTTATACACTCTTGAAAGGATTCTATGCACATGCTATGGATCACCTGCACCTGATGAAAGCAAAGATGTCGAAACGATGGCGGATTAATACGGACGAAGGCCTTAAACGACGCTTTCATTAGACAGCTTCCTAACGTCCATTTGGGTCGTTCCCTTTTAACCAAGTCTCATAGGTATACACTAACAACAAGATGCGCCGTTATGGTGTTTTAATTTCATATCAATTACTAGGCATAACACGCTTTCAGAGACAGACGCTTAACCTTCGTGAAGGGGAACGGACAATTGAATACTAAGGGCGTTCATTCCTGCAGGCAGTCTGACCGTCCGAACACTTGTAACGTTATTAGGTCACTCGCTTTCTCCGGCTTCACCTCTAAATATGATTGAAAGGAGTTTTTTGAATCGAGGAATTGGCTTGCAATCTGCCGGGAAAGGAGTTGTGCTCAAAATTTGCTGCTAAATTCCTATCTATCATGCCCCAGCGCAAACTTGCCTCGAGGAATTGAAGTAAAGTGAAGCGGTAGAAGCCAGTGAACAAGAACAGAAATTTTCATTCTATCCAAGTCAAGTTAGGACCGATTTCTAAGCTGTTTTCGCATGTGTTAGGTTTCTATTTGTCTTTGGTAAATCATGGTTCAGAATGATCTCGATTTCTAAACTCATAGGCTTGCAGTATTTACAGAGAAAAAGGCCTCACTCAATGACTCTCAACAGTCAGCGAGTAATTATCTGGAGCGCAAGAGTACGCCTAAACGAAGTGTTAACTGAGAAAAAAATCAAAAATTTCGCCTATAACTTCTATTTCATTTGTTCTCTAGAAAACCGCAAACGATCTTTCGAAGCTTACAAGGGAAGGATACTAGGTGACCATGGGAGTTTGAGATAAGACGTATAGCGCAGGATGCGGCTTCGAACGCTGATTCCAAATGTGTGTTCCGTTTCTGTTGTGCGCATCTGTGAACGAAGTTATGGACCATTTTCGTAGCAGTTTCCTTTGCCCTTTAGGTCCACGCAGAGCGGGCCAATCACAAGAGACCGAGCTCAAGTAGGGTTGCAACTGCGCTGCCGGCTGAGCAGTGGTGGCGCAGGGGTAGACGAGTGACGTGGTGAGACGGAGTAGTTGTGGTTCGACTCCCACCCCTTTGCTGTACGATTCTGCACTTTCTAAAAAAGATCTGCCACGATCAACCAAAGCTCTCCATGTCAAATGGCGAAGTTTGGGCGAAATCGATTACCATGATCCCACCACCCTTACTTACATGTAGGTGATGAGTGCCTTAAATAACCACCTTGGGCGAATTTTTTTTCGACACACGGGCTCGGAAAGGACAATGCTGCCGACTTGTATTCCAAACTACTCACATTCAAACTCTCACCAGCTGTTGTGTTGGCGTGCCTTTTGGAGGAGTTTCGACATATTTGGAATCAGCGTTCGAAGCCGCATCCAGTGGTATACGTATCATCTCACATTCCCATGGTACCTGGTATCCTTCCCTTGTTATGTAGTTATACGTTTCTGATCTGAATCTAAGTTCTTTTCCAAGAGGAAAAGAACTTAGATTCAGATCAGACTATTTTGTAGCTTTCGCAGTACCCACTTGGACGATGGAGTGGAAATATTTGATTTTAACTTGGGGTTTTGTGTCTGTTGAACAAGTGAGCGAGAATAATACAAAACTCAAAACGGTAGTCATGGCTCCACGAAATGAGAAATCCAGAGGTGGGAAGCTGTAATTTCGTTGAAAAAATGTATAACAAAATCGTTCTTAAGCGAATTCTTGAGGGAAAACCTTGTTGTTCCTACTAGTAATTGGAACCGGGGAGCCATGATTCACTTGTCGTTTAACTTGGAAAAGGTTTAGTATGAGGTCATGGATTTGGCAGCATTTTAATAAATTTTTTAAAATTTCTCGTTGTCTATTTAGATCGGTTGGATACAGAAAAAGAAAGGAAAGGATCACCCGATTTATTGAAGGAAAGGAAAGTGAATACAACGTTTGTTATACACGCGGATCTCAGTAGTACCGCATTTACAGGGTCATGGCTCTATAGACACTCTCTCCAGTCTTTGGAACCAATTGGGCGACGAATTTAGTGCTCCAGCTTTAGGGAGTTAAGATATGCTGCTGTCAAAAACACTTTTAAGAACGATTCCCATTTATCACTTCGTTTCTTTGCCGAGAAGCAACGCATTCGAAACGTGAAAGAACAGCAAAGAATGGTTAATGCAGCCGAAAAACAAGCAGCTTGACTCTGCTGCTAACTTTGCTTCATGGAAGGAAACGTAATGATCGGGTTATAGCTATTAAACGTTAAGCGGGAAGGGAATTCGCCACTGTTTCAGCTCCTTTTCCAGAGGTGATCTAATTGGTCGATGGAATCCCTAATTAATCTGTTGTGGGCAACCTAACAGCGTGGTTGTCCTTATCATTTTTAACCCTAATGAAGCGATAAAAGGGAGCGCTTACGATGGGTCCAGAAGATGTTGCGATGATCGAGCCACGAGTTCAGCGAATTCGAGGTCTTGAGAGGAGGCAAGCGGTACTGCGACGAATACATGGAGAGCAGGCAATGGGTTCTTGGCTGGGACGTGGTGCCAGGCAACCGTCGACTGGCTATTATCGTTGGGTACGAAGAACTGGCGCTTCACGCAACGCGGGGCATAGGCGGAAGACGGAGCGGCTTCCACGCTGAGCATTACTGACATAACATGCATTCCTCATGGAGGGAACGACTATCTAGCTGGTGGGTGTGGCAGTTCTGGTAAGAAGTACACATGCCTCCATTGTTCCTTGTCCGTTTTTCGGCACACATACTACATGTTCACGTCAGGTTGGAGACTTTTCAAATCAAAATGAGCAGTTTTCTAAGCAAGTTGAAGCTTTTGCAATCAAGCTGAGCATCTTCGAAATCAAAGGGGGTTTCTCCAACTTAAAAATAAAGACTGTCCAAGTTAGTCACAAAAATTTCGCCTAAGGAAAACTTAGTGTTATATTTTTGCATTTAAATTCAGCAGTTTATTCATTCAATTCAACAGGTGAACGCTTTTTTTAAGACCTATAAAATTTCGTTTCTAAGGAAAAACAATGGACTTGCTTTAAAGTGCAGAAGCAGTAACAGTACTGTAAGAAATGAAGAGAACGTGCGATGCACTCGACAAGGTCTTCGCAGTAGTCATTTGATTGATAGCGAAAATTCCATTTGTATAGAGTATTAATGATTAATGATCTAACCAGTAAAACGAGAACTACCCTCACATCGCTGTTCAAACAGCGTTTACATTATCCATCAAATCGAAATTGCTCCGGTCAAGTCGAGTGCATGGCGAGATCCCTTCTTTCAGGGCACACATGATCCCTTGACAAAAACAGTTGGCTCCATTTCCAGCACAAGATTCATATCGGGACATACTGACGGACTCTTGTCAAGAAAACAAATCTTTGGAGAAAGGCAAAGCACGCTCAATAACATTGGAAAACTGGAAAAAACTGGAAAATCAAAATGTACGGTAGCTCTTGCGATCCCTGGGAAAGCTCACTAAATGCTTCTCCCAGAACATCTGCGTTCAATAATCAAGGAAAAATGCGTGTGATCGAGATCGATGCTAGGAATCCCAAATGTACGAGACGGAACACAGAAGCGATAAAGCTCTTGAAGTTGAGCAACTCTGCCCACGCAGGTTTCGTACACGTAATGTGTGACCTTAAGGTTTCTGAACTAGGTGTAAATACTGCTGCAAAGCGCTTTTTTCTTTTTTGCGACAGCATTTTGCTCCTTCATCGTACATAATCTTGGCCCCTGTGCACCTAGTCGCCACTTTTTACACAGAGCAAAGGAAGAGTTTTAGAACGGACTTTTTAAGGCCTGAAGGAATTCGACAACTACGTCCTCTAGACGTGCGGAAAGAGGCAGACGATCGAGAAGACCTTTCAATAATGCAGAATCTTTTCCCTCCAATTTCAGGCAGCCCTCTACTACCACTCGCTTCGTAAGGGTGCAGCGAGATAACTACTAAGAGTGGATAACGAGGGCAGTGTACGTTTGCGTAGACCAGCCAGGGCGTAGAAGATTTTTACAGATGAAATTCTACGCGACCTGAGACACGTTGCATTTAAGAATTGTTTCCGACGGCAGATTCTTCTATTTCGGAAGCGATCGGGTTGACTCTGCGACAGTAAGGTTAGACGAAAAGTATTGCGAGATGAAAGACGTTGCTTTCAGTGAACCTATCGCCACCAAGCTCCACAGTTTTTAGCTCACAATATTCCTCACAGGAAGTTTCAAAAAATATTGAGAGGCCTTTATCTGATTTCTTCTCTTTCGCGTAAGCATTGGCAGTCAATAAATGCAATCAATAAAACAGTAACTATGTTGAAAAATCTTAATAAGATGAAGTTACCATACCCTCAACATAAATGTGATAGCAAACAAAGGAGATGAGCATAAACTGGCGTTTCCGATATCTTGTACTCATTATATATGAGGGCATGCTAGGAGCATATGCTGCCGCAACACGCTGCAACGCTTCGTAGCACTCCTTTCGTCTACAGTTATATGTAGATTGAATAGGATTTGATTGAAGGAAATTTTCTCTCCTCACCATCGAAGTAGCGGCCTCCCTTCGCTGGAGTGATGGGCACGTCATCGTAATGGAGCGGAGTGGTGTTCTCGACTTCCTCGCTCAGATTTCCCTCGCTTCTCGCCTAAAAAGGAGGTCCTGATCTTGAGCGGTGGCTCTACCCTGACGCTCACTTTTTAAGGTGGCGGGAAAACAATTGCACTCTGCAGACAGCAGTGCGCTCGCAGCGAACGTGAGACGTTCGATCGACAGGACTTTTTTTTAGGTCTGGGTAAACTCGAAACCCTGGACGGAACTCATTGCAGAAACTCTATAGGAGCCCCCTTAACCGGTATGCTACTTTTATGCTGAACAAATAAACTCAGGTGGCCATGTTTTCTTATCTCTAAAGTCTACTTCACTACTTTAGTGCTTACGTTTGTGGCAAACAGTATGAGGAGAGAACATGGTATGTTGCAAAATATGTAAATGGTATAAAAATGATCGGTGTTAATGGCTTGTAAAATGAGTAGTGATGCGATGAAACTACTGACCACCATGTGCAGCCTTCATTCAACTCTTTCTTATCTCCCATTATTCAACTGAAATGTGGCAAGCGCGAGAAGGGGTTTCACCATATGCCCCTTTTACGACAAGTAGTTTTAACTAAACCGTAACAAGCGGATGCCGTTTTACAAATGTAATGTAAACGTTTTCATGCCTACGTTTTCACAAAAATTGTGGAGAAATTCTTCTTGTTACTAAAAAGAAACATTTGGAAGGCTTTTTCACTTTTAAGACTTACACATATAATGGAGTGCATATTTTGGAAAGGTCTATCGTACTATTAGGAGGGGGGAGCAAAAGCAAAAAGACAAAATGAAAAAAAATTCTTTATCTCTTTATAACCCAATTACAAGTCAACGATGCTGAGGAGTGTGTTCGCCGTTAAGGTGAATGACCTTGGTGCCGTCGATCAGCCAACTTCCTGATCCCATCCTTCCAGAACTGCTTGGACCTGTTGCTGATCAACTGCTCGATATGGTTGTTAAAAACTGCTTGGGTTTTTGTGTCCCTTCCGATCAGGAAGTCCAGTAGGCTCAAGAAGTAGTGGTAGTTGCATGGGGACATGTCCGGCGAATAAGGTGGGTGAGGCATGTGAACGTAGCCTAACTGGTCAAGCTTATCCGTGGTCACTTGTTCTCGATGGGGTGTGGCGTTGTCGAAGAGGAGGATCTTCTTGAAGCGCTGCGACTGAATAAGTTCGAGTCGCAGGTCCATCTCTTCTATTTCGTTTACCATGGCCTTGAAGTCATCGTCGTACTTTTGGTAAACAGCTTCCAGTAAACCGGTCCATGGCGCAGACCCAAAAGCTCTGAAGGTGCTCCTCGCCGTGAACATCCCGCCGAACGAAAGTTGGTTACAGGTCACTAGACCTCACCCAGACTCGCTGCTTGGTAGGATTAAGGTAGAAGACGTACTTCACATCTTCCATGAAGATTGAGTCCAGGCTGCTCGGGGTTGGGAATCGGGAGAGATTTGCGCGACACAAGTCGACTCGTCAGGCTGGGGTACGGCATGAGACAGGCTGGGGTTTTGGCATGCTTCTGGAAAGGGCGGAAGTGGTAACTTCTCAGGTGCCCTTCAGTAAGTAGCATACAAACATACAAATACGATAAGTACGAAACCAGACTGCAGTCACGAGATATTTGGACACGGCATGGGGTGTCTCATTACTTTTGGCCTCCCCTAATATGTATATATATATATCACAACAATTTGAGATAGACTTCCATAC
>OX377204.1:39150534-39387739 GCA_947396885.1 Heligmosomoides polygyrus polygyrus
AGTTTTCTTGAGCGGCAAATGGTTGTTGTTGAGCTCTGTTTCCTTCGAGTTCTCGTGTGACACCTCGCCATTGTGCACCAGTTCTGCCTAAACCAGAAAGATTGACACTCTGAAGCACGGAACTATAGACGGGAGGAAACTGAGCAGCAGGAAAGGCAACCATAACAAAAATGATGGAGGGTGCACATTTCAGCCTAAGATCTCGAACCTTGATGATCACTATGGGCCACTGAAGCAAAACCAATGCGCTATATTTCACTTCGGTGTAAGCCAGTGTAATTCCTTTAGCCGTCGCACAAATCCTTAGACAGAACCTTTGATGGTATTTTGGCTTTTTTGTCCATTCTTTGCGAAAGAAGTACAAGAATAACAGCACGGTGATCCAATGGTCTCCAAGAATCTCTTAATTGTCCGATCGGTGAGGTGCTCTCTGAGGACGCTCTAGTTAGCTTTAGATTGATCACTAAGTCTTTGTGACCGTACAGGTTATATAACCTGTTGAAGGTGTTTATAATTAAGGAAGCCACTAAAATAATTATGTGCGTTTAACAGCTGTATCTAGGTCGCGAGGCTAATAGGACAACGACCTACTAGCTTCACAACATAGGAATTGAGAGGACGATGCTCGGACACAAATCACGCAATTGGAAGAAGGCCTACGGAGCTCCGAGCCGTTTGAAGACCAGAGGCGTTGCCAGATGGCCAAGTTGTAAAAAATTAAATGAGCCGGTCACATAATGCGTTTCGCAGGCAATCGCTGGATGAGAGCCGTCACAGACTCCACAGGATGTCAACAAAATAACAGGACGCTCACCGCGTAGTTAGGACTGCTTCTTGAAATCTCTGAACGATGCTCTTCGTATCATTCGAGCGAGGAGAATTCATTGAAACACTCTGGCTTTGTAAGAAAACAAGCGTCAGCTGCCGACTTCGCCCGTACCCGACGCCAATTTTCGGAAGGCTTTGATTAACGACAGCAGTGGAGGAGACGATGGTCGGAAAGGCAGTGGCGTTTTGTATGACATGGTGCCAGGATAGGGTAGAGTGGGTTGAATCTTGGCAACAGGGGTGCACACAAAATTCTGTGCATTAAATTTTTTTAAAGAAATTTTTTTAATCGGAATATTTTCTTTAAATTTCCGGCAAATCGTTAAATTTCCTTGAAAATACAATTTGCTCTATCTCATTATTTCAAGTAAAAAAATAGGACAAACTTTCAAGAGGTCAACAGCTAGAGTTCAAGGAATGGAGTGTAACACTGCAATGTAAAATAAACAATCCAACATTGACAAACACGGAAAAATAAACAGGCCTTCACCAACAAATTATCTACAGGGTGAGAAATAATAACAGGTATAGAATTATCATTCAGGACAATCACCAACAAGGCATCTGAAAATGAGCCATCAGGCAGAACCCGGACTCCCCCCCCCTTCCTAGTTCTCTGCGAAAATGTTTTAGTGTGACCGTTCTAGGAGCACATACAATCCCGATGCGGGCACCAGCCCATTAAGTAAGGAAGTTTTAATAAAAATACAATTAAAAGCCTATCAGTGGAATGCTAACACGTTGACGAACGCGCGATTTTCGAGTGTCTGGTGCGTGGGACCAATTCATTTTCTGCAACGTCGGGACCGTGACACGATATCGCGTCACAGGGTCCGCACAGCCGAAAGCGTGTGACACGTCGTCAACTTGTTAACGTTCAGGCAAAGTAGCTTTCCTGATTATTGTTATTAGCGTAATTCTGAAATCGTTTAAAATACGTCCAGCGTCCGAAAACATTCTCTCCGTCTCGACTGTTCCAGGTGGCAAGCAAAAGTATTCTGGGATAAGCAGCGCCAGATGAGGATAGGCATATCTTGCGAGGAGATTAGACCAGTATCTTTGTGGATTCGTTGACGTGCTTGGAGACTCGGCGAAAAATTTCTAGCTCCAAAATGCATTAAAGGACAAGGATAAAGGACGACGTTACCCAATCCCTTTTGAGATGCGCCACGCATTCTACTTCTGCAGGATATTGTGGAGGTGATTTGAATGCGTGTTTGGCCATACAATGACTGCGGTGGGCGGCCGATGAAGAAGTCAGCGCTTTATCCTTCCCAGAGAAGTACTACTACATACTACTCTTCGACGCCGGTTGGATGGAAGGCTTGGTTGGCCTGGGCGGAAAATCCGAAACAAGAGCCTGGTATCGGGAGCACGCGACAGCCGGCACCTCCTCCGACTGCGCCACATGCGCTGCTAAAATGCGTCATTTCCAAAAATTCAAAACAAACTCATGAAAACGTCAAAATATTCTTGCTGATTTTAATAGTTTTTCAGGAATAGCTCTAATCGGGAGGATGAGACCTGCAACTTAAGCGAGGACTAAGGGTAAATGTGATAAGCACACTAGCAGAAAAGTCGGTTAAAAATGCCGTTAAATTTCTAAAAATTTAGTCGTTAAGTTAGATTTTAACGAAAAATACCGATAATTTGTTAAATTCCTTAAATCGTTAACCGTTAAATGTGCACCCCTGGTTGGCAGCAGTGGAGAAAGTAGTGGGTTGGGCGCAGTGGCTGCTTCTATGACGGTGCTTTTTAGCATCTGGCAGTAAATGATACTCTCGTGGACGTATTGATTTGGTAAGAATAGGAGAAGGTGGTAGCGAGGACGAGCGGGTGGGACCGGGAACAAAGAAACGTCTGAACGTGCGGAACGTCACCGAGTGCAGGCCGCGAAATGAATAAGCCCATTTACTGGCCGCTAGTTTTGCGCGGATGGTCGGATGAAGCTATGGGATCTTGCGATGGCGTGGTCGAAAACTTGAAGGGAAAAGGACATGAGGCTGACGTAATTAATTGTGTATCTTCACTGGCCTGTGTTGGGTTCGAGAGAAATTTCATCGACGGCCCGTACTAGATTTCATTAATTTTTAGTCCATCCGCTGATAAAAATTGGTGGAACTTGGGACAGATGTTAGCTGAAAAGGAACCATCACTCGGTGCATACCTTGAAATATTACAAGAAAGCCTTTCTAACTGCCAACAGTTTTGTGCGAATAGACGGAGCGAACTACATACGGGATCCTGCGACACCGCTGTCGAAAATTGGAAGGGGAAGGTGCCTTAGACTACCTCTTGGTGGAATGGATGATTAAGACAACACTTCTAGTGTAGGGTGAGGGGGGGATAGAAATGTAAAAAAATAGAAGAGAATGAAACGAAACCTGGGACAACCGCAAGCAACTGTGGCTATCATCACATCATCCACGCGCATTCGCCTGGGTCTGTAGACGCATAAGGACGGGACATCAGAATATTCAGAGTGCTGAGGGGAAAGCGTCAGTGTGTTGTTCGATGTAAATAAGAGAATCAGGTGGACCCTCCCCCACAACTGGCCTTCGTTGGACCCACGTGAGCGCGCTGACGTCTCCATCACCTGCGAGGACAGATCCGCGGAGCAGACCTCTTTCGTAACGCCTCACGTGCCGTCCTCGGCGACGGCGATCGTTCACCTCCCGGCTCTCCCCTTCTCGGAAAGAATGTGACATTGCCCCTCGAAATTGGGTGATTAAACCGACGAGTCAGCAAAGTTCACAGAGTTCGCGCTTATACCGATCATAAGTGGAAGCCTTCCCTTTTATATATAATAGGATTTCGGGATAAACTAAAAAGCACACGTTTTCTCTTGAAAGAAATTTTTTATGCGTTGAAGAAAAATACAACCCTGTTCGCCATCGGAATCGTTGAAAATGCTACCGATCCACGGAAATCGGGGCACAGCAAAAATCAACAAGAAATAAAGAGTAGGGACTGATCTATGGAGCTGCAAGAAATTATAAATGGCCAACCTCAACAGCGTGTCGCTGAGCAATTCGGTTAATCGCGGCAGACACTGCTGAAAATGAGCATTGTAGGCATTGTAGCATTGTTCAAAGTCACAAGCTTTTCAGAAAAGCTGAAAATTGGGTATGCATTGTCATTAATAACCAATAATACATACACATAGATACGAATGGCTGATCAAGGAGCACCCTACCAAGGACAATGACCTGCTTTCCCTAAGAAGCTGCAGTTCTACGGAAGACACGTCTTGAGGCCCTGAATAACAAACTTGGACCGCACTCCGAAGGTCACACTAGTTGCTTCAACAAAGTAGGGTTTCAAACTGGGTCGTGCAACGCACATGGAGCGGTCGGTGGCTAGTGTCAGCTGCAGCGGAACCTTGAAAGAGGACCTACGGCGCCACAGAAGTACAGAACACTAGAACAATGCCTTCTGAAGTACGAGCGGCGAACTCGACCCGAGTCCCGACATGAGACGAGTACCTCATCTTCATGACCTGAGGAACTATTTGCGGAAAGCTAAATGCTGATGCGCCGATCACGTCATGAGGAGGCAAGATGACCGATGGACGAAAAACACCGGAGAAGGACGCCAAGCGCCTTTGTGCAAGACCTCCATCAAGATGTGCCAATAGTTCGTCGCGTTGCTGGCCAAACTGGCATTTCAGTCGGGAGCGCGGATCAAGTCTCTCGTCAACATCACCAAGTCCGAATATCTGCAACGTCTTGCATGACGATGACGGGACAACGAAACCACTGAAAGAGGTGCTGAGGCCCGCACGACGAGTGAAGACGGGCCATCTAAGCAGGTTCGTATGTTGGCTTCAACGGTTCTCAGTAACAGCGCTGCTTTTCCCCTGAGGTTTCTGATATCTACATACTGTTTACGACAAATGCATAAACAACTTACATCTGTCTTCGGAGACCAGTGAGTTGTTGCGCTTCGGCGTGTGCCACGAGCTCGTACTCAAATTCGGATTGAGTATCGCTGAAATCAGAGTCATTTGTGGCAAGACGGTGGTCAGCATTTCTATTATACTTTTAGCTACTCCTATAGGCATGCATTTAGTTCAGCAATTTTGAAATAATGTTTCCCCAATGTAGCAAGTTATCTACACTCGCAAGCAAAAGTAACAAGACATGTTCTATTCTCCCCAGAACTCTATTCCTTCTAGATTTACTAGATTATTCATATCCTGAACGTCTTGATGGTGTTCGTAACCTCTTTGTGGTTAATCTAAATAGCAAAAATAACGAAGTTAACTAATAGCGTTTAGAGGACTCAAAATTATTTAAAATCCTTGCTTGTCATTTCAATAATTTGTAAAACCTCTGCAAAGCAGTTCACCAAAACAAAAACTGCACAATAGGTAGCGTGAGAGCCGCTTGGTACTCTGTAGAGCACTCCATGTCATTGTTGGGAGTCCCGCAGCACCTAGGCGATAAGCCCAAGAAGGTGTTCACCATCGACCAAAGGGTCCTCACAAGTTAGGCTAGGCTGTTCTTGGAGTGCAAATCCATATTACGTGAAATCGTCTTTCTGAAGGAGCCTCGACTGTTCACCCATGCAGTATTGTAGAGAACTCCACGTAGAAACCATGCTTCCCTTGTACGCTACTTCTCTCAGATGGCGCGAAATCGAAGGCCTTGGTCACGTCAACTGCTACTTAGCGGTGCTGGAAAACAATAGGAAGCGAATAGTTTTGAAGTGACAGTCTAACGCAGCAGAATAATGATGGAAGCGGCCAGAAAGAAGGCTACATCGCTGTTCCAACAGCATTATTTTGTTTGCAAGTGTGGCAACTTTTACCTCCCCCAACACAGAGCTGTCTCAAAGCTAGGCCAGAACGCCAGAAACGCGAATTCTGCCCAAGCATCTCTACCTCTCGAATAGTAGCAAACGATGCTCCGCCGTTACTGAATCATCGAGCTAAGTGTTAAGCGCCTCCGCGAAACTTTCCACATGTGATCGTATTTGTAGGAAATTGCGCTTCTCAATGTGCCAAGCTCTACACCATTGTTTACAACTCACTGCTTCGCGTTTCTCTTAGGTGCGAATCGAGGCTTGTTGTCGTCAGTGCCGGATCGAGCATGCATCGCCGAATCGGCCGGACCTTGGCCGAACTGGTGCGAGTAACAACCAGTCCCATTTCAGATCATTTTCCTGGCCTACGCCTACAACTGCGGAATAGGCACGGGAGAGACGTGGACGACGACCGTTCAGAGAAAAGACTTCCACAGAACAGAAGACTCATACTAGTGCTTGATTAGGCTTGAAATTGATGGAACTATAGCAGAGCGGGAAAGCACAATTCACGGAAGGAAATTCAAATTGACCAAGTCGTCCTATGGCTAACTATTTTCACATCAACGAGAGCACATAAATACGTGTAGGGTATTGTGTAGTACTAGATGTACAATACTTATGAAACTATGTATGTAGTGGAAATGTTGCACGAGCAAGGATGAGAGGAATTTGTGATTTGAGTAGACTCAATTCAGATATGCAAAAAGTTAAAGCAAAAACCTAGCCTGCCCTTAGGCAGTTATTCACGTAGGGTACTCTACACTCTGTGGCCTGGTGCTTCTAAAGGTGGTGACGACTTCTGGTTTCTGTCGTTACTGGAAGAAGAATGAGCATTTTTCGAAGTAGCTAATACCGGTGTGTTACAACAAAGTCTATCCCAAGATTAAAACACCGAAACCAACCAAACAAAAACGTCATAAGGTAGCAAAGGTCGAAAGAATGAGAAAAAGGAAATGCGGGCCATTTTCATGTAATGGTGAGGTGCATTAGACTCACTTTTACGTAGCTAGGTGTTTTCAACCATACATTCGAAAACACCTGAAGAAGTTTCTTAAAAGCAGCACAAGTATGTTTGCGAAATAAATGGAGGATACGTCGCGTAGGTGAGCAACATTGGTAGGTGGGACGCCTAAACCGATCAGACCGCATGGAATGGGCATGCCATTCAGAGAGGGCATGCACAATGGATACCCAGGCTGACATGTGTTCGACCTGTGCTCTGTTTGGTTACTATTGGCTGAAGCTGTCCCACCTACCAATGCTGCTCACCTACGCGACATGTACCTGAATGGACAAGAAGAAGTCCTCTAAAGAGCCAATACAAATTATACTCTCACAAGATTGTTTCTGGTGTCTTGTGCCAGTGTATTGTTGATCAAGAAATTTGAGATTTGATATTCGGCTATTCAATTAAATTTGCTACTACTGATGAGAGTATGCGGTCAAACAATGGCACGAAAATTTCCTTTTCTGGAGAACGAAGTGTGCATTTCCTTCTACGGTGGCAATCCCATGCCACACATCGTGATGGCGACCCTACTGAGTTTCTAGCGCTCGGAGTTTGGAGGTTCAGTTCATTCTGTTTCCCGAACACGTCTTTACACAGTTCTTCAAATTTTCGAGAAAGTTTTCAAAGGAAAAAATATAACTATGTACAAGACAGATCAACAACACAGTGTTCGAAATTATATACCATTTTCAAATATTATACATTTTCAAGTAAAATCAGACTACTCTTTTGAGTGAGCTTGAAATCAAGCTTAACAGCTTCCAAGTAGAAACGAGCTTTTTCATATTGACTATTTTACTGTTAGAATATTTTTTGACTGAGCAAAATTCAGTGAATTTCTTCTGAATTTTTTTACTTCGGCAGACTTAGTAAACGAATGCACTGCTCGAAACATTACTAAAATTTCATTTTTTAGGAGAGGCTTCTTTAGCATAACCATGAACGTTATAAGTCTTTATTGCGGCTGACGTT
Organism: Heligmosomoides polygyrus polygyrus; assembly: GCA_947396885.1. Lineage (NCBI taxonomy): Eukaryota > Metazoa > Nematoda > Chromadorea > Rhabditida > Heligmosomidae > Heligmosomoides > Heligmosomoides polygyrus. The sequence continues at coordinate 39,158,153 of OX377204.1, forward strand.
TCGGCGTCGTTGCCCTCTTCAGAGCCTGGAAAAGCCGAAGTCATTTGGAAGGGTAGTTTCTCATCTCTATTCAGAGTAAGAGACCACAAAAAGTCACACTGCTCATCCTGGAAAAGGTTTCGGCAGTTAAACGTTGTTCAAACCGAAAGGCGAATTTCGATTCAGCAGGTAACGATTTCAAACTGAATAAGTGTTTGCCTATGTTAAAAAAATGACATTGATTCAGCATGAATTCACGTTTTTGTAATCATTCAAAGGCAGAGCTCATAGGGGCATAAGGAGACACACGGTGAAGAAGGATGATTCTAAATGGTTGATTGGTCCAGGACAGCATTGAGCTGGGTTTAGTTGCCAAATAGGAGATTGGCGCCGCGACTTCAGCAGGGTCCGAGGCGCGAAACGCTGCGCAGCGTGAGATTTCGGTGGGAAGCGCATCTTCTGAAGGTGAGTTCTGTGGTGCAGCCAACAGGACACACTGTGTACAGCCGGGTGCTGCTGGAAAACACGTGCCGCTTCGGCACAAGGCGAAGACGTGGGCGAGATTAGCGGTGATGGCATTTGTCGTGTTTCTTTCAGCGCATTGTTACGCGTCGTTGCCACGGCGACTCGGCCATAGTAGTGTAGACGCGCTCAGCCACCCCCCCCCCCCACCACCACCAGGTTCATTAGCAGGACTCGTGTGCGCGCACTAGACGCGACCTGGTCACTGCTCAGCAGCGTGGCTGAGCGCGCGTGTTGAATGTGCCCAGGAGTCGCATTTCGTATAGCAGATGCAGCAGAAGCGGTCGGAAAGGTGCGCAGTCTGCCATTGAATTCTTGGAGGAGTTTAAGAAGAGAGAAACCTACACGCTCCAGATAACCAGCAGCAGGTTCCAGGTCTCGTAGGTGTGGTCAAAATGACAATCGCATTTGGATGAGCAGGTGTAACCCATATGGCATAGAAGCTAGAAGTGGCCCCTTGAAGCTGTTCAGACGACGTTTTAGTGATTGTGGGATCCCCACAGTCACTTCACACTATGACTGCGAAAGGTTGCGATGTATTCTCCATCTCTTCGAATCACAAAAACTGAATGCGTTCCGTCGGGATAATGGTCGATGAGAGATGACATCCTGCACCTGGGTCTGCTTCTTTCAGCGCATTGTTGCGCCCTACATTCGGTGTGCTGGAGGTAGGTGAACATTCGCACAAATGCCGAAGCGATCGAATGTCTAACACGTCTCGCATACTGCATACCCTGAATGGCGTAATATGAAAAGTGCTATGAACTTGGCACATTTTTTGCGCAAGGATGACTTAAAAATCATAACTGGATGGAGACGCACTCTTCCAACAAGAAGAGGTCATTGAACTTAAAAGGACACAGCTGGAGACTGGTGAATTTGGATTTGCTCCCCACTCTCCACGAAAACCTGAGGAAAACATATAGTCCAGGAAACAGCTAATAGCAACGCCGGGGCTGGAGGATTTGTCCGAGAAGCCGTTCAAGAGCCGACGGAGACGCACTCTTCCGACAAGGAAAGGTCATTGAACTTGAAAGAACACCGCTGGAGGCAGGTAAATTTGGATTTGCTCCCAATTCTCCACGAAAACCTGAGCTTTCCGCAAAATACACTATCACGAAGAAGAGAGAAGAAATTCTTAATTAGAGGTTGAGCAAACAAAAGTTCACTTGCTTCCGCTGCTACAAAAGCGCCGAGACCCATGCAGAGAACTTGGAAGAAATTGTATATTGTTCCCACGTCCGCCGTTGACTAAACTTGAATCGGCGAAAGGAAGAGATTGAAAAAAAGAAAAAGTGCCTTTTCCCAGTAACGAAAACACTTTGTAATGGAGAAACCCTGAAGATCACAAACGTGATGTGCAGGGATGAAAAGCGAAGCGACGAAATGCGCCTGTTGTCTTTGTGCCAGGTGGGCATTCAGGCGGTTATAACTAAGAATGGAAGGATACCAGGTGAACATGATGAGATGTACATCTCTGGATGCGACTGATTCCAACTATGCGTTCCATAGCCACTAACCTCTCTAGGGAACGGAGTCGTGGGCCACTTTCAGCTTGCCTTCTAGGCCCTCTCTCTGCGTGGAGTCCACCAATTACAAGATGAGAAGCTCGAGTAGGGTGGAAACAGCGGCGCCCGAGCAGTGTTGGCGCAGTGGGTAGAAGAGCTGCGTCGTGAGACGAAATAGTTTGTGGTTCGCCTCTCCTGCGGCACAACATTACTGCACTTTCTAAAAAGTACCGGCCACAATCAAATAAAGCACGCTATGTAAATTCACATCGAAAAGGGTCGCCAGAAAGGGAACCTTATTCGAAGGAACAAACGTCCTTTACGACTCCAGGCCTTTCAAAGTTTCTTCGCCTAAATATATCCTAAGGTTAATCAAAACGCTGATCACCTATGTAATTATTGTCTTTAAATTTTGATTACGATAGATTACGGTAGATATTGGTGAGCAGTAACCCTTACTCGCCCATAGCCACCGCAAGCCAGGGCAGCCAATCGACATTTTAAAAACGGACCTCACGCAAATGATCAGCGCCTTAAATAACCTCTCCGGATGACGATTAGGCTAGATCGATCACGACGACCCCACCACCCATACATATTGGTGATGGTCGGTGCCTTACATAGCCGCCTTTGGTGATTTTTTGTTAACCCCCGGTGTCGTTAAGGACAATATTGCCGATCTATCTTCCAAACAGTGTTCTCACATGCGACTGTCTTGTTGTGCCTTGTGGTGGTGTGTTCTCCTCTCGATGCCCCACTCGTACCAACAAGAGACGATAGCCACCAGTTTCTCGTCCAACCGCGCAATACAGGAGCATTAAGGTACATAGACGAAGAAGTAGGTACCAACGTGGAATCGGAAGAGGAAGATCCTAAGTGAGCAGAGGGGGGAGATGATGAGTGAAACACTAGTCAGCAGGAGATCTTCTTGCTTGATGAACTGGAGGTGTCGAAGGGGAAGGCCAATTTTGCAATTTTGCCATGTTTGGAAAGTTGTTTGAATTTACAATCTTGTCTAGGTGGATTGGCCAATTTTGCACTCCGCTCTACTGAAAGCTGCAGTAGCCCACTATCAAGTGTGGGAACTACATTTCGATTCATTTAGTCGACAAAATTTTTCACTTAAGGGAGTGTTTATTATTTATATATTATTTAAGACATGATAGATACTTATTAGAAAGTAGACACTTACTCGATTGTTACTAGATACTTATTAGATACTACTAGGTTGAGTCATAAATTTTGCAACATTTCTGCTTTTTTTAGAATTCAAAATAAACCCGCTGAAGATACTCTGTTTGATAGCTTGTTTACTAGCGATCACAGGATGTTATGAATCGATAATTTTCCTTGCGTTGTTGAAAAGTTTTATTCACTAGAACAGTGACCACTCAAAGTGAATAAATGTGTGATTTCATTTTCAGTTAGTGCAACTCAGACACTGGGGAGTTCACCTGCAGGTGAAAATGACGTATTTTGACGTCACAGGGGACCTGTAGGGGCAATTTTGGGGCGGAGTTTCAGTGAGCGTTCTACTACCGGTTGTTTCACCGCTCGCCCGATACGCAACGCGATATGTAGGTGAACTATAGGTAATGTAGGATTCATTCCCACCTCGGGAACTTAGCGAAGAGGTAGACCGTGATGCGATGCGCATGCAAATGTAGGTCTGAAGGTTTAGCGCGGTTGGTCTCATTTGCTCGGTCGGTAGGACGAAGTACATAGGCATAGTCCGGTTGGTTGTTGTAATCTTTTGACTTGAACTGCTTCTTCAGTCTAATTGAGGAAAACATAAGGACCAAAAAACACTATAGAAATGTATTCAGGTGCTCAGAGGATAGCGTTCCTAAGAATAATAAAATATTTTATGAAATGTTCAAAACCACGATCTCTCATTAGGTGTACCCACCGTTTTATGGGAGGGGACTGGTGTTGAAGTTCCCTCCCATAAAACGGTGGGTACCTCGTGCCGGGTTAGTGGAATTTATACTTTTTAAAGTTTTATCAGCTTGTTGCGTTCGAATGCACGATTTTTCAAATTATCCAGTAAATTTTTAGATTACTTGTGTTCACAGGAGAAGTATGTGAATATCGAAATATTGCTTTGCAAAGCCTAATTGGTGCAGCTTAGCTGGATATGAACCCTACATAACTATGGAAGTATACTTTAATTGAAGCAATATTGTTTATATACATCAATCTGATAATTCAGAAAAGGGGATTCGAGCGCCAATATAGTATTGTGAAATAATCCAATTTATATGTAAAAGATATTCACTACCAGACTTGGCGAATGATCGAAAAACTGCTCTGCGAAACATCTAAGTGGCATGCTTTAAAGAAAGCACTGTAAGTTTACTTCTGATGTTGCGATGGTGTTAATACATGGTGTATGATAACAGGCTAGACTTTATTGTTTAGGAGTCTCAGAAAGCTCAAAATGCGAACTTTAATGGGCATTAATGGTTCCGGTTACTGCGTCTCAAGAGAGTTGGAGTACACTTCTAACCCACTTAATTTCTCTTTTGAATCTGTAATTTTTACAATATGTTTGTTGTCGCTACTGTTTGAGTAATAAAATCTATGAGTCATACATGAGTTCTTGCAGCTTAATAGCAATATGTAAAGCACACAGTTCTTTGGATGTCGGGATAGACCAAAACTAAGGGTACCAAACCTTGTTAAATCAGTACGCGTGGAAAGCGTGGAGAGTTTCACGTCCTCGGCAAAAATCCCCTTTCAAATCCCGCCTAGATACCGGTCATCTGTAGGTCTTCGACCGCTTACCTGTAGATCGAAATGAGGTCACCTGTAATCACATTGTTAGTTCACCCATTTTTCACCTGCAGGTAAACTCACCCACCGCGCGCCGGCTACGATAGATTGGAGGATTGGCAAAATCACCTTCGTCAGTGCGTCACGCTTTGACGGAAACCCAAGTAAATCGCCGTGCTTCCGACTGCCGAGACCTCCGGCACCGGTTCAAGCGAGGGGGCATGGATCGAACCTTTACCAGCGATGAAAAGCGGATGCTTCACTACAACTGTAAAGCCGAAAACCAATAGCTGGAACGCAACGAATTGGGGGTTCTGATGGCAAAGTCGGAGCTCCACCGAAAGAAGGTCCTGGCGTTCCTTTCGGGGATGTGTGGTGGTCCAGTGCACAGGAAGCTGCTCCACGTAGTCAAACCATCCTCGACGCTCGCCTCTGCCAACAACTCGACCAGGGCCGCATTAGTTGGGCGAAGGGCGGCTGTTGGCAATTTGCCAGCAGCGCGGCGGCTCCGCATGCGTTCGCGATGGAGCGCGAAATCCATTGCTGTTGGGTTCTTTCGTCGCTCAGGGGGAGTCCGCAGCTGAGTTCTGCGCTCTTCGAGCGCAGGACCAGGCTAGGGAAGGGACTCCGGGGTGGGTGTCATCCAGGCTGCTCGTGTGGAAACTGCTTTCGTCGCTCAGGGGGAGTCCACAGCTGGGTTCTGCGCTCTTCGAGCGCAGGACCAGGCTAGGGAAGGGACTCCGGGGTGGGTGCCATCCAAGCTGCTCGTGTGGAAACCGCTTTCGTCGCTCAGGGTGAAGTCCGCAGCTGGGCTATGCAAAACCGTTACAGCTGGAAAAAAGGGCAGAAAACGTCTGAAAACTGAGTAGACGTTAAAACTCCTGAGATCTCGTCCAGTCAATTGAAATGCAAAAACACCGGCGTGCAGAGGAACCGAACCCCTGACCTCCGTCATCACCGTGAGGCGCTCTACCCACTGCACCACGAGCTACTTGGCGAAAGTGTCATCGCGGGCGTATAAGAGGCAGAAATCGCACGGCTTCCGCGCTCCGTCGCCAAAGTGGAGTGCAAGCGGCTGCGTCGCGTACGTCACTGGGCATGTTGCCAACAGCCGCCCTTCGCCTAAATCTTTCGGCCCTCGACCAGATCTAGCAAAAATGGGTGAAGAAAGAAGTCGAAGCCAATGTTCCTTGCAGCAGGGCAACGGTCGACCCCTTCCGGCACTTCAGACGCTGGGAAAAATTTAGGAATCAGGCTGGACCAAAGTCAACCAACCGCCAACACCCCGGACATTGCGCCGTCTGATTACGATCTGCTTCGGTCGATGGATCACTTCATCCATGGCAGGCGCTTCGCCGAAGTCGGTGAGGTCACGGCGGTGGTACACGACTTCTTCATGTCGAAACCAACCAAATTCTACAGAGATGTAATCCATTCAGTTCATGAAAAGCGGAAGAAACTCATTGAGAATAACGGCAATTACTTGGTTTAAGTCAATCATTTTTCTTTTGCTTAAGCTTATTTTTGCTAAAAGGCAAATTTTGTTGCAAAATTTGTGACTCAACTTAATAGTTACTTATTTAAGACATGACAGATACTAATTAAGACATTGATCACCCACCGAAATGCATCGGTGAAGGGCCATGCGCATCGATTTCGCCGAAAATTCGCCCAAAGATGTTATTTAAGGTCATGATCATTACTACGAGGATCTTTTTTAAACTTTCGATTGATTGCGGTGAGCTATGGTAGGTACCGGTGAGTGAGGATCACTTACCCACGCCAATACATGCAGGAACCCATCGTAATCAGTCGAAAATTTAAATCAGACTTTAAACGCTTTGAATAAGTGATCAGGGCCTTTTTAGACTATGTTTAGGCGAAAAAGCTTTCCTCGTCTGGAATCGTGAAAACACTGCAGTACGTATGAATCAGGTTTCCCCTTTGACGACTTTTTTGGTGGCGATTTTACATGGAGTACTTTGCTTGATTGTGATGGATCTTCCTTAGGAACTGCAAAAGTAATGGGCCACAGGAAAGTCAAACTGCAATCCACTCCTTCTCACTACGTCGCTCTTCTATTCACCGAACTGTTGCTGTTGCTGCACTGTTGCTCGGCGACCGCTGTTGTATCCAGCCTACTCGAGCTCGCCTTTTGTATTGGAGGTCGATAACTCCGTGCGCAGGTGCGTTCATCACATGTGGAACACATATCCGCATCGAGTGATATGGATCTCATTTCAAAGGGCTCTGGTCTCCTAGTTTCCCTCCCTTGTAGGATCAACTACACATCGCTAAAATTAGTACTAGACAGAATTAGTTAGACCAGTATCTGTTATGGCCGCGTGAAGCTCAGTCGGGGAAGTGTTGCTTGTCACGTACACACGATGCCATGTTCTTGGCTCAGTTTTCTCGCGCAGGCCAACAACGTCTTCCATCCCTTCTATTAGGTTGTAACGAATTAAATGGCACTGGCTCGCGCCATTTTTTGGTGCGTCTTTACGCGTTTGATCAAGAACAAACCGTAACATGTGGCATATCATTTAGAAGCGCAAACTTTGTTCTACCGGTGAGTACTAAATTTTCTATGTAAAAGTGGGAAAACTTTAGAGTTTTATTGCCTTTTCTGCAGATGGACAAAAGGGTAATCCGAGGCATTTACTTGTATGAATTCAAGCTGGGCACTACACTAAGGAGGCGGACGAGAAGATCAACGCCGCATTTGGTCAAGGATGTTCCACAATTCGGACGGCGTATTGTTGGTATCAGAAGTTCCGGAATGGAGATGAGAGCTTGGAAGAACATGAAGGTCGTGGGAGGCATAGTGATGTTGATGAGGACAAGCTGAGAGGTGTGGTAGAGGAGGATCCACACAAAGGTACCAGGGAGATAGCAAAGGTTCTTGGCGTCAGTCACAACACAGCTGCCCGGCATCTGAAGGAAATTGGAAAAACCAAAAAGCTGGAAAGATGGGTGCCTCACGAGCTGTCTGAGGAGCAAAGAAACGGACGATATGAGTTCTCGTCCGCACTGCTTCTACGGAACGAAACGGACCCATTCCTTGATCGCATCGTGACCTGTGACGAAAAATGGATAATGTACGACAACAGGCGACGATCGGCACAGTGGGTGGACAGCGATGAGAGCCCTAAGGTTTTTGCGAAGCCGGAATCGCACCAAAAGAAAGTAATGGTGACAGTATGGTGGTGTTCGCTGGGAATTATTCACCACAGCTTCCTCCCTCCCGGTGAATCCATCACGGCAGAGAAGTACTGCATTGAAATTGAAGAACTGATGAAAAAGTTGAAAGATATCCGGCCGGCCTTGGTAAACCGAAGGCTAGTTCTCCTTCTGCATGACAATGCTCGCCCCCATGTAGCACGAATGACGTTGCAGAAATTGAATGAGCTGAGCATTGAAACTCTACCACATCCTCCGTTTTCTCCCGACCTCTCCCCAACAGACTACCATTTCGTCAAGCATCTTGGCGACTTCTTGGTAGGGAAAATGTTCAAATACCAACAGGATGCCGGAAGTGGCTTCGAAGATTTCGTCAATTCCAGAACTTCTGATTTTTAAGCTTGTTTCACGTTGGCAAAGATGTCGTATATCGCCTATGTACAGTATTCACACTTCCGTGGAGTGCCGTGGGAGGTCACAAGGGCAGCGAGCGGCCCGCCGCCGTGTCCGCACTCGGGCCGAAGCGCAGCCCCAAACTTGTTTCGGCGGCCGAAGAGGTGAAAATGGTTTTCAGTTTGAATGCGGACAATTTTACATTTGTGGAAAGCTCACAACGAGCTGAGAAATGCTGTCCAGTTGATTTTTCGAATAAACTCATCCATAAAGAGGTAAGCGACTGAAACAAAATTTTCTGTTGTTTTCGTCAAACTTTGGCCGCATAGAAATCTACTTTGAACGGCCAAAATCTTTTCGTTCTTTTTAGATTTGAATGTGCTTGTGGTCTACTGTAGACCAAAAAACACGGCTTTCGTATTTATCCTGTACAGAAGCAACCGAAGTTCAAAGATAGGGGAAATCCTACGCCGTATATTGAGATTGGACCAATCCCTTGTTGGAAAAAAGAAAATCTAGTCATTTCTATCAATCTCTCAAAGCCATTTTGCACGCTTTATAAAGACCATCGTTCCCATAATGGAATAGTAGAATACCGTCTTCTGTAGCAGGCTACTAGTTGGGTAATTCTTAACTGAATCTTAGGTTTCCGCGCGTTTGCGCTAATCTGAAATCGGGTCTATCTTAATCAAACTTGGCACTATTTCGTACCACAATGACACTTGATGCGTGACAAATACAGATCTGGTGAAACAATAGAGGATTTCTAAGTTTCGATGAACCTCGTCAACGAAAAGCCTTAAGGACATGCCACTGGGGATCTCGGAGGGGTCGTAAATCAATTAGCGGAGCCGAGGAAGCAAAAGCTTCATAACTAGGTCATTGTGCAATCGTTTTAGATGATGTTTAGATCGCTGGATAGAAAATGAGATGGGGCTTCTAACGGTGTTAATTAGATTTTAAACAAACAACTTTAAAAGAGTTATGGCAATGCGACGCTTTGTGACGGATTAATCCGTCGCAAAGCGTCTTTTTTGCAAAGAATTTGAGCGGTATTGTATGTAATGCTGTCAGAGAAATGTTGCAAAATGAGTGGCGCAAGAGCCGCACTTCATGTTGAAAACGGTACTGCTACTCAACAGACGAGACTTCCCCTTTGGAGTACCACTCAACATCATCGTTGTCAAATAACAGACGAAACAGGAACTTGAAGATGGGGCAAGTAACGGAGTAATGAGAATTTTGTGCTGCTTCATTGTCACGAACCCGGACGAAACTGATGTCGCTTTGATTTTCTACAGATGAGGTGCTTATTCTGTTCACATAATATACCTCTACAGACTATGTGATTGAATGTGATTGAAGGCGCCTTGAGTGGGTTTTCGCGCTGAACACTCACGTTCAGAATAATTCCATGGGACTGTGGCTGCTTTCATCTTGCAAAATATGAACAGAATACCGCCGTACCATTGTCGTTTCACTCCGCAAGTACTAGATATATGACGTTGAGGGGATGTCTCGTATTTCCAAGAGGATTACAGGTCCCTCACAACCGCTTCACCTCTCCGCTTCATTTATTCCAGGCAGTTGTAGTTCCAATAAGTTGTCCTCAAAAGGATAGAGGCCAAGTTGATGGCTCATGCTCGCTGCGGATTTGGAACTCGATTAAGCTGTGCGCCGGTATCAGCATTATGGCTCAGCCCCATTGCAGACACAAACACCTTCTGCAGCAAACACTGGTTTGAAGCAGCAAACACTTCAGGCGCTTCAACTGATAGAGCAAAGGAACGGAACTTACAGTTGGCGTCCTGCCGACGAACAATTTGATCATCCGACTTCATCCGATCCAACGTCACCGCACATGTGGCATCGTTCTGAATAACAGAAGAATGATGCCTTCAACAGTTATTACGACTATGCTCCGTCTTCATATGTGTAAATGGAAAAGCCCGTCATTCTAATCCTATCAGAAGACACAAGATCCTCCCAGATAGTTAATGCCCTTTCGGTGGAAGGCTTCTATAACATATACGCCAGGAAGTCAGCTATCTTATACTAACCCTCTAGTGAACAAATATGGTGCTGTTCTGAAGTGCGTCAAGAATCATATTCTTCAATAATTGACAATTTTGCACCGAAGAGGGAAACGGTCTTCATTATCAGTTGTCTATGTACATGTGTTGATGTCGTCAAACCATTAGCCTATTTAACTTTAAGTTGAACAAACAGAATTTCATTTTGAGCTTATTTCGAGCGAAATTAGGCGCAAACCCTTTTCAGAGAACAAACCTCGCTGATGTCGTTCATCCAGGGAGGCTGCGCCTTTTGAGATCTAGCGACTGTAAAGGCTTTCGTGATGCCGGCCACCATACTGAGTGGAGACATCGATCTAAACGTGATGTAGCATGTTCTCTTGAAACTTCTGCAGAATTTACCCTACGTGAAGGCGGCTTCCTCTGCATGGAACAGGCTAATCCTGGGTCGCCCTTTTGGCTGTTGTTACGAAGTTCAGTTTACGTGAGCAACACCATGTAGTGGATACCGTGTAATTGCTACCTATTCGGCATGTACTCCCCGGCGTGGAGGATCCAGTTCAGGTCGAGGTTCTCGTCGTCCCCGAGCTCCGACTCGGAGACACCAAATGAAGAGTCGTTCACTGGAGGCGTCGAGTATTCGATGAGTCCGTCGTACCTAATTCGTGGAAGCGTCTGTCGACGGAGCCGCGCCTAAACGTCGCCATTTAGTTCCGGTCTTCTTTGGTGGTTATGAATGCAGCAATTACATTCGTTATTATACCGACTTTTTACTTCATTATTTTTCCCCACGGTGTTGACATTCATCCTGCAAACTGTATCAGATAACTAGAAGAATTTCATAACAAAAGTGTAAAACCAGCTAGCCAGGAAAGCCGAAGATGTCAAACGAAAGCACTGCTTCGAACAAGGCTCGCTTCCCCCTTTCCCCATTACAAGCATCCAGCAAACAGTTCCTTAAAAGCAACTGCTGACTCAGCGAGGCGTGTACTTCCATTCCTTTTCGAGGAACTGCTAGACAGGTTCCTATTTCATCTCTCACGCTTCTGAGAGCCTAATAATCTATACATTATCGAGGAAGCTGAGGTGAATTGCGCGCGATGTAAGTTAATTATTTCTTGTAGGTGTTATGCCGTGAACAGCGCGATTATTCCAGCCACAGGCTGATATTTCACTTTGATCGCTTGGAAGTAAACTACAATGCCATATCTCTAGGTGATCGTGCTTTGTTGAAACCACAGTAATCTCACGATCTGACGGACAAAAGATACAGTGGGATTCCATCTCAGAAACATCAACTGAACCACAAGTTGTTCAGGAATGAACGTTTGCCCATGGCCAAGTTCCCTCCGGCTTGTATTAGCAGAAATCTCGAAGAGGAGGAAGACATTTTTAGAACAGTTCATCGTACGCTGCCTCTGCCCTATGGATGCTAAGCCGTTACACAAATGTAGTCCCATAGCCTCTACGGATGTGCTCGCATTACAAAGGTGTTTAAGAAACGGCCAATTTCCTCCCAACTGAAAATTACATCTTTCCGTTTCGATTGATGAAGGTAATGCAGAATTCCCACACATTGAAATGAAACGTTGTTATGCTAAATTCGAAGTGTCCAAATTTTCATTAAAGACGAGGAACCTAGTTCAGTGCTGGGACTTTACGATGCTAAATTATGTGACTGCTTAGATAGTACTCTGAAGCCACGAAACAAAGACTAAAACAACTCAGCAACATACCACGACCGCGTTGGCGAGCCCCTTGGCGGAGTGACGAACCTCGGCCTCTCTAACCGCCCTCATAAGAGATTCTACTTTTCCGTTCATCAGATAACCAACAACAGACAACTGTTCGAAAGCGGCCAGCCTGTAAGTAACCGAAAATTCAACGCAGTGGAGGAGAAATGAAGGGGATGTGCAACTGCAACTCCGTCCTCCCCTCCACCGCCGCGTGAAAAGCTAGTGCACGGTGGAAGGCAATGATGTAAAAGACCCCTCAGAGTTTGGATGGTGAACTTGTCCATCCTAGTTTTCCGAGTAAGCGTTTCTCAACGCATTCTACACCTGGACCCGGTTGCGTACATTGCAGGCAAGTGCCTGGCTATCAAGCAGCAAGGGCGACAGAGCAATGAGCTCTTCGTTCCCATCAGCTTCCTCATGTGGCAGTTCACCATTGTCATTTAAACAAACATTTGCCAACAAGTAATGGGAATAACAAGGAGAAAGGTTAAAGATGAAATCCAGCAGCAGGTGGTTATAGCCCGACACTAATACAGGTGGTTATTTACTTCAGTAGCGATGCTCTCAAGTAATTGACGAACCTAACTCTCCGTTTGGGATCGAGTAGCAGCGGAATGAGCATGTTGAGGACGGCAGTGAAGTTGATTCGTGATGAAGAAGTAATCATTAGCGCTGATGTAAGAATGTTTACCACCTGAACGGGAATATTTGCAATTTCGTTCTGCAGTTCGTTAATTACAGAGAAGTCTTTTTAGATGAGTTGCCCGTATTGAAAGAGGCCCTTGTTTCAAATATGGGAGGTGGACACCCTTGATTACAGTACTATCTAGAATGCACCGCGCATTCCAAACACATTATGACACATCTAATTTATGCAACGTTTCTACACTTGTAGCTGAAGCGTTACTGAGGGGGTCCATCGACTTCGTGAAGGAAGCGCAAAAGGGTGAAATTGTTATAGCGAATCATGTATGTGACCGTAGCGTTCCGGAACACATGGGGATGTCGTGGAGGCAACTTGAATGCGTAATTGGTCTATCCAATGGTTTGCGGTGGTCAACCGACAAGTCGGTGACTTATCCTTCCCAGAAGATTTTTTCACCAATTCACCGACCCCGGAAGGATGAAAACCTCGGATCGGGGTGGGTGCTACCACTTGCCTTCCACCCCTCTGGGGTCAGTGCATTTATACTGGTGCGGGAAGGGTATAACGCTGACTTGCTTATCGGCTGGCCAACGCAAATCATTGTGTAGGTCAAGTGCGTATTCAAATAGTAGTCTCCAAGAGATATCTCGAACAAGTGGAATCGTGATGGATGCAGTTGCCGATTGTCATCGCTTCTACATGTTAAGAGGGATCTTGCCTTGCGGTTGGCGTGACCGCAGCTAGACCAAACGCTAGTGGCCTTACTTCCTCTCTAACACGCGAGTTCCTGCTCTCCAGATGTACGCATAGCGCTCCGACTACAGCTTTCGGATTGATGTTCTGGAAGAGGTCCATGCACGTCATCATTATCAGCTGCTTGATAACGGCCTTCTGATTTCCAAAGTGCTGCGCGAGGAGCGACAGAACTTGCTGAAAAACCAATGTCATTATGAGTTCAAAAAATTTTTTTCTTCAATAACCTTTAATTTTTGAGTGATACCATGAAGGTAGAATATTTCGAACCGCCTAGTCGAAGAGCATTTGTAAAATCACTTTTTTTAGACATTTTCCGCCAACTTGTACCATTTCCGTTAAAGAGTGTTATGTAGACACGTGCAGTTTTCTTCTTCAACGAATTGATTTTCAAATTTGATTTTTGTTTGAAAATTATAGTGAAATTCTTTGCTGGAGCTACACCAGTGCTTTAAAAAAGTAAACTGGTAAACTGTAAAGGCTAATGAAGACTGGGACTGACAAACCTGAAGATGAGCTTCCATATGCGATTTTAGTCGGTTCACTGTCAGACGCACCACATCCAACGCAAGAACAACCACCTAAAGCGAAGGCTTTATGTGCAGAGCTCTTGGCGGTTCCACACTTGCACAAAACAGGTGCGCTACATTGCCTTTTTAAATTCAATTCCACTAGCTTTGCTGGTAAATGGCATGCGCTAACATCTCGTCTAGATGAGTGTGACATTCTTGTAACCCATGTGTTTTGGAAGGTTTATTTCCAACCAAAACCAGTCAGCACTTTGATTTTCGACAGCGTGGAAATCGGCGAGAGTCTTTATTGCATAACGGGCATAATGTAAGGACTACCTCAAGGAACTGTTGAGCGCTCGAAAGTACATACCTTGGTCAGAAAGTAAAACCAGCGGAAGAGTCCATCGAATCGTGTACGCAGGAAGATATTGGGCCACAGCGAAGACGAAGGAAGGGATGGCAGTTGGGTTTGATGGGCGCGAATAGAGGACACCGTAGAGTGCAGATCTCCAATGGCTTGCAGTGGTGGGTAAGGTGCAGGATGACCGGAGGAGCAGTACCATGGCCCCCATCATCAAGCAGGCGGAAAACGCATCCGAAAGCTCTATCTACCAACGGATCAAACTGATCTCTCACACGATGAAAATCTATAGACGACTGACTGATTTTAGAGTGAGGGGATGGTTCGTATCAAGCCTTCTTTATTACCCAGCACATGAAATAGCAAAGCGGAGCCAAAGCCCTGCTGTCTGGCTTTCCTGGAGTTGGAGAAGGCCAGACTACTCTTCGGCGTGATCCGAAGAGCTTTTCGGTAAAATATCCCGGATCATCTGATCACGCTACAATGGAGATCTACGAAGGCTCGAGAGTGGCGACAGGAATCTCGCATGCGGCAACGAGGCAGGTGAACATAAAAGTGAGGCCGCACTTGGCACTGTTTCCGCTCCCCTTGGTGATGCTCGATTGCATAATAAACCACCTGGGCACGCTCGCTAACATTCTCTATGCGGACGTCATCGGCCTTGTGGCCAAGCCCTAGGATGGGGAAAAATACAGCTGTGGTGGAAAGCCCTGCAGACAACAGGCTGTGGCTCAAGTAGAGAATATTAAATTTATCAGCCATGAACAGTACACTGGACCCACACTGACTTTCAAGGAAGGAGAAGCAGGAATAAACCAGCTGCTGCGCAATCCAGAAACGCAGCGTAGGCCAAGAAGTCAGGAGCAGACAAAACATGCCTGCCACAAATGGAGGAAGTCCATTGGCCTCCTCCGCGATCGAACATGCTCAACGTATCTCAAAAACAATCTCAGTAGGACAGGCCTGCTCTCCTCTGAGGATGTGAGTGCTGGGTGCTCGGTAAGGGGAACAGCGGCAGCTGCTCGCTTATCGAGATGACGATGCTCAGCTGATCGTGAAAAATGTAGGCCCCAAGAAACGATCAAGATCCGAATGAAGGTGAGCGGCAACGCCTGGTGCATATATACAGTACCGGACGCGCCTTTTGAATAGACGCCGAAAAAACCGCACTTTTGCGGTTTTTGCGTCTTTTTGCTATAACTCACCAAAAAGTCATCCATTTGAAAAACCAAGAATATATTTGAGCTCAGGAGATCGAGGTCTATCGTTTGGTATATACATTTCATATGAAAGATCAAAAATGGCCAAAATTGAAAACTTGCGCTCCATTGAGAAGGCCGGCCGCGGACCAGTTGTCGGCCGCAAGGCGTCAAAAACCGTTGCATGGTCACAATTCCTCTAATATGAGGTTTTTGGGAAAAGATATATACAGCTTCGCCAAACCACCGCATTTTCGCAGTGGGTGGTCAAAAACGACGGGGGCAGACTTTTTGCTATTGGAGAAGCTTATATTCCAGGACTTGTATGCTCAAGGAGCACCTCAAGCATGGCGTAAAGTGTTTTGTAATGCCAGGCATCCTCCGAGAGTAATGCCAGGCATCCTCCGAAAAATGAGTTTTCCCGAAATTGGTCTAAATTGATACCGTTCGATAGGGCTTTTCGAGCTGAACAGAATGGTACCCTGGCTGGGGCTCGAAAACTCGGACATGGGCGAGTAAGGGCGGAAGAAGCTTCACCGCTGCCGTCCGCCGCTCTAAAATGGCAGATGGGGCTAAGGCAGTTTAGGCAGCTGGAGAGTTAGGAGCAGATCATCGTAAAGCGCCTTCGCTGTTTTGATCGTCCGCGAGTTTGCATGCCGTTAGCTCGCCTAGTGTACCCGCAGCGGTCGACCGAAATCTGAAAAAGTCGTGTCACACAAGCCTGACCTGCATCTTCGCAGAGCTCTAACTTGGTCTAGTCAAAAGCTACATTGCTGTGTTTCAGCGCGCTACTAGATCATATTACTGCCTACGGAATCCACACGTTCCAGCCAGAAAGATTTGAAGCTGACAGAGTTATCGCGCTCTGAACACGCCCGCGCGTGCAGTTTAGCACAACAACGGTCGATGTTCTCCTCGCTCTTACTCACCCAGATTACAGTTCTGTCTGCTCTTGATAACACTTTACAATTCAGCATGAGAAGCTCTATCGAATGGTGTCAAGCATGGCACAATTTGAAGATATCGGTTTTCGAAGACGTCACCGTCCGCCTGCCGCGTGTCGAGCGGCCTCGTCCTCGATGGGAAACCGTCAAAAAATCGATGTTCCCGAAATCGGTCGAAATTGGAACCATTCGATAGCGCTTTTCATGGTGAACAGAGTGGTACCATTGCGAGTGTCGAAAACTCAATTCTGGCCGAGTAAGAGCGCAAGAAACTCTAACTGCTATCTTCTGCCGCTTCAAACTGGCAGCTGAAGCTAAGGCAGTTTAGGCAGCTGAGGTGCTCTGAGCATGTAATCGTAAAGTATCCTAAACGGCCTGTTCGCCTACGCGTTTTGAGGTTTTTAGCTTGCCGCGTCTTCCCGCAGTGGTCCACCGAAATCGGAAAAAATACGTCACACAAGCCTCACCTTCATATTCGCACCCCTGTAACACTGCCTCTTCCTAAGCTACCTCGCTCTACTTCAGCGTACTACTAAACCGTTCTACTGACTACAAGATCAAGGAGTTGCAGCCGAAACGATTCGAATTTGACAGAGTTACTACGCTCTTAAAACGCACGCGCGTGCAATCTGCGAGCGGTTGCCCCACTCGATTGATAGGTTCGATTCTATATGCATTGCTCCCGGCGCACTCCTAAGTCTCGCCGGAACAGAGTACAGCAATTTCTGAGTAGGGCAGCTGAGAATTTCTCATAAAGCTCCCTAAATGCTCACTCTACAAACTGTCCCCCCCCCCTCGATTGATAGGTTCGATCCCATATGCATTGTTCACGGCGCACTCTCGGAGGATGCCTGGCATTACAAAACACTTTACGCCATGCTTGAGGTGCTCCTTGAGCATACAAGTCCTGGAATATAAGCTTCTCCAATAGCAAAAAGTCTGCCCCCGTCATTTTTGACCACCCACTGCGAAAATGCGGTGGTTTGGCGAAGCTGTATATATGGTTGTGTAGATCTCGAGGAGACAAATCGAACGGTGCCAACCTTTTCTCAAAAAACCTCATATTAGAGGAATTGTGACCATGCAACGGTTTTTGACGCCTTGCGGCCGACAACTCGTCCGCGGCCGGCCTTCTCAATGGAGCGCAAGTTTTCAATTTTGGCCATTTTTGATCTTTCATATGAAATGTATATACCAAACGATAAACCTCGATCTCCTGAGCTCAAATATATTCTTGGTTTTTCAAATGGATGACTTTTTGGTGAGTTATAGCAAAAAGACGCAAAACCGCAAAAGTGCGGTTTTTTCGGCGTCTATTCAAAAGACGCGTCCGGTACTGTACCATTTTCACGTGACACTTTTAAAATCAAATTGGACACTATTCTAAAAAGCGTAACGCTTTTGAAAACGAACTGAACCTCTTTCAAATCAAAACGAGCTCCTTCCGCATTAAACAGAGACTCTCCACAAAGATTTGAATATTAACCTTCTAATATAAGCTTCTTTGAAGCTTTAATTCACTTAACCAATACGTGAACACGTTGTTAGAAATTTTATAAAAGTCTCAATCTTGAGGAAAAATAATAACTCAAAACTAGTTTCAAAGAGCAGAAGGTCGGGCAGTTTTTAGTACCAAAATAAGAGATCGTGCCATGCTCTGATCGAAGACGTCGCGGTCTTTCTTTGATTGATGAGAAAATCCCTGTTTACATCGAGTTTCACACCTATGAACGATGCAAAAAAAAAACAATTGTGAAGAGCGCACCTATCCTCACTTTGATGTAAGCAGCATTTACAATATTAATCAATTAAACATCTCGGCGAGCCTTTATAGTGAATGTGCGATTTCGACCTTTATTGCACTGAATGACCGCTGTGTTTAGGAGCTTTAAAGCAAACTTCGACTCTATTATTTTTCTTAAAAAATAAAATTTTCATAAAATTATTACACTAATTTGGGCAGCTGAATTAAAAGAATTGTAAACAAAGTTGCACCAAAACAGTACTGAGCATCAAGGAAGAGTCTGCAGTTTTGTTTTCAATTTGGAAGACGTTAACTTTGACTTCAGAAGCACCAAGTTTGTTTAGATGTGTTCAATTTGACGGAAAATGGTATGAATGAAAATAAGCATATCGTGAGAAGAGCAGAGAATCACTAAATAAAACTGACATTAGAGTACGAAGAACAGTTCGGAGAGCACCTCGAGGATGCGACAGGAGTGAAGGATGTCGTCGAGAGGAATCTCTCCGAATTCGTTGGTGCGGCAGTTGATAGACAAAAGACATGCCGACACAGGAAGAGTGGACTGAGCTACGGTGCGGTTCTCAACGTTCAGTAGAGACCAAGATTGTTATCAACCTTTATTCAGCCTACGTTTCGGCGTTGTCGCCCTGTTCAGAGCCTGGAAAAGTCGAACTCATTTGAAAAACTACTCGCTCAAATGCCATTTCATCCTACAGGAGTGAATTCCCAAGGAAACACAGTCGGGACGCAATGTCGCAGAGGATGGCAACGCACACCTGGGGTCGAAGCGATCCACCGGTGGCCCGTGGTTGGAGCTGGGCTGACTCGGATGTGCGAGCTTGTTTCCATGGGCCGAATTAAGCAACTTCTGCGCCAATTATGCCAAGATCTATGGAAGGTAGGGCGTGAACAGATCCAGGACACTATTCATTCCTCCATGGAATGACTCACAATCTGACACATTTGCAGACTACAAGAACGCTATGACATACAACAGCAGCCGCTTTTTAATTCCATCCTAGTGTCGTTTTACCACGACCGCGATCTTCGGTGTTGTATCTCAGGAATTAGTTCTTCAGAGATGTTGGTGAAAGTGGGTGTGGTTCACGTCCCGTTATGCTATCTATGACCCACTCATCGGGACCATGTTCTGCGCTGAAAACAAACGATTGCGAAAAGCAACAAACCTTAAAATTCAGTTCGGTGAGCACATTACTGAGCGAGATAAGGTAGGAGTGCAAATGTGGAACGAGCCTTGCTATCTCCTCACTCGATAGGTTCTCTATTAGCTGCTTCCACTGAAATTGCTCAGGTAAGGTGTCAACAGATCGGCTAACAGAGCTGCTTTCCCACCTTTTCGAGTCCAGAGATGCGAGTCGCCGAGTCAGTGTTGTCGATAACCATGGCGGCTACGAGCGACGGGATGATCCCGAAACGGAACCGTCTCTCGCCGGATACCAGCTTCATGTTGTTTCGGTTGGCAGGTTGGGAAGGTGGGAAGATGGTGCCTGGCACAACTATCTTCGACGAATGCGTGCTGGTGGTCCCAAGACGCAGTCAGCCTACCGTTCTGTGAGGGGCTAGGTTGGGCGATGGTGATGTTCTTGCTGAAGCGTGCATAGTCCTTCTGCTGGTCGGCTGGAAGCGCCAGCAGCATACGCTCAAACGTGTTCTTCCCTAGGTACGCTGAAAGAATGAACTGTGATGGCAGAAGATAAATAGAAAACTCGCAATTCTCTGGCGGACCTTCCATCTTTTTGGCAGAGATGGCTGCATTCTCGGCCGTATCACTCTCCGATGTACTCAGTAACTTTGTGAGTGTGTCAAGCAAACCCGTCCAGTCGCCATTAATCAGCTAAAGAAGCTAGAATACTAAGACCAAGATCATCGCATCCACAGACCTTGAGCAACAGTGATGAGAAGGCGCTGACCTCAGGTAGAAACAAGGCAGGAAACTCGCGGACTACGTCGGTTTTCGTATTCCGTTCTGTTGAGGTGAGCAGAAAGTTCGAAAGCGTTTTCTGTAAACGGAAGAACGACGCAATTCAGCCGCATACCTTCCAGCGCTCCTCCTCACACCTACCAAGACTGAGCCTAAAGCTTCGGGTTTTTGACGCAAGAACGTCTGAATCGCCTGTATGGAGATTTTGCGCACAGTGATCTTCGAACTGCCAAGCTTCGGAATAAGGTTCGGCATCAGATAGCAGACGCAGTACTCCAGATTCTTAAACACATTGATGATTCAAGCTTTATCAACTATTAGAGCTCTTAAAACTTCGCAATTAAGATTTGTGGTAGACACAAAATTGATGCGAACTGCCTTCTTCGGATAGAATCCATGAGAAAATTGACGAAGACGTCAGCAACCACTTAAGCTTCGCAGCATGTGCGATGTAAAAGAGATAGCAGTTCGAATAATTTTCGCTCGGCTTTGAATATTCCGAGTCGAATTTTAAACATTTAGCGCTTTTTCCAATATAATCGAACTCTAGCGTTCAGAAAATCTCTTTTTTTCGAGCGATTTCGAAAGCTTAAAAATCGTGAACATATGAGAGCATTTAAATTTTCAAATTTAGTCAAGAACGCCCATCTCTTAGAATGTTCCATTCGAATAGTAAAATCAGAATTACTTCACTCTTTGACACTTCAACAGTTGGCTATTTCGAGCGACTCACTATGCTGTTTCAATGCACCTCATATCAAACATGGATATTTCGGATCAGACCAGGAATTGGAAATGCTTCGACGTACCTCTTCACTACGCCTTGCAATCGCCAGGTTGCGCCTAATTCCTCATCGCTATGACATCGAAGGAAAACGGATCAAAGCATGAAATACTCAACTACATGAGCAACAACTATGCGGGAGCTCCTACAGAATAAGGAGAAAGGAAGGAATTACGTATGTACTACCGACATGACGATCAGTTTTGATTTTAGAAATTAGTGTATACCTGTTTCAGCGACGTGAGAGCAGAAATGCCATCAACGCTTAAACCTTTGCCAATTCGGGGTCCCTTGCGAATCCTAGAAGGAGAATTCGACTTCAGAAATTTGTCTCCCGTTTGACAGCTGTTGCGAACGATCTCTTTTCACTCCATCTTTGTATCGTTAAACCAAACTTTAATCTCTCCGCTGCATACAGGTGCTCACTCTTTACAAAGAGGACATATCAGGACAAGATCGAAGGAATACTATCTCCCATTTTTAGCGCCTGCACTGGTATCCACAAGGAGAAGTGCTTTCACCCCTAGTCTTCCTTTTATACACTCGTGAGCTTCCATATTTAGTCTACGGGGGTTGAGGGTGACGAGCAAATGTAGACTCCGCCTACATATGCACGTGTTCCTGCTGCAAAGACAACGGCGCCATCTACCTTTTTGACATAGAGAAGCTTGCGGAAGCTGAACTTGCTGCTATTGACAACGATGATCTCCGTTCCTCAGCACTTGCGTAATTTCAAAGAATCGCTATTAACTAAATGATCATATAATTTGCTTTCACAAGCGTACAGACCTATTGTAATACCTTCTAGTATTTATTTGTTTAGTGCTGTACTGCTTTCTAATACCTCTTATTATATCTCTAACTATTTTTCTTGCTGCGTCTTTTTATTTGTCTATGCCATGCCACGAATAAAAAAAATAAAAAATAAAAGTGTTTATATAACTCAGTTTTTGATATTTGGGTGTCACTTAGCACCTATTCCCGGTAAGCTCATTTTAGATTTAGCTTTTTTTCTTTCTTCTTCTTAGTCCGGCTATCTGTACAATTTCAGAAAATACTTGGCCGTTTCAGTTCGCCCATCACAGAAGGCCTACAGTCGCCTACAAGTCCGCGGTATAGCAAAAAAGTCGTGACACAACCGTTCCTCCGTAATTGACGTCGGAGCAGTAGCAGACGACAATTACGGAGAAACGGCTGTGTCGCGGGTCCCGAAGCGCTGATCCTTTAGGCAACTTTAATGTTTGGGTGAATTAAATATACTTCCCATACCATCGCAGACATTGCGAGATATACAATCCTTCTTGAGGTCCATTAGAAGGTTCCTGTACAAAGCCCAAATTCATATACTGCCTTATGGGACTGACTGTAGAGCATGAAAATGGCTTCCATTGGAAAGCACGGAGGGTCCGAGGAAAGAACTGCAACGTCAAACGGTTTCAACGTGTGTTGTTGGAGTGCATTGCTCGGAGATGAAACATGTTGACGTCATTAAGATAAGCACGAACAAACTCATTTAAAAGGCCTAAAACTTAGGTAACAAGCCAGGCTATTCTGTGCACTAGAACATCCGTGCCCGCTGATTATGAGTCTGATTTTGTTGCAACGGGATAAGGTCGGCCAAGGTAAAGTGGTGAACAATCGTAGGCCTTTATAAAGGAAAGGGATCTCGTACATGACTGTGTAACATCTGCCTTTTTGGGTGGTTACAGAGAAACCAAATGAGCACTACATTTTTATTGCCGACATTAGTTGCGTGAAGCGATACTTCTTTACATATTGTCACAAAACTGAGTGACGTTGTAGAAGAACCATCTTCAGAGTTGACTGCCGATCAAGAAACCTTGAAATCGACTCGATTTTGTCGTTATGGATAGCTAATGTCCTATATTAGAGCCTTCCCCTCCTCCTTAGTGGACAAGCACATTTCTAATAACATTTCTAATAGAGGTGGGACAAGGAATATCTCGTTAGAATCTGCTTGGCAGATGCCTTTGTTGATCTCTCCACCGCTTCTGGGAATGTTTATGAGAACAAAGGAGTCCCTCAATGTGTCATCTCCATCTCATCGACTGATCGCCAAAAATTGCAGTGTGTGCCGTTCTGTGAATGCCACATAGAAGTGGTTACTTCTCTGCGGCCATTTGTGAGCTTCAGGTGGGAGCAATAGGCGGAAGTATCTCTCCTCAATGTAATTACCCAGGCTACACAATGTTGAGGCACTGTTGCCATTGGTTTTCCTGCGAAGCAAAAAGCTTCATGCTTCCTTATGTCAGATTCCTACAATGACAGTATACTACGTGCTATAAACTTGAAAGAAAACCTTGGATCTCGTTGAGATCCTCGTCCCACAATGCACGTTTTCATTTGGCAAGCGCCTCACTTCCTTATTTGGATGACGTACTAGGACGGACGGACACATGCAGATAGGAGCGCTAGGGATAAGTACCGACTTCGACCTATTAGCATAAATTAAAAAAAGAGATGTTTTAAGCAAAGAAAGGAACGCGCTTGCGGATAGTAGACGGAAACATTGTGCCTCTTCTACCTTCGTTCTGTTCTACTAGAAAGCGCGAAGAAGTGATTGGGAAACAGTTCGAGCCACTCACCGAGCCAAACGTGGCCATAGCCTCTTGAAGGAATTTGATGCACTGGTGCTGAACTTCCCACCGGTCATCTGACAGAATTCTATCGATGTTCTTGAACAGCTCTCCCTTTCGAGCGCAGTTCGTGAACCAGTCCGGATCTCGACGAGAGAGGCTCGCCATACGGTTCAGCGTCTGCAATGAGTTTTCCAAGAACAGAGTCATCATTTTTCATGAAGAGGCGCTTCGGCTGCCTCAAGGTTGTAACCAATTGCGGGAAAATTTCTTGTTAGATGGGATACCAGCAAGAGCTGCTGTCCGACGTGGTTATCGCCTTTTACCGCCCTAATGAAATGTAAAGAAAGCCTTTCACTAAGGCTTTCTTTACATTTCATTACGTTTATTAAGAACATAATTACTTGCGTTCTCGTGATGCATCCATTCAAATGGTGCTAGGCTTCTCTGAAAAAACAAACCGAGAGTGGTGGTTAGTACGAAAACGAATAATATTCAAACAGCCTATATGATATCCACTGAAGTGGAATAGGTGGTGCTTCCCGAAAAGGGATAACTATTACATTCAGCTTCTATGATCCTCGGGCGGGCTGCATCCCTGGTTTTCTAAACCAGCATAGTGCTTTTCTTATGCTATACTTCTAACATCAAATTGCTTTTACTTTTCCACCCCCCGGAGCGCTTGAAAATATTGATCAACAACCAGTGGTCAGTGACATGAGGTGCCTTAGCACGCAGCGGCTGCTGCCCAAACAAACCTTTCATGCTCCTCAAGTGGGCCTAGAAATACTCGAGAGTAAAAGAACCCCTAGCAGCTGCCTACCACAAAATCATTCTTTGAAGGAGTACGTGTAGAAATACTGCGCAGAGTGTGAGAGTTTTACAAGTCAAAGGAAAGACGAAAAACTGTCTAAAAAAGGCCATGCCTAGGTTTAAAAAGGACTATAATAATCGTGAAATAATATATTTACCGCAAAGCAAAGAATCTGTGATGATGACCAAGCCGAGACAAAACTTTGAGATGCAACGAGTTGCCCTCATGAGACTTGAAGCATGCAACCACAGGCCTTTGACCTAAAACAAAATCAAACTCCTCCATTAGAACTGCCCTTTGCCTGGAGAATGTGTTGCCGGGCGAAAAACTTTTAGACCGAAACGTCAGGTATAAGGATTGAAACCTACTTAGCGTAAGATCTTATTAGAAGGCCAGATCTTTGAAGTCATTAAAATACCACTTCAAATGAAGGCCTTCTCCCCTATTTTATATGATGTGCATAATCTGTATTCTCCTTGTACTTGGGCTTTTGAATGGCTGCAAAATACTAGGCCTTTCCAAAGTTGCAGTGCATACTGGTAATATGCTTCATACTTGCTTCACCATTGTTCTTTATGGCGCACGTTGTGCATAAATAAATAAATAAATAATCTGCTTTCTTTTATGCAGTGATACCTACATATTTTCACAGGAAAGAGATGAGCAACTGGTTTCTCGAGCTAGATTAGCAAGTTCGCGCTGCCTAGGCATCATTCAGCTGTCCAGCCGTTTCCCTGATCATCGAACACATAACCGCCTCCAATTCATTAGGAATGCATTCGACGTGCTACATAGCCACATGATTCACTCATATGTCACTCACCTGTCACTATCCCACGTCGGGCGAAGAATCTCCAAGACTTGGCATTCTTTCTCGGACACCGCAGTGTTTTCCACCTTTAGTGAGAGGTGCATGTTGCTCCAAGATTTGTGTGATAACGACCGCTTCAATAGAATTGCAAAATTTTATTTAATTTGCCGAAGGGTTCACGAAGGTTGTCCAAAATTATCGAGCTCTCTTTGGGAGGATACATAACTAGACCGTTGAGGTGTCTTCCTAGCTCTGTGAAATTAAAGAACGATGTGGATAAACATGCAACAAACTAAATTCCCTATTTGCTGGCCGTCAAACATCTGATTGGGAACTTCTCCACACACCCGATAATAATCATGTGGGTAACTTTACAGGTCGCAACGCAGCATCCCTTACAAACTGTTATTCCTCATTTGTGTCATAGACGACGTCAGACTCGCCTTCCTTCTACTCTGTATAGAACCAAGCTTCTTCTCTTAAAGGATTCATATGCGAAGACCAAGGAGTTGAAGATCGAGGAATTTCATGGCTGTAGTCCTTTGCAGGTAGGAGCTTGGGCAGAAGGACGAGCAACCGCTACCATGCTTTTTTTCTTCCTGCTATCATAATCGAATTGTCGCTCTACTCCGTTCCGCCAAATTTCGAAAGTGTTCTGGAACCTTCTCCCAACAAGCATACATAGGCAGACCTATGACCTACATTTACCACTATTGCCGTCATATTCCGCTGCGACTGTGGCAGAGAAAATCGTTCTCAACTGCAAGCAAGTTCGACTGCTTCTGCTTTACGAGTTCAAAAAGCAAAGCAGTGCAAGTTCGCGGTGGACAACATATGTGGAACGATGGGTCCTACAACTGTCTCCTACGACACAGTGAAAGCATGGTTCCGGAAGTTAAACACGGAGACTTTTGCTTGGAGGACCAACCACGGTCTGAAAGGCCAGTTGGAATGAATGAGGAGCACCTTCTGGAGCCGGTTCAGGACGATCCCCGGTATTGCACCCGCGAACTGGCAGAGGAACTCGACATCCAGTCATACCACTAGTTGAGCTTATTTAGCCCTGAACTATGGACCTTGGGAAGACATACATACAGATATGGGCATGGATACCGCATGAACTTAGCGACCACGAGCTACAGGTGCGCCAGGATGGATGCATGAACTTCTTGACTTTCGGCGGAATTTTTCTTGGCTCGAAAACCTGGTCACTGGCGACGAAGAGTGAGTAGTCTACGTTAACATTAACGTGCACGTGTTGCAAGACAGACACAGAAAAAGTCCAGTGTTTCGGACGGCATGTTCTGGCCCCACACCGTATTCATCACGCCTTGCTCCAACGGTCTACCATCTGTTTCTTTCGTTGTCGAGCCATTAGCAGGAGAACAGTATCACGACAGGGAGCAACTTGAAAAGTGTCTCGCTGAGCTTTTTTCGTCAAAATCTCAGGGATTCTATAAAAGCGTGATCTACAAATTAGCTGACAAATGGCATTATGTTGTAGATAATAACGGCACTTCTGATCGTTAGTTCTTATATGTATGGAGCGAGAGGAATAAATTAAAACAAAATTCCACAAGTGGAAGGATACTTTCCTTACAACCTAATACATTCTCCTCCTCATTAGCGGGATTGAGTGCAGAAAACATGATGCGCGTTGTTGTACCCAAAGTACAAAGACACAAAACCAAAGCTGTGGGAGCGGGACATGTTTAGAAAATCGTGGAAGACGTACAATTACGATGCTTAGCCAAACTTTCCTTTTTTTCAGGTTACTGGCCAGTAGTCTAAGCACGTTTTGCCTAATAGCAGCTCAAACTACATGAGTGCAGCTGTCTGCCAGGAAACCACAACATATCATACAGTTCGATATCTCACCTGTAAGCGGACATCAAAGTCAGGGCTTCGGAGAAGGTCTGAATAGTCGTCATCGCGAGGCATAAACGCTGGCGAGGGAAGGCGGTCTTGACGAAGGCGTAGTGGATCCAGCAGTGAATCCATGGCTATGACCCGCTTTCTTAACAGTGTTGGATAGGACCTTTGCAGAAATTGATGTTCGAATAGTCAATAGACACATGGGTTTAGGCACTAGAACTAGCACGCGAAGTGAGCATTGATCAGTGAGAAAAATCAATGATATGATGATTGGATTAAATGATTTAAGACCTTCATCTGAAGGGAAGAGTAATCGAGCGTATTAGACGCCAGCCGAAGATATTCGGTGTTGCTCAAAGTTTCGTAGAAGGAGTACGCAATGGAATAAAGTAATCAAGCTGGAAGGGGGATATAAGCAGAAAATGACAAAATGGGGTGAACAGAGAAACTTGGAATTATGCGGCAATTAGAGACACAACTACACACACGATGTTCAACTCCCAGGCTTATAGAAAATTTTGCTAGAACCTATCAACCTCTTCGATAAGCTGCTTCTCAGAAGTGATGACAAATTGTGTGCAGTCTTAGGTAAGCAATGGCTGTCACTGAGGCACACTTATACATGTCAGACTACAGTTTCCACTGCGTGCTAGAAAAAAAAATTTGGAACAAAATGAGGCGAATATTCACTTGCTCAGAAACAACTTTTTGACCATAAAAACAAAATTTTACGTGACTCTTGGGGCTTCGAAGGATGTCCACAGCTGTCACGGTGGTTTCGTTTATGGGCTTCCACGCATCACTGATAGTGAACGAATTCTTGAGTATGCGGATTCGTGTAAGCTCAAAATCGATCACACCGTATTTTGAATGCGTGATTCCATATTTTTCTCAAGTGTTGCGGGAACGCAGTTCCAAAAATCGAATTATATTAAGTCGTTGCATGAAATGGCCGATTCTGCTACCTCAGTTTCTGCTAGATTTTTCGGAACTACGAATGTTCCCATTTCAGGCATTGTAGCTTCTGAAAGGGCAGAACCTCCGCTTTCTTACGGCTTTTAGATTTTGTAACATAACTGCATCTTGTCGAGTTTCTGACGTTGTTTTTACAGTATGGGTCAACGTAATATTTGGGCGCTCTACTTATATGAATGGAAAAGTGGACAGAAGGCCGCGGCCGCAGCTCATAATATCAATGCTGCATCTTCTTCTTCTTCTTCAGCGTTTGTGTCGCTTCGAGACGGGATCCGTTATTTTAGTGTGGTGACTCCACTTTACGCGATCAAATGCTTGATCGGGATGGATACCAGCAACCTTCAGGTCTACATGCAACATATCAAGCCAACGCTGCTTCGGCCGCTCTTCAGGCCGTCTTCCGGACACATCTATTTTAAGGCCAATCTTCCTAACAGTGTCACCACTAGCGCGAAGAACGTAGCCATACCACCGAAGAGGAGCTTCACATAACTCGTCAGCAATCGGAACGACTCCAAATCTCTGACGTATTTCATCGTTGCGAATATAGTCCAGCCGCCTAACACCAGCCGTCCAGCGCAGTATTTTCGTTTTCATTCCGCTGACGCGAGTCTCAACCTCCTTGGTTGCAGGCCAGCACTCAGCTCCATACATCGCTACTGGTCGGACTATGGTTCTATAAATCTTCGATTTAAGGCGTTCCTGTATCTTCCGCCAAACGCCTGCCATCGGGAACCATTTGGACCACGCTGCTCTCGCGCGCGAGTTCACCTCGAACGTCAGGCTACCATCAGACGCAGCTGCAGTCCAAGGTACTTGAAGTTTGTTGTCCGTACTGGCGCAGTGCCATTGATCTCAATGGATCCTGCTTCGTTAACGTCTGTCGTCAAGTACACAGATTTTTTGACGTGTAGCTTGAGTCCGAACGCCTCCAAGCGGTCACACCAAGCTTGCACTTGTCGCTTAAGTTCGGCCTTGTTTTCACTGGCAAGCATTACGTCATCTGCTCACAGGAGCGTGGAGGGGGTAGGCTTCTAAATGTCTCTCGAAATTGCATTCATTACGACAATAAAAAGGAGTGGGGAAAGCGCGGAATCTTGGTGAACACCGACGGAAATAGGAAACTCCGCCGATGTGGTGGCTGGCGCTCGCACTCTATTCTTTGGCCCAGAGAAAAGTGTGCGCATCCACTCAATAAGCTCTTTGGGAACACTGTTTGTCGTAAGACGTATCATATAACCTCACGCGGTACACGATCAAATGCTTTCTCTAAGTCGAGAAAAGCAAGGTGCAGCGGGTTCTGCTTCTCGCGATGTCTCTCTACCAGAAGACGAGCAGCATTTATGGCGTCGATGGTATCACAGCCAGCTACGAAGTCACATTGGTTGGTGGAAAGTTGGACGATATAGTGAATACGTCCATCTACAAGTCGCTCGAAGATTGTCATGTTGTGCGAGAGCGAGCGAATCGGACGGTAATTCGTGCAGTCCGCAGGACTTCCCTTCTTCTTCCAAATCGGGATCGTCGTGCTTTCCTGCCAACTACCAGGTACCTTCTTTTCCGTAAGAACCTGGTTGAAAATTTCGTTAGCCACTCAGCAGGACTCCAGTACCTCAACTCCCACAGGTCGGCCACTATATCGTTGGGGCCCGTTGCTTTACCTGGCTTCATCTTCTTCAAGGCCGCTTTCGTCTCCTCCACAGTGATTTTCTGCACAGGACCGTGCGTGGGACGAACACAAGGAATGGCGGATGGCAAACTCTACTGTCGAAATTCTCGAAGTAGTCGTGCCGCCGCTTCATAGCCACCTTGCGGTTCTTCAGTAGGTGACAGTTCCCATCGATGATGCTCAAGAATTTCTCGATGTCCTCGGTCTGACGATAGCGTGCCTTGACAAGTCGATAAAGATGTCGTTCACCATCGCGCGTCTCGAGTTTATCGCTGAAACCATCATAATGGATCATTTCTGCAACGGCTATGGAATTCTTTGCCGCTTTCTTCGCCTCCTGCGAAATTGTCGCCATTTGTCTGCGGTCTTGTCGCGCAGGAGCGCGTGATGTAATTATTTCTTCTGTCGAACTTTTCTCTTACGTCGTTAGTCCACAGCCACGCCAGCATCTCAATCTTGCGGCGTCCATGCCTAATTCAGAACATGCAACTTGTAACGGTCGGTGGCATTTTTCCATGTTTCGGCGACGGTTGTCACCGTCGGTAACTGAATACAAGAAACAAAAGCTGCAGCGCTTTCCTTCAACCTCCACCACTTGATTCTCAGTGGACCGCATTGCTTGACATGCCTCAGCCTCGGAGGTGCGAACTTAAGAGTGCATATCAGCGGACGGTGCTGTGTGGCGACAGTCTCGTACGGCACCACCTTCGCATCTGTCACCAGCTCTCGATCGCGATGCTTCACATGTCGATCTGTGCCTTGGTGCTCCCACTATAGAAAGACACCAGATGGGAGTCACGCTTTCGAAACACTGTGTTCGCGATGGTGAGACTATGCGAGTCTGCATACTCAAGAATTCGCTCACCATCAGCGTTACGTGCTCCATAACCGAAACGGCCATGACAGCTGTAGCCATCTTTCGCAGTTCCAACGTGGCCGTTGAGATAACCTGCGACAACGACAGCGTCTTCTGGCGGCACCCCTGCTGTTTTCTCATCAAGCAGGGCCCAAAACTCGTCCTTCGCTCGCTCGGAGCAGCCTGTCTGCGGAGCGTACGCAGAGAAGAAATGATACATACGCTGTTCAGCAGCAACAACGGCCTTCATCAAGCGGTCACTGAAACGTTCCACGCTTGCAATCGCATCTCGGGAACGTTAGGAGACGATCACACCAAAACCGCTGGTGGTCCTGGGATTGCCGCACAGAATGGCCTTAAAGCCTCGGTCCATGTCCCTCGACTTGCAACAGGACCACCTCGTCTCCTGTACCGCACATAAGTCGACTCGTCTTCGCTCCAGTGCTTCTGCCAACTCGCACGAGCGGCCCGTCACCGGACACCCACATTCAGCGTAGCTACGCTGGTCCTACCTACGTTACGGGACTTTCGTACTAGCTCGGTTTCCCCGATGCCACCCTCGCGTCAGGGATCCTCGCATACTTCTCACACTCGCCCGGCTCTGCGAGTGCGCGTCGGCTCCCGCGGACACCATAGCATTATCTCGATACTCACTTAACGTCATCAACGATGCGATGTGACCCGGGATCTCCACAGGCCGGCCTGTCACTAGGGCCTTTCGCCTGTACTTGAATGTCGGTGATTAGCTCAGCTCGCAGGAGCGAGCCGTTTCCAGTCGCACCACGTGGAGAAACGGGCATCACCACCAAAATCAATGCTGCATTTGGGGAAGATTTCGCTAAGGAACGTACACTTCGACATTGGTTCGAAAGGTATCGATTTGGAGATGAAAGTCTCGAAGAAGAAGACCGAAGTGAGCAGCCATCACTCCTTAAGCATGACCAACTCAAAGCCATGATGGAAGTGGATCCGCGTCAAACCGTAAGAGAGCTAACACAGCATTTCGGCATTGACGGCTGCACTGTCAGTCGCCAATTAAATACTTACTTACTTACTTTGATACTTTGATGGTTCTTTGTCCGCTGGAGGTCTTCTCAGCGAGGACCACAACTCTTCCAGACCGCTCGATCTCTGGCTGCTTGCATCTAGTGAGGCAGACTCCGCTCTCTGAAAGATCTTGAGAATGAGTCTGCCCATCGCGTTGGCGGTCGTCCCAGTGGTCTCTTATGGTCTCTCGGGAGCCATTCTGTGACACGGAGACTCCATCTATCGTCCTTTCGTCGAAGCAGGTGTCCGGCCCAGCGATATTTGGACTTCTTCATGTACTGCAGCGTGTCTGCTAATTGCGACTTCTCCCGTAGCTCCTGCTTCGTAGGCCTTCTTGCCATTGCTGACGAAGGCTTGTCCTTAAAAGACATCTCTCCAGTGCACGATGCGTAGTTTGCATCGCTCTGGCGATTGTCTTGTTGTCGGGCCAGGTTTCCGTCGCGTAACACATCGCAGGCAGTACAGAGGCGTTGAATATCAAGG
Organism: Heligmosomoides polygyrus polygyrus; assembly: GCA_947396885.1. Classification (NCBI taxonomy): domain Eukaryota; kingdom Metazoa; phylum Nematoda; class Chromadorea; order Rhabditida; family Heligmosomidae; genus Heligmosomoides; species Heligmosomoides polygyrus. Next base: position 39,190,291 of record OX377204.1, read on the forward strand.
CCCTGAGGCCGGGATCCTTGACCTGATCGGTGACTTCGCGAATCGAACTGAAGGCTGCCCATGCTGCGCGTCTCCTGCGGGCGATTTCAGGAGCGAGGTCGTTATCCATGTTCAGCTCTCTTCCCAGATAGACGTAGGAGTCGACCTGTTGCAGAGGGACTCTATTTAACCTTACGAGTCCCGCGTCACATCACTGGTTGACCATAAATTGCGTTTTGGACATATTCATGTCCAATCCAATCTTCATACCTGCCACATTGAGCTCATTCAGCATTTCCTCGACTTCTGCCGTGCTGGTAGATATGAGAACAATATCGTCGGCGAAGCGAAGGTTGCTGATCCGTTTACCGTCGACAAGGTAGCCTTTATCGTCCCAGTTCAAGTCTTTCATGGCATTCTGGAGTGCCGCTGTGAATAGCTTGGGAGAAATCGTGTCTCCCTGCCGTACTCCTTTTCCGATAAGAATTTTAAGCTTTCGATCGAACAGCTGGATGGTAGTCGATGTGTTCGAGAAGCATTCGTCGAGAAGTCGGATGTAGGGCGATGGTATACCAGCGTGCACAAGTGCGTTCAAAACGGCGTTGATTTCCACAGAGTCGAACGCTTTCCGGTAATCCACGAAGACAAGGACAAGTGGAAGGTGGTATTCGCGGCCCCTCTCGATGAGCTGTGAGACAGTCTGAATATGGTCCATGCAGGAGAAATCCTTGCGAAACCCTGCTTGCTCCACTGGCTGATATTCATCCAAGCAACGCTCCATGCGGTTAAGCAGTATCTTGGTTAAGGTCTTGTACACAACCGAGAGAAGACTCATGGGTCGATAGTTGTTGATATCCTCCTGCTGACCTTTTTTGAAGATTAAAACTGTTTTCGACTCTTCCATGAGTTCGAATCCTACCAATTCGAAGGTAGTGATTGAAGTGCTTGGCAAGAAGTGAGCAGACAGCACTGCCACCCGCACGAAGGAGATTAGCAGAAATGCCGTCCGGTCCGGGAGCAGTGCCCGGCTTCATCCTTCTGATGGCATGAGCAACTTCTGATTCCAGAATGGGAGGTACTTCTTCAGCTGGTGGCAGCAAGCATTTCGGGACAGTGATGGAAGAACTGAACAGATCTGTGTAGAATTCTTGAACGATGGCCTCCATCGCTCTTCGAGACGTTTGCGTTGTTCCATCCTTATCCACAAGGGCTGACATTGTTGCCTTCTGATCGCAGAGATCTCGTGTGCAGCGCTTTATGCTTGAACCTTTCCCAGCGGCTTCTAACAGCTTCACTCTTCTGTAGGTTTGAATGGACTCCTTCACTGCAATTCGACAGGCCTTCGAGATGGTGACTTTTTCTAGATGGGAAGCATTAGGATCCAGTTTAACAGCTCTTCTTGCTCCAAGAGTTTAATCGCATGTGCATTGAGTCTTGAAGCAGACGGTGATGTGGCTTCGCAAGAGCTGCTAGCACATTTCAACAGTCCTTTGGAGAGAAGGTCGTAGTTTTCCGATGGATCTTCAAGAAGATTCCAATCGTACGACTTTATCGTATATTCCAACTCCTCAGACTTGAATGTGGGGATCCTCACCGGTGCCGGTTTATGAGTGTCACGCTTGAACATCCTCTTTTTGAGAGTCAGCTTCGCACGGACAAGACGGTGATCCGAGCCGGTGTCAAATGAAGGCAGCACGGAGACGTCGAACAGACTCCAGCGTCTGTTTGTAAGAACATGGTCGATCTCCGAACGTGTTTTTCCATTTGGGCTTTCCCAGGTCCAACGTCGGTTTGAAGGCTTCTTAAACATAGAATTTCCATGGTAGAGACGGCACGCGGATAGGAATTCTTTCAGGCGCTCTCCGTTTTCGTTCCTTGAGGAAGTTCCATGTGGTCCTAGCTTCCATTCGTCGTGATCATTCGTACCGACGATAGCGTTAAAGTCACCAACAACAACTTTGTAGTAGCTCTTCTCGTCGTTGACAGTCCTTTCGAACAGCTTGTAGAATTCCTCCTTTTCTTCATCTGTGGCCGCAGATGTTGGAGCATATCCATTTATGATGGAGATGGTTCCTTGATCTTTGGTTTCCAGACGAAGAACAGCTACTCGCGGACTGATGATCTTATAAGAGTCTACTAGGTGGTGCACTGTCGAATTGACGAGAAATACAACTCCGCCAATATTCTTTCTGTCCACCTTTGCTCCGATAAAGAGAAGCTCGTTGTGGTCGGTCCTTCTTATGGTTTCCGTTCTGCCTTTCGTTTCCTGCAGGGCGATAACGTCGTATTTGATATTGCGGCTTCTGTAAAGCAGTGTCCGAAAATCCTGCTCAGATGCGATCGAACGACAGTTATAAGTGCAGACGAATAGGCAGTTTCCGTGTCGTGGTGGGAGGGAGTTTCCGGTAGTCCGATTCCAATGAGGTCCTGATAGTTTAACTCCGAGATTAGATGGCCCCTCGCCGGAGGTGTATGCAACGTCGTAGAAGTCCACCTCCGGCGCGCGGAGGACTGGGGCGCGGGTTTAGTTGTTTGAGCCGTAGCGGTGGTCTGGTTACTCACATGTTCCTGGCCAGGGATACAGGAGAGCCGCCCATACACGACAAAGCGTCGCGTACTGCGTGACCGTTTGTGCCGTTAGCCACCACAAATTGATGTTCACCCCTTCACCGCGGTGAGGTGGCACATGAAGGGGCGCCAATTAAATGCGATGGGAAAAAAAGAATAGATGGTTCCGGCACGAACTGACCACCGGGAATATGCTGAAGCGCTACGACACCTGTGCTTCGTTAAGGCTGCGCAATCTAAGGGAGCCCTTTTTGGACAGGATCGTGACATGCCACGACAAGCGGATCCTCTATGAAAATCGTCGTCGCTCTGCACAATGGCTGGACAAGAATGACAGTCCCAAGAAGATGCGGAACCAAGTCTCCATCCAAAAAGGATCCATGGTGATCGCATGGTGGACAATGGCTGGTGTAGTCCGTTACAAGTTCTTGAAGACTGGAGAGGCTATCACATGGTGATCGCATGGTGGACAATGGCTGGTGTAGTCCGTTACAAGTTCTTGAAGACTGGAGAGGCTATCACAGCGGTGAAGTACGGTGCCGAACTTGAAGTTATGCACCAAAGTTGATTGAAAGACAGCCGGTTCTGGTAAATGGAAGAGGCCCAATTCTACTGCATGACAACGCGCGTCCCCACCTTTCAAAAATTGTTGTCTAGAAACTGGATGAAATGGGATACGAAACTCTGCCACATCAGCATGGTCGCCAGATCTGTCCCCTACCGAATATCATTTTATCATTTTTCAAGCATTTAGATCGCCACGTGAAGGATGAAAAATTGAGCAACTAAGATGTCAAAAACGACTTCTCATGTTTTATTAAATCTCGTTGATTTTTGCAAAGATGAAATGTCTATGCTATTTTCGCGTTGGGAAAAGTGTACTAATTTCAATGGTGGTAACTTCGATTAACAAAACTGCTTCCATGCAAACTTAAGATCTGTCAAAGTTTTCAGTCAGCCACTTCGTATGCAACTACCTAATACTTGTCAATCATCGCGATCAAGCGTTAGTCACAGACCAAAGGTTGCGCCGAGCGGGACCGTCGCAAGTTCTCCCCTCCGTGCAGCGATGTCGGCCGGCAAGAATTTAGTAGTGACGACTGAGAAAAAGGAAATCAGATGAAATCAGATGCCTGGCTCCGTCGTAGAGAAAAGAAGGCAACGCGTTTTCCATTATAAGACTACCGATAATTGGTGTAAAAAGGAGAAAAGAAACGGCTAGGAATACAGTGGCTATGTCAGACGCTGCTCGTTATGCTTTTTTACCTTGGAAATCCTTTTCTACAGACATTTCCAGGCCTAAAAATCGTGCTTTTAACTGCTGCTGCTGCTTTTAAAACTGTGCTTAAACTTATGTAGTTCCCAACGGTATGACGCTTGCGGATAAGACGCGATTTCCAATGCTAGACGCGTCCAAAGGACTCAAGCCGCTTCGACAGAGTTGGAATAGCTACAAGATGAAGCTTCCCACACAGGAGTGCGCTTCCATAGCTCGTTCGTAGTCGCAGACAATGCTGTGTTTTTCGCGTTTTCCGCCCACGAACTTGTTTGTACCAATCGGTCTGTATTGGACCCGACAAGGCACGGCAGCACGTCAGGCTTGTTTCAAGGAACCTGGAGGCCCTTGGGTGAACTAGAAAATTTCCTAGGTGCAGCAGAAAAATCAGTGCAAACTCAGTTTACTCATAGTTAGCTTCTTTAGGTGATCACGTCGAAGTTATGTGAATAGAACTTTTCTATATGTTGTACTCCATGTATTCTGTATTGTAGTTACGATTATTAGTGGGAGTATCTCTGAGGTCAGGAACAGCATTAATTTTCTTAGGATAATCTATGCTTACGAGCTGTCATTTTGGTATCATTTCCTTTTTTGGTAATATTCCATTGCTGTCTAGCCATTCTATACGGCTTTAGATAAGTCTGAGCACAAAGGAGTGCAAGAAAGTCCAGCTCCGGTTAAGACACGACTCCTATCATAGGACGACTTTTCGCCGCTCTTCACAAACGCCAATAACGATGGGCGGAGTGTATATTATTAGGTTGTCCCATAAGTCCCCGCCGTTTTTTTCAACGATTCACTGCAGATTTCGCCGGCGGTCTCTTGCATAGCGCTGCATAGCTTTCGAAAGAGAATGGATTGCTCTATCAGACCATGTATTGCATTTCTTTTTTCATCATGAATTTTGCCAATTTTTAGGTCGTTGAAGTGGAAAGTGAAAAAGTGAAAAAGTAGCCATTTGCGCACTTGTTCTCTCCGCTTAGGTTTGTAATTTTTTGCACAGTTTTTTACAGCGTTTGGAAGACAATGCTCTGTGCTACAAGAAAGCGTGTTGATCCTATTTGCTCTCTTGTCCCTTATTGATTTTTAGGTCATCAAATTGGGACGTCCGAAGGAGGATGGTTATATTTGCCGACAGCTCCTGCTCTGTGGTTGGACTTTTTGGGTTGGTGTTATATGCCGTTCGAAAGAGAATGTCTTGTTCTATAGGAATATGTGTCGCGTTTATTGATTTCTATTGAATGTCAACAAAATGCCAAAAAGAGAAAAATCGTCTTCACCAACAACTCCTTCTCCTTCTTCAGTTGTTGATATTCGACAGAAATCAGCGGAAGCCAATAAACGCGACACAAATTCTTACTGAGCAAGACATCTTCTTCCAAACGACATATAACACCATGCAAAAAAGTTCAACCACAGAACCGGAGTTTTGGTCAAAATTCGGGCGGAAAAGTTGGAATTCCCAATTTGATGACCTAAAAATCAATAAAGGACAAATGAGCAAATAGCACTAACACATATTCTTGTAGTACAGAACATTGTCTTCCAAACGGTATAAAAAACTGTGCAAAAAATTACAAACCTAAGCAGAGAGAACAAGTGCGCAAATGGCTACTTTTTCACTTTTTCACTTTCCACTTCAACGACCTAAAAATTGACAAAATTCATGATGAAAAAAGAAATGCAATACATGTTCTGATAGAGCAAATCATTTTCTTTCGAAGGCTATGCAGCGCTATGCAAGAGACCGCCGGCGAAACCTGCAGTGAATGGTTGAAAAAACGGCGGGGACTTATGGGACAACATAATATATACTGGGCCAATCATTAAACCGACCTCCATCAAATGCTTCACTACTTTGAGAATACAAACCATGTGCTTTGTGGGCATAGACTCACCCAATTCATTCAAGCTGTTGAGCTGACCTTTGGGCGGAGATACACTGCTCTTCCACTACATCGCTTGTGAATAAGACGCGACTCTCGAAATAAGGTAGACTCCTTGAAAGCCCGTCAGCTTACCGTTCCGCCAACACAAACCAGCTTAATATGCAAAGCCACTCCCGTTATGGCGCGATTCGGAAGGAAAACTTACGTCCATAATGACTACCATTCTAACGGCACTAGGGCTAAACTCCCACGCAGACATTGAAGAAAACAAGATGCTCCCTGCTCACTGCAATTGGGCCCGCATTTCTTTGTATTCACTCATAGTCGCGAGCTCTTCGAGCCACATTGTATTAGATGCATATCTGCGACTTCCCGTGACTTGAGTGAGGAAGAGAAGCAGATAGTTCGAAATAGCTTTAGATAAGAGAACCACAGCGCGAGTGCAATATAAGTTCGGCATTTCTCGAGGAAATTCAGCTTTCGAAAACAGGTGAAAAGAATCTTTTTAGTACGTTGTAGACGTTCCACAAATCAAAGCAAAGTGAAATTGCGAAGAACTGCAGCATTTGCAAAGTGTGTAATACCACTCCAACGAAAATTAGCCTGCCACTACGTACGCTGTGTCAAATCTGAAAGTTTCAGATTTCAAAAATATCGTAATTTTCTGATGCATCCAGCTTCCTTCTATGGATTCAGCTACTTTATTCCAGCTAGTTGATAAAGGGGTTTCTACAAGCTTTACCTTCCGTGTCTCAAATTGCTTGTTTGACACAGGATCTTCAAAAATATAGAACAAACAAAATTATAAAAAGTAGAAGTTGATACACTGTGCAGAAGGACTGCCAACGTCTCAACTTGGAATTTCGTGGAAGCAATACATGACTGCTCGAACGGCATATGCTAAAGGATAAATGGTGGCGTTAATCAAGCCATAAGTGAGACGTGTAACGGATTCTAAATACTTCAATTAGTGGAGGAGTCTGAAATCGGTCTACGCTGTGACTTCTAGAGGCCAGCCGATGGACGAGCAAATGTTATCCTTCACGGACAGGTCTAGTACCAATTTATAGACCCAGGAGGGATGGAATGCCAGGTTAACCCAGGTGGGAAATCCGAAAGGAGAACATGCGTTACTACGCGCCGAAGGGCATGTTTACCATTTTCAAGTCAAATTCAATACTTTGCAAATCATTTTCGACGATTTTCAAAGCAAGCTGGTCAGCTCATAAATCAGGGGCGGATTCATCAACAACTTACAGCAATTTAACGGAGAAGATACAGCCAAAATTCCTGATAGCGCGGCATATCAGCAAGCGATATGGTGAAATGTCCAACCATATCGCTTGATAAGCCGCGCTATCAGATTTCGGCAGTATTTTCACTGTTAGATTGCTGTAAGTCGTTGATGAATCTGGCCCCAGATCGGAAAGTTTCCAAGTCAAAATTCGCGTCTCCTAGATTAAAACAGATACTCTTTAAGAGGATATTTCTCCTAGAAACATTTAGTAAGCTTTTCAGAAAAAGTGCATTGTTTGAAACCATGTGAAAAATTCAAAATATTAAAAAAATATTGAGGCGAAGTCAGATTGGAGTCAGAATGGACGCATACGCACGCACTACATATGTTGCCCAGCAGACCAGTGATCATTCTTCATTGATGGATCTAGGTCAGCTATGTAGCTCCGCGAGTAAGGGATAATTGGTGGGCCTGACTGCGGTATGTAGATGAAAAGACTCACACCTCTCTTGTCAACTGCGCTACGTAGGCCTTGCCTGATGAAAACTATTATGATCGTGGCATTAGGCATGGGCTGACTTGAACCAGAGGTGTAATCCCTAGGAAGGATACTCGTAGTTTATTCCTCTCAATCAACATTGCTATTGGTTACAATCGTAATTCAGACGCGCCAGCAAGATACAGGGCTGATGCAGAGCAGCAGCGCCTTCTCTTCAAAGGTCTCCGTTGGCTGAAATGGCGGATGCGGTATCTACAACAGAGAAAAAAAGGCACGCTTGTGCTGGGGTGAGCGGAGAGGTTCGGCTCAGAATGCGGCGAGCGTCAGCAGTTGGTCTCCATGACAACGTGCTGAGGCTCGCACTTCTTTCGCTCAGCGGTCGGAAACCGCAGCGGCGGTGATTCTCATCAGATCTACAAGAAGATCTTGCGGTGAGATATGTGGCGAAGCACATGTCTTTCTCTATTCACAGGGCTTTCTTCAGAACGTGGACATTGTGACAATGGATCTGATCACGAGCATAGATCGCTCACGGAAAAGACGGAATAGAACCCGTCCTTATGAGGTTCCGCTCTTCAGTTCCGCTTCCGTTAGCTTTAACGTAGCAACGAGACTTCCATAACAGGTCTTCGCGCTGCATATAGGCTTGTTCTTACAATTCTACAGCAGAGTGGAAGTAATAGGTTGGAATCTAAGTCCCCGCCGCTTTTTAAACATTTTTTCTAAATTTTGCTAAGCGTTTTTTTAACAGCTTTATATATCGACCCAAAGGAAATAACCTGCTCTATTAAAAAGTACGAATCACTTCTTCCAATAAATTTTTCGTCAATTTTAAGGTCATCAAAGTGGAAAGTCAAAAAAGGAAAAACCCCGTCCTTATCCGACAGTTCTTCTCTGCTTCTATTTGAGATTCTCACACAAAGTTATACACAATTAGCAGAAGATGATTCTACTAGAAGAACAAATGTTTGAGTTTTTCGTTCGTTTTGGCTTTCTTCAATTTTCAGGGCATTAAAGTGCAGTGCCCAGAAGACATGAATTATTTTTGCTGACAGCTCCAACTCTTTGATTAATTTTTTCAGTCTATGTTGGTGACCTGAAAATTAGCAAAATTCACAGTGACTAAAGAGCAGAACACATTCTGATAGACGGATGACATTTCAACTGACACAAGACACTAAAAAGGAAAAAGAGAAGGAGCTGTCGGTAAAGGTCATACTTTTCTTTTTCAATAAAATTAACAAGAAATCAGCATAAACAAATAAACGCTACAGATGCTTTAATAGAGCAAAGCATCTTTCTTCGAACGACATGTAACACTGTCCAGAAAATGCCAGTCAAAGAGTATGTAGGAGCTGGTGATAAAAATTATTTATGTCTTCCAGACACTCCAATGTGATGCCCTGAAAGCTAACGAAAGTCACAAAAAACGAAAGAAACCAACATAATTTTTATAGAGCAAATGATCGCTTCTTGCATGATCGCATGCATTACGTTTTGCAAAATACCTCAAACTTAAGCAAAGAGAGCAAATAAAAGTGTTGTTGGCGAAGGCCATTTTTCTTTTTTGACTCTCCTCTTTAATGAGCTAACAATTGAAAACATCGACAGTGCAAAAAACAGAACATACTCTCTGACAGAGCAAATCATTCGAACGAAAAATAACAATATGCAGATCACTTTCAGCGAAATTCAGGACGTTTTGAAACGGCGAGTACTTAGTCGTGGAACAAATAAACCCTTATTTTGCCTTTTGCCAAAGCGACAAAGCCTAGTTGTGCTTCACTGCTGACCTCCCTTAACCCCGGAAGACGACAGCCGAAGGGTCGTTGACCCTAAGGTGGAAGTCTCATTCACCCAATCTGTCTCCATTCGAGGGTGACTCATCGGCCTCTCGGCTGCTTCCATAGGTTAGTCTTACTGTCTCTCCCCCTTTCGTCTCCTTTTCCTATTAATTCCGGAAACTCTTGTGACTTGAAATAGTTCTTGGACGAGGAACCTTTCAAACCTCGCTCGACTTTTGCAGACTCTGAAGAAGATGGTTACGCCGAAACGTCAGCCGAATAAAGTGTGGATAACAATCTTGGCTCCACAGCTCGAACAGTTCTAATGACACGATAATTTGCGACAAAGTTGTTTAAGAGGTACTCAATCAAACCATTACAAAATTTGAGGGTTGGAATAAACGAATGAACCAACCTAGAAAGCCACATGCTAGCAAGGTTAGAGTTTCGTTCGCTTTTGTATCGCATTTAAAGGGGGGGCCTCAGCCGGCAGCTATGCATGTTATCACCCCTTCTAACAGTGCCTAGATTTTTTGGGCCACCCTGTTTTCCAAAAGAATTCCGTTGGTCAAGTCAAGTTGCACACTTTGAAAAGCATTAAAGGTTTAATGGTGTAGCGGATACGTCCTTTTCGATTATGGCAAAGGTACGTATTTCCGATTAGGGAGCAGGCGTGACGCAGAAGCGGAACAGCTATTAAACCACGTTGGCTGGCAGAACATGGATCGCTTCACACAGCATGGATCTAGCAAAACCTCCTTAGCGTTGACAGGGGGATAGGGGAACAATGAAGCAGGCCAGGAGGTGGCACCAAGAAGAGTGGAGGCAATAAGGTGGGACGGATCTATCCTAGTCCGGGAGGAAGCCACATAACTAAGAAGTATTATATGTAACAAAATCACTTGAGACTTACCGAGCGGCTCCTACAGACAACATAGGACCTTAAACAAGAAAAAGTCACAAAGAAACAAACGAAAAATTGCATTTGTTGCGATTGTAAGCCGTCAAAGTTGTGTGCCCTCCTTACCATGTTGGGTCCCGCTTATAACATGTCAGCCGGCGGTCAGCACGCAGCATGCCTCAATTCCGTCGCTCTTTGCCCGCCGAGACGGTTGAAAACCGCGGCGATTTTTTATTTTTTATTTTTTGTTCGGTCGTTTTTTGGTTTCTTTTAGGTTCCAGCTCGTTCTCTAGGAGCCGCTGGGTAAGTCTCTATTCATTTTGTTACCTACTTTTTAGTTATGTGCCCCCCCCGGACTAGGATAGATCCGGTGGGACCAGTAGGGAGTTACCAATAAGGTGAAGTAGTAAAGAGGACCACCAAGGGGATCTATTTCGAGAAGACCAGTAAGCGAGACCAAGCGTGCGGATTTAGATGATGTGACACCGATGTTGCGCAATGGGCATTCGGCTCCGTAGTCGTTCCATGAGCGTAGGAGGCCAACTTAATTCGGATAGAGTAGTAAAGGGGACTACGCGGGGGGGGGGGAGGGCAACCAGGAAAAAGGCACCTGAAGGCGGTACCAGGACGGGGAACCAGCAAGAAGGGAGCCGTATGGGAATTCATACGGGAACAAGGAATCTGCCATCTGCGCAGCCTCCTTATGCACGACACAGACTTTCAGAATTCAAAATGGGATGTTTCTGCATCAGAGGAAGAGCAGTCTCTTTATGCTTGACCCAGCGGCAAATGAGCGAGCTTTTGAGGTACTGGATCCAGAGGATCAGAGCGTCCGAATCCAGAATTTGGCAGCACCCCATCTTGAACGGAAAACTTTGCCTGCGCGAGGTACTCCTCTTCGTACCTCGCGCGGGAAACATTTGTCGTGCAACATGGGATCCTGCTGCAGAGGAAGTGCAGTCTCCTCCTGTTAACACAACGGAAACTGCGGGCGTTCCTGAGCATCCGCACTCAGAAGGCGCGTCGACTACGTCTGCTATGAGCGTGGGAGGACCCCTTAGAGAGGGGAGGAGGGCAGTAAGGGAGCACCTAGGGTGAGCCAGAAGAGCAACCAGAAAGAAGTGACCTGCAGGTGGGACGGAGACGGGGAACCAGCAAGAAGGTATCATTAAGGGTGGTCAGTAGGAATAATGAGGAAGAGGGCCAGGAGGTGGAACCCGGAAGGTGGGGGCAATAAGGGGATGTCATGCAACGAGAATTTAAGAGAAATGATCGAAGCCGATGCCGACGTTGCGTAGCGTAGCGTCTGGATTAGGAGGACATGTCAACGTTGCCCTTTAACAAGTGATGTTGAATATGCGAACGGTTGCAGAGCAACTTGACAGACAGAAGTACTGAGCATCACAAACCAGTGACGCTGCCGGAGGGGATGCCTATGATAGACTTAGGGAAGTGAAGAGCCGCTTCATGCCGTAAAAGCACTCAGCAGAGCCTAGATGTTGGTGGTTTTTCAGTTCTGCAAAGATTGTTTTGGCCTTTCACAGCACTGTCGCCGCGACATGTCGCGAAGCGCGCAAGTGTGAGACACGCCTTTAGGCGTGTCGGAGCACTAGTCATTCCTAAACGAGCTACTGACCACAAGAATTGGCTCTTTTCTTCCTCCTGGTTGCATGCTAGCACATCGCACTCCTACTGTCTGAGAACGTTTCATTCCTATCCACAGAGGAGCAAGGAAGGCTGTCTTGAACATGACGGTAGACGTCCATTCACTGGTCCATACTCTATTCAGTAAGTACTCCCTACTCCATTTGTTTATAGGCGATTCGTCGTGAGCCAGCCAAACAAATTTGACACGAAACTGTGAAGGAGCGTCTGATATGCTTGGAAGAGGAGTCTCACATGGAAATAGTGAAGTACTGATGTTTATTTAAGATTACCACTGCTCTTCGTAGTGTGGAGTAAAAGCGCATACCAGGAGCGACACCGGTAAGCCAAAGGATGATCGGGGTCGCTGTGGCCTCTTGGCGTCCTTTCTCAATGGTGAGATGGCATTATCGCATTCACGCTGTTCGATCCGTTGAACATTCTGCCGACTGGCGGGAAGCAAACGTTCGTTGCAAATCTGGCCCACAATAGACAATTACTGATTAGTGGTCCAATATATCAGTTTACGAAATCGGAAAAGTGCAAGCAACTTGCGAACAAAGTAAGTCCCACCCTTATGTAATTGAGTGATTTCGTTGCTCTTCCGCTCCAGAAAATGGCTTTATAGCTTGCAGCAGACTCTATGCGACCGACAGAGCTCTTACTCTCATTACGTGGTAGATGCTATTTGCTGCGGTTACTTTTATATCACAATTTTCCCTTGATACGTTTAATATGACCTTTTCGCATATCCAACTGAGCACTTTTCACTGCATATGGAGCGCACCTCTCCCGAAACTGCACTTCCTCAAAAACAAACTGAACAGTTCCTTATTTAAACTGGACTTCCATGAAATCAGAATGGGCACGTCTTTGAGACGTCATTCAACACAGTCTGCAAAAACCCGACTACTCAGATTTTCCAAAAAATATGATTCCACTGCTGCTATTCACAGCACTGCTTCCTACCCTTGGCTGTGGCAATGTGCTTGGGTTATTTCAAAATGCAGAAAATCAAGGACTTTTCGGCGCATCATAGGAGACGATAGTGCCATGCGTTAGATCTGTACACGATTTTTGTTACTTGGGTGTACGCTGTTCTCGATTAATTGATTTTTTAAAATTTTTGTTTCGATGGTGGTGTTTGTTTGGACAACATGTGCGTGGTAGCCCACAAACCCTGCAACTAAATAAAGCAACCCTGTTAGGAGACATTCGTCAATTGCATAAGGAATAAGAATAAAGGCGGCGTTGATCAAGCCTTTGCGGGAAGCGTCACGCATCTACTTCTATTGTTCAAAACGTTGTAAATGCAATTTGAATGAGTTTTGAACTTGCGATGGCTAGCCGATGGGCAATTCAGTAGTTTCCTTTTTCCAGTGTGGTCCATAAAGGGTGTAACAGGCCGCCGGAACGGATTCAGAAGGCGTTTCGCCGACGTCGGGCCATGGGCGCCGGGTTCGAAACACCTGTCATCGACGTCTCACCTCGAGCGTTCGTGATCATTCCTGGTCAGAAGAAGAGCCTCGGATATTTGGGTGCGAAGCCCTCCCCCTACCTGCCCCTCCCCTCTTTCAATTAGAGATTTGACAGCCGCGAGGCCGCTGAATGTTTGATATATTTGAAAGCAAACTGTTCCTTTAGTTATCAAGATTGTAGCAATCGGCGTACAGTAGGCACAAATAGATAAGAAAAAACGCGCTGGGAAACGTGAAGGAGTGAGGACCAGCTATTCTGTAATTTGCACTCGGCAAGAATTGCATTTTGATTGACTACATAAGAGTTCATATTCAAGGGCGGTGAAGAATCGAGCGCACATTTTACTATACATACTTCGCTTAACCCTTTCACGACATTTTCCGACGATGACACCATCATAAAAAAAGTTGTGGAAATTAAGAAGCATTTAATAGTACAATATTAATCAGTTAGTCCACTACTATCTTTGGTCAAGATGGTCCATGGAAAACTTCATTTGTTGCTTATATTTAACAAATAAAACAGATAAAATCTTCTTCTTCTTCTTCTTCAGCGTTTGTCCCGCTTCGAGGCGGGGTCCGCTATTCTGGTGTGGTGACGCCACTTTACGCGATCAAATGCTTGATCGGGATGGATACCAGCAACCTTTAGGTCCACATGCAACGTATCAAGCCAACGCTGCTTCGGCCGTCCTTTAGGCCGTTTTCCGGGCACATCTATGTTAAGGCCAATCTTCCTAACAGTGCCACCACTAGCTCGAAGAACGTGGCCATACCACCGAAGGCGAGCTTCACGTAACTTGTCAGCAATTGGAGCGACACCAAACCTCTGGCGTATTTCATCGTTGCGAGTACGGTCCAGACGCGTAACACCAGCCGTCCATCGCAGCATTTTCGTTTCCATTACGCTGAGGCGAGTCTCAACCTCCTTGGTTGCAGGCCAGCACTCAGCTCCATACATCGCTACTGGTCGGACGATGGTTCTATAGATCTTCGATTTAAGGCGTTCCGGTATCTTCCTGTCGCATAAAACGCCTGTCATCGAGCGCCATTTGGACCACGCTGCGCTCACGCGCGAGTTCACCTCGAACGTCAGACTACCATCAGACGCAATTGCAGATCCAAGGTACTTGAAATTTGTCGTTCGTACTAGCGCAGTGCCATTGATCTCAATGGACCCGGCTTCGTTTACGTCTGTCGTCAAGTACTCAGATTTTTTGACGTTTAGCTTGAGCCCGAACATCGCCAAGCGGTCGTACCAAGCTTGCGCTTGTCGCTCGAGTTCGCTCTTCTCTTCGCTTGCAAGCATTACGTCATCTGCATACAGCAGCGTCCAGGGGACAGGCTTCTGAAGGTCTCTCGAAATGGCATCCATTACGACAATGAATAGGAGCGGGGAGAGCGCAGAGCCCTGGTGAACACCAACGGAGATAGGAAACTCCGCCGATGTGCCAGCTGGCGCTCGCACACTACTCTTTGGACCAGAGTAAAGTATGCGCACCCACTCAATAAGCTCTTCGGGAACACCGTGTTGTCGTAAGGCGTACCATATAACCTCACGCGGTACACGATCAAATGCTTTCTCTAAGTCGAGAAAAGCTATGTGCAGCGGTTTCTGCTTTTCGCGATGTCTCTCTACCAGAAGACGAGCAGCATGTATGGCATCGATGGTACCACTGCCCGCTACGAAGCCACATTGATTGGTGGAAAGTCGGACGATATCGCGAATACGTCCATCTACAATTCGCTCGAAGATTTTCATGCTGTGCGAGAGCAAGCGAATTGGACGGTAATTCATGCAGTCCGCAGGACTGCCCTTCTTCTTCCATATCGGGATCGTCGTGCTTTCCTGCCAACTACCAGGTACCTTCTTTTCCGTAACAACCTGGTTGAAAAACTTCGTTAGCCACTCAGCAGGACTCCAGCACCTCAACTTCCATAGGTCGGCCGCTATATCATCGGGGCCCGTTGCTTTGCCTGGCTTCATCTTCTTCAAAGCCGCTTCCGTCTCCTCCACAGTGATTTTCTGCACAGGACCGTGCGTAGGAGGGACGCAAGGGATGGGCGGATGGGCAAACTCTTCTGTCGAAATTCTCTCGAAGTAGTCATGCCATCGTTTCATAGCCCTCTTGCGGTTCGTCAGTAGATGGCCATTCTCATCGTTGATGCCCAAGAATTTCTCGATGTCCTCGGCCTGACGATGGCGTGCCTTGGCAAGTCGATAAAGATGTCGTTCACCATCGCGCGTCTCGAGTTTATCGCTGAGATCATCATAATGGACGGCTTTTGCAACGGCTACGGCCTTCTTTGCCGCTTTCTTCGCCTCCTGGTACATACGCCATTTGTCTGCAGTCTTGTCGCGCAGGAACGCGTGATATAATTTTTTCTTCTCTCGGACTTTTTCTCTTACGTCGTTAGTCCACAGCCACGCCAGCTTCTCGATCTTGCGGCGTCCAGGCTTAGTCATGCCTAATTCAGAGCATGCAACTTGTAAAATCGTATCGGTTGCATCTTTCCATGTTTCGTCGACGGTTGTCACCGTCGGTAACCGAATACGAGAAACAAAAGCTGCAGCGTTTTCCTTCAATCGCCACCACTTGATTCTCGGTGGACCGCATCGCTCGACATGCCTCAGCCTCGGAGGGGCGAACTTAAGAGTGCATATCAGCGGACGGTGCTGTGTGGCGACAGTCTCGTACGGCACCACCTTCGCATCTGTAACCAGCTTTCGATCGCGATGCTTCACAAGGATGAAGTCGATCTGTGTCTTGGTGCTCCCGCTATAGAACGACACCAGATGGGAGTCACGCTTTCGAAATACGGTGTTCGCGATGATGAGGTTATGCGAGTCCGCATACTCAAGGATTCGCTCACCATCAGCGTTACGTGCTCCATATCCGAAACCGCCGTGACAGCTGCGACCATCTTTCGCAGTCCCCACATGACCGTTGAGGTCACCTGCGATAACGACAGCGTCTTCTGACGGTACCTCTGCTGTCTTTTCATCAAGCAGGGTCCAAAACTCATCCTTGGCTCTCTCAGAGCAGCCTGCCTGCGGAGCGTATGCAGAGAAGAAATGATACATACGCTGTTCAGCAGCGACTACGACCTTCATCAGGCGGTCATTAAAACGTTCCACGCTTATAATCGCGTCTCGGAAACGTTCGGAGACGATTACACCAACTCCGCTGGTGGTCCTGGGACTGCCGCACAGAATGGCCTTGAAGCCTCGGCCTATGTCCCTCGACTTACAACAGGACCACCTCGTCTCCTGTACCGCACATAAGTCGATTCGTCTTCGCTCCAGTGCTTCTGCCAACTCGCACGAGCGGCCCGTCAACGTACCCACATTCAGCGTAGCTACGCGGGTCTTGCCTACGTTACGGGACTTTCGGACTAGCTCAGTTTCCCCCCGATGCCGTCCTCGCATCAGGGACCCTCGCATACTTCTCACACTCGCCGGGCTCTGCGAGTGCGCGTCGGCTCCCGCGGACGCCGTAGCATTATCTCGATACTCACTTAACGTCATCAACCATGTGATGTGACATGGGATCTCCATAGGCCGGCCTGTCACTAGGGCCTGTCGCCTGTACTCGAATGTCCGTGATTAGCTTAGCTCGCAGAAGCGAACAGTTTCCAGTGGCACCACGTGGAGGAACGGACATCGCCACCAAATAAAACAGATAAAATAATACAAATAATCAGCACGCGGGAAGAACGCGCTGTCCCACGCGGCAGTCACCAAAAAACCGCGCATGTAGTGAAAGGCTTAATCCGTCTGTCGCGTTGTCAGTCACGGCGAGAGGGGACTAAAGCCAAGAGATGCCTTCGACAGTACGACGTATGCCAGCCGGCTTTTCTTTCAGATTAAGCATGGGCGATTGCTGGCAAATTCATAACCTTCGCGGCAGATCGCTTAGTTTAGGATACATTCGCGTCAGGGTATGAATTAGGATCAAGTGCAGAGCGTAGAGCCTATGTCATACCACCGCTCACCCCAAGCGAAGCCTAATGATAACCTCCCATATCGATTGTGCGAAGCGATGCGCGAAGCGATGAGTCGATATGGGAACCTACCATTAGGCTTCGCTCGGGGTGAGCGATGGTATGACATAGGCCCTAGGCCGATTAGAGGTTTAAAAGACGCGTCGCAGACGTCGTCCAACGTGCGCAGAGATTCAGAAGACGTGAAGACGCCGTTCAACGTACGTAGGGATAATACGACGTGCTGCAGATGTCGTTCAACAGGCGTAGGTATTCAAAGAACGTGCCCTAGATGTCGTTCAACGTGTGTCAGCATCCAGAAGACTCCAATGTACGTAGGGATTCAGAAGACGTGCTGAAGACGTCGTCCAAAGTGTGTCGGGATTCAGAAGACGTGCCGCAGACGTCCAAATTGCGTAGGGATTTCGAGTATGGGGAGCAGTAGGAGGGAGACTAGCGCAGATGGGGTCAGGAAAGTTGGACCTCTGGAGGGGAGCAATAAGGGGGGACCAGTATTTTCCTCAATATCGTCCAATGAGCGTCAGCTTTCTGAAGACAGTCACAGAAGTCGCAGCACGCGTGTTGGTGTGCAGCAGGAGTGTCATAGACAAACGTGGTGACACGTGAGTCTGGACTCAATGTCACATGTGCGTGCTTGAGTCCCACTCCGTTTCTTTGCCAGCACCCAGGTAAGGAAGTATTAGCGGAAAGAGGGGGGAGGGGGTAGGAATAGTGACTATGGGATTCGGAGGAGTATTACTGCCGTCGGACAGTGAACGGTGTCGACCTGTCGACCAATACCTATCAATTTTAATTACACTTCTGCAGGTTTTTGTAGATTAAGTACTTCGGATTGGGACTCTCATGATCTGTTTGTCGCCACGTAGAGAACGGGCACTTCGGAGAATAAATCGCGTACATGCGATAGAGGGTGGATGGGGTTCATAGGAGCAGTGAAGGTTTTGCAACCATATCCTACTCTTATAATCTATATAGTAAAACCAGTTTTTAATGTAATAAAAATAAGAAAGCCTAAAGAAGAAAGGAGGAAGATAGGGGTTGTTCTATTATGAGGATTTTGGGGCGAAGCCCCCAATTAGACGTTTAACGGCCGCTAGGTCGCTGAACCTGTGGTCGTTTGTATAAATTGTTTGGTCTTACAGAGATCACGTGCACGCACACTTTACTACAGGGTGGCCCATAAGTCCTGCAACAAAAACATAGGCGTATAAAAAGGCTAAGAATGCACTAAATTTGGTACATTTTTAAACCTTGCTTGCCCATGGATTGTAGATTATGGTGGAGCGGTATTATTCATAAGGGATCACTCCTGGATTGATAATAGCCTTCAGATCGCGTGGGTTGCTTTGCAGCTCACGTCGCAGCCCCTCTTACGGAGTTTTACATCTTATTCGTTCCAAAGAAGATATTAAACAATAGTTTTCCTAGGCTTTATAGAGCACGACATTTTCTTTAAGATGGTTAATAAGATTGAAAATCTAAAGATTTAGGAATATCACAGCTAGTCTTTCGCAGGTGCAATATTTTGCAGATGGACTTAGAACCGCTACCACCTCCTTTTCTTTTGCTGTTACAGGAATCGCTTTACCAGAATGTGCATTTTGCCTTTAAACAGCGCGATTGAGTCTAATATACGGTGTTAGGTTTTCGTTCCTATCAAACGAACATTTTTATTGATTTTCACTATTTTTACACAAAGCCTATGGAGTGCGAGGAGACATTTTGGAAAATCGTGTATGACAAAAACCTGCCATGCGTGGCCGTTGTTTTTATATCATCAGGTTCCCGCAAAGGTAGCATTGAACGCACTATTATTTTGACCTTTCTGAGATCGCTCAACTTTGAGAAATTTTTCATCAAATGAGGCAGAGGCTGAATACCCATTTTGAACGACGCCCTCCAACTGCGCTTACAAATTTTTCCTTCTACTCTCTTCTCCTCATAGCTGAGTCTTAATCTCACTTGTAGACATGTAGAGCTTTCCTTGTAGTTTTCTACAAATGTAACGCCGGGGTGTTTCACCCGGGAGCTGGATGTCTAGGGTTGTGGCCTGAACCGGACAGGGAAATCGATTTATTGGCTCCTTATGGCACCAGCAGGGGTCGGTCCGTCCGCCTCTGCTGTGCCCGCGCTCCTCTCTGACCCGGCCGCTCGCCAGGTACCACCGAGACCAGAAACCTCCGAGCCGACCGCTCGCGACCTTGACACCAGTGAAGACTGAGCCCGGTGCGCCCGGGCCCCCTTTATATGGAGTTGCGCGCGGGGAAGGCCGGCCCCTAAGTGGACACGCGCCGCCCCGCCGCCTCCGAATGGCCGGCGCTGGGCACAGGCGAGGCGGACGGCAACCGATCGGTCCCGCTGCTGGGAAAATACAGATACACTGCAATACTGATCAGAAATACTACACATAACAACACAGTTAACCTACAAATACACAAATACACCACCAAGATCACTATTGCGAGGCCTCGCGCCTCGCCCACCCTTCACACAAACAACATATTGCTCAGTAATAGATTACGCACACGGCTGAATATTGAATTTGTTCCAGCTGGTTGCTGCATCCTATATGATCAGAAAATTAATAGCGTTCTTCTACTGTAGTTCAGACCCGTTCATCCAATGTTCACTATTGAGAAGCCTTTGCACTGCCCTACACAATACCATCATACTGCATATTCAACAACCAATCTTCCGAAATTTAGTCACATCGGAACGGAAGCGCCCCACCACGGGCCAGAGAAGAATTTTCGGTAGTTTTACGTGAGAGCGCATTACTTTGTAATAAGAGCAGCTACAACCGTGATACTTTCCAAAAGTATAGCACTAAGTATATGCTACATAACTGTTGGTATGCGGTTTTTTTTGCAATTGGAAAAAGACAACCAATAAGGTCTCCTAATTTTGTTGCAGGACTTATGGGCCACCCTGTAGTTTGTTCTCATTTTTATGTTCCAAATGCTTACAAAGTCGAATACGGTGTTACATATGAATAAAAAAGTTTTTTTATACTAAATAGGACTCGCCATTTATGGCAGCACCAAAATTTTTAAGGAGTTTTTTTACAGCATTCAATGTCGCCTCCAATATTTATTCACAAACGAAACTTTGACAGCACAAAGTACGTTTAATGAGGAACAGTTAAAGATGATGCTATAAGAATAGGGATGCTATCTTGAAATATCCTGCCGTTTTTTACCTCGAGAAACAAAATATCTTAGCTCGACTTATGTGAACTCTAAGCTACATACGTACATCGGACTGCGTGACAGCTGACTAGACATTTATTTTGAAAGCCGTAAGTAAAATCTCCAAGATACGACAACGAGTCAGCCTTTTTAATTAGCAGAAGTGGGCGGTCGTATCCGCTGGAAACTGAATTCTGTAACATATGGACATTCGTACTTCCAACATCAGAGGAAATATGAAAGAAACTGTACTAACAAAAAAAGCAGCATAGTTTACATAGCTTGCACGATACTGCTGAACAATGAATGCTGCACTTAAAGCGGAGATTAGTTATAATAGGCTCAGCAACGCTCTTTCAAAAGCCCGTTTTGAGGTAGCTCTAGTTGCTTCAGAATGTGGTTGTTCTTTAAATTTCAACTGCATATTCAATCAACTTAATTCCATAAATATAGATTGATTTTAGCTTTTGCTTGTAAAGCCTGAGAGCTTGTCCAAGAGGTACCAACCAGGGATGGGCCGACTAACCGTTATCCGTTATCCCTTATCCGGTTTCCGGGGGTTTTCGCCTATCCGTTTTGTTGTTCGTTATCCGGTGAATTTAGGCCGGATAACGAACAACAATTGTCCAACTCTCAAGATATCGACATGGTGTTTAAAGGATTAGATAGAAGATTCTCTAAAACCATAAATGTGGTCGTGAACAATAATAGCAGGCACTATAATCTGGTAAGTTCACAGACTTGGGTGGACGTGACGCAGCCGGTGCATGGACTATGTTTCCCTTACCACCCCAGGTGGATCTCAATAAGGCTTCGTGCTCCGGCCAACCCAGTCCATTCAGGTCGGTATATGGATCTGTACTGTATGTCTCTGAGAAATGCTACACATTGGATTGTTCATCGCCGCAAGCCAGTGTGCAGATTCGATATGGATCCTATACCAATTCGGTTAATTTGAAACCGAATTAATTATTTTTTTTTTAACCCGGTTAGAAAGTTCGTGCAAATAATGGCATCCCTGCAAAGTTCCGCATTTTGGGATGGTTCAGATAAGGGTGGCTTTAACAAAAAGCATTTTCTTATGATCCGTATAACTGATTTATCTTTAGATCTCAAATCGGGAATCAGGATAGGATAGAGTATTAGATTTCTGACCAAAATCAGTCATTTAAATTATCCGAGAATTCGAGCTGAGGCCAAATTCATTCCAAAAAGTACCGCCAAACCTAATGCGGATGAATCCCATATCAGGGGTTTAGCGGTACCGTTCATCGTTACTGGTCGGTAGCGGTTGATGAATCTGGCCCCTGGTGAAAACCACACCTGGCTAAAGCGCCACAAGATCCGGTCATTTCAAAAATACCATTGTTGCACAAACCGTTTAACCAGGGTGTGAAAAAATGGCGGATCCGAATTATCCGAATCGGCGTCCGACCCAATGTCTACAGCAGACTAACGATAAGCACGCATACAACTTGTCTCCACGTTCAAAAGGCAGAATGAAGGACAAAAACAGCGTTCGTAACTAGCATTCCATGGCGCGTTTTGAAATACAAAAACGCATGCAAGCCCGTTCCGATTTGTCACTTTTCAAAAAAGGATTCTCCAGAGATTTCCATATTATGTATATAGCGCGAGCTGACAAATATTCGACGAGACGATACAGCGGTGGAGGTCGGTGTGAATCATTCCTTTTTGGTGAAGTGTCAGATATTCAACTTTATGAGAGGTTACAACTCTTTAAATGTGACGCAAAAATTTGCATTGGGCCGTCGACAGAAAGCAAATGTTTTATTCTTCCCAAATGATTCCAAGTTTGACTGCCGTTGCATCTTGGGATATAGCTGAGCAGTAATAGTAGTTCTCATCAAGGCGGAACCAAGCTTGCAATTTCAAATTTTATTCGACTGACTCATCGGTGCAACCGTCTTCTAGGGGATTAAAAAAACAATAGAAGGCGGAGAAGTTATTAGTCTAAGGACGACTTCATTTTACAGCAGATTCAGAAGCTTGTGGGAAACAAGGCATTGTCAACGTGCTACCCTACTACCAGCGGTGTCCCCCAGGGCACCTGCCTTGGTCCTTTGATGTTCTTACTTTATATAAATGACCTGCCGCTGGGCCTCCCCCAAGGCGTCCACTGTTCTATTTATGCGGATGATTCCAAAATTTTCGCTATAAACAGCTGTGCTTCTCTCCAGGAAGCGCTGAACGCATTACGAAGCTGGTCGATAAAATGGCAACTTGATATCTCTCTCGAAAAGACGTCAATAATGTGTATCGGGAGAAGACACCCTCCTAACCCTAACTTTCACATTGGAGGCCACCAGTTGACCATTTCGAAGTCAGTGCGAGACCTTGGCGTTGTATACAGTGACAGGCTTTCATATGAAGAATACATTGAGAAGATCGTATGTTTGGCTTATACAAGGTCTAACTTTATACTACGAGCCTTCAAAACGCGAAACATGAGAACCCTAATGAAACTTTTCGAAGCCTATGTCAGGCCAATTCTTGAGTACTGCACACCATTGTGGTCTCCTTCACAAGTGCAATATATATCGAAAGTCGAAAATGTTCATAGAAAGTTCACTAGGGATATTTTCGCAAGAAATGGTCAGTTCAATTCCACTTATCGTGAGCGCTTGAACCAGTTAAGTTGTAGTGGTTCCAGGAAGGGTCCGTACGCAGCTGTATCAGTATTCCTTTTGGTGCCGAGTAGCAAGCACGTGGAATCAGCTCCCGCGTTCCTTACTCATGTCATCGTCTCCGGAAAGCTTCGCCCAACGACTTGAAGACTTCTTGAAACACAGGGGTCTTTTTTGACTTCAGCATTTACTCTTTAGTTTTATCATTTCTGGCATTTCAGGCGATTCCGCTGGTGAAGCGAGCTTTTCGTATTCATGTGCATGTCTTTCATATTCATTTGTATATTCCTCCAAGCATCTTTAGAACTTTGCACCTTTTCACCGTAAGATTTGTAGGGGAGTCCTGAAACTAGTGCCGTACCCGTGCTGGCTGCGGTGTTGTTGACGGGCCTACTAAGTTGGTACCCGGAGTCTCTTCAACTGGACTTGCAGTGCTGGCCGCCCACTGCCCTTCATCACCAATCCGCACGCGCGTACCGAGCGAACGTTAATCTATGGTGCTCTCCCCAGAAATGCTCTATTTACTAGTAGTGCTCTATTTACAAGTAGTCGCCGGATGTTCGTTTATTACATTTTTTTGCCCATCTGTTTGTGAAATGCTGTTCTTGCGTTGTTCTTCTGTTAAAATTATCAGCCATTTGTCTTCAACTTCATATTGCTTCCGCTTTTGTTCCTGTCGCTGATAATAAACTTATTATTAAAAAAAGGCGAAGGGTGAAAACACGAAATGACCATCATAACTACCCAACTGACTGTATGAAAACAGCTCACTCCCTGATGAAGAGAAATGTGAATTAATAAGAGGTAAAAGAGTCCGGCATCTGAGAATGAAACTATTCTTGGGCGAGTGGTCTTTAAAGGTTCCCTTGTCTTTCAAAGACTTGTAAAAGGCAGTGATGCTAAAATGTCATTTAAGCAGAGTCCTCATAAATGAATAAATAAATAAAAGCCTTGCTTTAACAACTAGAGGAATTTGCCACTTTCCTTTTTTTTAAACTTGAGTTACTTCAATAACGAAAGAAGTCGTCAGTTTCTCTCATCTTGGAACATCGGCTTTTAGGCAGGGGTTAGTTAGCGTATGTTCTGGCGCATGAAGTTTTGATGTGGATCTTTATTTAGCGTGGCTCACGCTTCAACTTCGTCTGAAAAAGCCAATTTGATCCACCGCGAGGGGGGCGTTCGCCCTCATTAATTGATCAATAGGGGAAAAGATGAACCTCAATACCTTGTGTGGCACAAGCTCTACTAACTAACTATTGAAAGGTTTTATACTCTATGAGTCTAAACCTAGGTTTATTTTTGTTGTTTGTTCGTTATCCCTTTTTCTGTTATCCGGCCATTTTGGGGCAAAATTATCCGCTATCCGTTATCCGGTTTTCAAAATTTCATTACCCGCTCATCCCTGGTACCTACCCCGACATTGTCTCGTTCATTTGGGAATGGCTATATGTAAGGTGTCGGTCTGTATCCACACTCGATCGGCGCGTTTGTGCTACTAAATGTTGGTATACCTGAGGTTGCTCGAAAGCCTTGCTGTCAAGCGCATGCATTCTCAGGATCAGGCTAGTTGCTGGGCATGCCAACGACGCCCAAATTTGGGAAAGAAAAAAAGAAAAATCCCGGCATGCGCCGACATTTGTATTATAGTTTCATAAAAGTAGCAAACTCTCCAGACACCCTGAAAAGCGTGAGAAAGAATATGGCTCGCTTTTTACGCAGCCAGCGCCACTCATAAGGAGACCCGTGCCTTAAAGGCATATCTAACACTGTACGTGGCCGCGCACTTACGACAGCAGAACTGGCGACGAAGTAACGTTGAAATAAAAGAGGAAAGGAATAAGCTGTTACGACGATGTTTCCTTGCGATCAAAATTTCTAGCGCCAGGCGGGACTCGAACCTGCACCTCTCTCTAACCGGGCGGGAATGCTCTACGACATTACATCACCGGCGCCGTTTGATCGAACGCAACATCCACACCTCGTGGGACCCATCACCACTCACCCGTACATCGGGATGAGCCGGCCGCTGATATCAGCATGGAACCAGTTAAGCTGTAGGAGAGGAATATTACAAATCTACCACCATATAATTGAGTTAAGCTTCGATGATGTTTGAGAGATCAAACTTGCGAGAGATGCGCCTCATCGAACCCCGCGCGGCCAAAATCTGCATTTCAACATGGGATACTGCTGCAGCCGAGGCAGCGCAGTCTCCTATTTGACACAGCGGCATCTGCGCGCGTTTCTCAGTGTTCGGATCAGGGGTGTGCGTAAATGAAATCCGAAATTTCGTAAATCGTAAATCGTAATTACGAAAAAATCGTCGTAAATCGTAAATCGTAAACCGTAAATCGTAAGAGGTACCTGACTTATAGTGCATCTGAATACCTGCTTTTCTTTTATTATATTAAGGCTAATCGAAGGGAAATATTTTTATTGAGTCGTTTTCAGTTCGAGCTGGACACATTTCTAATTAAACTGGAAGCCACTAAAATCAGTTAACATCTTTCATATCGAGCTGGACAAGTTTGAGGACAATCAAAATAAACTACTTGTTCAGAACGCTATCTACTAGGACACCTATGCACGGTGCACAAACAAAAAGCTTGCACTGCTTGGGCGACCAAAAAATGCATCATTATGGCTAGCCTTAAGCTTGCATATAAAAGTATGGCTTCGAAGAAGTAACCTCTACAAGCCAGAGTCAAAACCAATAAAATGGTTCCATTCAAAACCAAAAAATCATTTCATCACTGATCAACTCGATGAAAACAGCATTTACACAAGAAATCCAACAAGCATCGCCTACTGAGTGAGCACATGGCACATTTCTATCGTATGGCACATCTGAAGTTCTAAGCCTTTCCACATTCTGAACTGTACCAAAGGGCATTTTTGCAGCGGACGAGAAGGAATTGTGAGACAATTAAAAAGCTATGATCACTTTTTCGTTTTAGACACTCATTATAGTCTGATTTTTAAACTTTAGATTACAAAAAGGAGGGTCTTATGCGACATTCTTTAGAAGTAGAGTAGAGAAGAAGAGTATTGTTTGAACTGAAAAGGGTTCAACTGATTCGTAGGTGCAAGGTGCATTTTAAACATATATGGAAGACCCACGGTAGAGAAGTCGGAGGAGGAACGACTGTCGCGCGATTCAGAATAGAAGTTCTTGACTCGGATCCTACCGCGGCCAACCAACTTTTTCATATTTCCTCGGTCTGTGACTTGGTACGGGGCTTGCCTGGGAAGGATAAAACACTGACCTTTACGTTGTTACAGGATGTTTTGTTGCGATCAAAACTTTTGCGCCAGGGGGGCTCGAACCAGCATCCGCTGCTTTCCGGGCAGCGATGTTCACCTCACACAACCGGCGCTGTTTGACCGCACGTAACATTCGCGATATCCTCCGAGTCTGTCAGCACCCACCCGTGATACGGGGATGGGCCGGTCGCAGATATCAGCATAGAACCGGTTAAGCTGGCGACCTTACTAGTAACACTGTTTTACCACATTTGCTTAGGCTTGGAGCGGCTGGTAGAGAGGCTACATGTTATTACAGGATGTTTGTTGCGATCAAAACTCTTGCGCAAGGCGGGACTCGGACCAGCATCCGCTGCTTTCCGGGCAGCGATGCTCGCCTCACACCACCGGCGCTGTTTGACCGCACGTAACATCGCTGCCCGAAAAGCAGCGGATGCGGGTTCGGGTCCTGGCGCAAAAGGTTTGGTAGCAACAAAACATCCTGTAGCAACATATAGCCTCCAGGCTTAAGCAAATGTGGTAAAACTGAACTTTACATCGGCTGGCCACCGCAAGTCATTCTATAGGTTAACCCACACTCAGACGAACTCCACGATATCCCATAGAGGTAGAATGAGTAGTCTTAAAAAGGAAACAAACTAACGCAGTGCTTTACCCTTCAGCGTTCTTTGAAGGCATTTACAAATTCTGGAATGAAAGAACGTCGTTTGACGATACCTAGCAATTACTTTCGGTTTTTACTTCGCCCACATGTTTGCTTGTACTTGTTAGATTTCGGAAAGTCCAAATTATCACACCACTAATCAATGACTGTTTGCATTCGCTAGTCCTACTCTCCATTAGCCTTGTGAAATCAAACCATTGAAAAAGGAGACCAAAAGTGTCAAAACCACTTAACTTCTTTCTTGACGAAATCAAAAGTTTTGTTTATGTTGCACCTTGTATGCAAACACATTCCGCACCATAACATGCTGTGATAGTGAGACCGAAATATGAGTGTTTTATTTTTCCAGCAGCTTAGCTGTTATTCCACAACCCGCTTGCAATCAAGTCCAATATTCCTTGATGGCTTTGCTTCAGTTCCACTCGCATGCATTGGAAAGAGCCGTTTAAAAATATGCTGAAAAAGTCACAAGTTGAGCAGGCGGTGGTTGCAGCACAGAATATCGTTCAGCAGGCGATCATATTCCTTCCGGTACAAGGCGGATTTACATATTTTTCTGTGGACTGGAATGTAGTGTTCTCAGGCAATTGCAATGTGAAAAGTGCAACCAAAAAAGGGCTAGCCCAGTTTCATCGGCAGGATTTTATAACTCTAGTCATTTATTGTCATTGCTTCTTCTCTAGTATAGCTGTTATACTAAGTCGGCAGCACTTGAAGAGGTGAAAAGAGGGGTAAGCAGATGAGTCGAGCTCAAGAGGCCTAAACACAAAGCTGCGTTTTTCTGTTACAGTGCCACAGCAGAACATAGAAGAGTAGATAGGAAACAGCAATGAGCTATGGGAGGAGACTTTAAAAGCGGGTACATCGTTATAACCCAAATTGCATCACGTTATGTGGACGCTGCCATCTCTGCACCGAAGATCAGATTTACGAAAATTTACGATTTACGACCCAAAATGTCGTAAATCGCAAATCGTAAAAAAATTGCCAAAAATCACCATAAATCGTAAAACCGTAAATCGTAAATTGTAATTACGCTCACCCCTGGTTCGGATCCAGAAGATGGGTCCCCTAAGTCGAGCAACAAGTGTCTGGAGACACAAGAGGTGATATCGTCGTCGTACGATAAGCGGCCGCATTCAGAATTCAACATGGGGTGCTGCTGCAGCAGAGGAAGCGCAGCCTCCTTCTGCTCGACACAGCGGGAACTGCGCACGTTTCTGAGCCTCCTGATTCCGAATACGTGTCACCGACGTCTGCCGAGAGCACTAAGGGAGTGGTGGAGAAGGGCAGTAAGAGGGACTTTAGGGTGGACCAGGAGAGCCGCCAGGAAGGAAAGGAACAACCTGGAGGAGGAACAGGATGGAGAAACCAGCAAGAAGAGACCGGGTTAAGAGGGTCAATAATGGAAACAAGGAAGTGATGTTGCAAAGTCGCGCGAAGCGCTCAAGTTCGAGATAGCCGTTAGGCGTGTCGGAGCACTTGTATTGCAAATATTACATTTTATAGAATTCTTTGCTGCAATAAAATTACTAATTGTGTTATTCTAGAAGACACACATTATTAGCGATCTAATTTTAGCTCTGTACGCTCCGTGTAATAACGAGAACATGAACACAACTTTGGGGAACATGCCAGAGTGCAGCCAGATTTTTGCGGGGCATTACTTGTGGCTTAAGAGCAGGGAAAGCGCGTAACGCGTAGTGGGTAATTGGTTTGAAGATTTTTTGCAATCACGCCACTATTCACTTTTCACTTTTGTGTAGCACCAATCGTGCGACATCGCCCCCGTTTGAGATCCATTAAAGGAGGACCAAGTGGTATTTATAGCCTAATTCTATTCCTAATCAACCATAGGCACCAATCAGTTTAAAAGGATTGTTTGGCAGCGAACACTTCGACGGTTCAGAAAAGAATGATCTTTGAGCGAGACGACTGTGTTTTCTTTTCAGATTAACACTTGGGGTTTTGTGCGCCGGCACTCCTCACCGCGACAAAAGCATTCTCCTCCTACTTTATTGCATCCCAGCAGTATGTAATTTTGCTATTCAAACCGGCAAAACAGGTCTCAATTTTTCGAAAGCATTTTTTGTAGGTGTTCGATGGATTCTCTCACAATAGTAAATTTTCATAAAATTCTAGCTGACTCCCTTTGAATCCATACTTGAGTCGCGGTCATAGATGCATAGTGTGATGTCAATGTTTGTTAAATCGTGCAGATTACACGCCTTTACTGGTGTTCGATGGATTCTCTCACAAAACTAAACTTCCATAAAATACAAACTCGCTGTTAGAATTCAGCTTGTCGTTCTTTGTTGCTTACTTTATCTCCGTCAGCTCTATGTTATGCATATGCATGTAGAGATGACTCACTGCTGTCAAAAGCGGGCACCACATATCCGTTGGCAAGACCACACCAAATGTGTTCCAGCTTAGAATGGGTGAGAAAGTTTCAGTATCACCTTGAAAGTAGCTAAGCAGGAGACTGCCAACGCTAGGTCTGCACGATGGAAGTGAACAGAAAAATGAAAATGCAAGTATCTCGACCAAAGCCTAGAATTTCAGTCGATAAATATTAAAACACAAAATAAATCAGCAATAATTAAAAATCTTGAATCCAATATAAATAAATTCAAAAACTTTTAAAGGTTCTTTTCGCCACACCTGTATACGAACCTTTTTATTATAGCACCTCCCCGGTAGCTCATCAGTGAAGCGGGGAGATGTTTTAATTTACTAATATATTAAGAAATGTTAAACTAAACTCACGTATGTATCTTTATTGTTCTAAGTAGTAGACGTTAAGAAGTGTACTTCCTTTATTCAAAATCTACCACAATATAATTGAGTTAGCGGTCGATGACGTTTGAGTGATCTAACCTAAGTGAGATACGCCGCATCATCCACGGCGGGTGCGGTAGAGTGATCTCATCTGTGTTAGATACGCCTCATCATCTACAGCGCAAAATTTGCTATTGAATGTGGGATGTTGCTGCAGAGAAAGCGCGGCCTTTTACTGCTTAACACAACAGCTCCTGCGACCGTTTCTGAACGTCCAGATTCAGAAACCGTGCTGCCGAGTTTGTGCCATAAGCATGAGAGACCACTAAAGGGGGTGGAGTAGAAGGGGGACTTCGAGGGTGGAGAACCGACAGCGACTAGGAGGGAGCGACCTGGAGGAGGCACCGAGATGGGGGGTCGATAGGGGAACAATGAAGCAGGCCAGGAGGTGGCACCAAGAAGTGCTTAGGCAATGAGGAGGGACCAGTAGGGAGTTACTAATAAGGAGGGGGCAGTAAGAAGGATCAGCAAGGGGATCCATTACCAGTAAGGGAGACCTGATATAGAAGATGTGACACCGATTTCGCGCAATGGGTGTTCGCACGCAGTCGTCTTGTTGTGAACGGGGGAGGGTTACTTAACTGGGGTAGAGTAGTAAAGAGAATCCCGAGGGGGAGGGATCTATCTGGAAGAATGGACCTAGAGGCAGGACCAGGGCGGAGAACCAACGAGAAGGGAGGCGCAAGGGAATTCATGCAGGGAACAAGGAATCTGCCATATGAATAGCCTCTTCATGCTCGACACAGAGGCGACTGCGAGCGCTTCTGAGCTTCTGGATTCGGAATACGGGTCTTTTGAACTTCTGGATCTAGAAGACGGGTCTCCTAGGTTGTTAGATAAGCGTCCTGATTCCGATTACTCCGAATACGTGTCAACGACATCTGCCGTGAGCATAGGAGGATCACTAAGGGGGTGATGGGAAAGGGCAGTAAGGGGACCTGTAGAGTGGATGAGCAGAGCGACCAGGAAGGAAAGGAACAACCTGGAGGAGGGACCAGGACGGGGACGAAACACGGCGGGTCAAAGAAGGGGGGGGGGAGAGGGAAGACTAGTAAAGGCATACCAGCAATTAGATCCAATAAGAGGAAACGAGTGAGGGGAACCTGGCTTCGGAAGACATGTCAACGATATCCGGAAACGCTAGATGTTGAGCATGAAAACGATTGCGGAGGAGCAACATCAGGGCAAAAGTACTGCGCAGCACAAACAATGGCGTTACTGGACGGTCCGGAAAGAATGTCTAAGATGAATGTACTGAAGTGGTGAACGGCTTGATGCCGATAAAGTACACACCGCGTCCTAGATGTTAGCGAATTTAAACTTTGCAAAAACTACTTTCCATAGTTCAGTGATGCTGAAAAATCGCGCGAAGCGCGCAAGTACGAGACACGCCGTCAGGCGTGTCGGATATCATAATCAAGAAGAAGATAAAGATTGACTGCATTGGTCACTCGCTCTTAGGGGCTTGCTTCGTTCTATTTGTTCTGAATACCCTACTAGGGTCTACATCTGATTATATGAATATTTAGTATTATATAGAGCAAATAGGTATGAATGATAGCACAACAGCTTTAGGTGAGCAACATAAGGTAAGCATCATTCCAGAGGTATGACTAACGATACCGCAAGTAGGTGAATAAGGTAATGCACAAATACAATACCGCTCAAATTTTTTGCAAAAAAGACGCTTTGCGACGGATTAATCCGTCACAAGGCGTCGTATTGCCATAACTCTTTTTAAATTTATTTGTTTAAAATCTATTTAACACCATCAGAAGCTCCGTCTCATTTTCTATCCATTCTAAACATCATCTAAAACAATTGCACAGTGACCTAGTTATGAAGCTTTTGCTTCCTCGGCTCCGTTAATTGATTTACGACCCCTCCGAGATCCCTACTGGCATGTCCTTAAGGCTTTTCGTTGACGAGGTTCATCGAAAGTCAGAAATCCTCTATTGTTTCAGCAGATCTGTATTTGTTACGCATCAAGTGTCATTGTGGTACTAAATAGTGCCAAGTTTGAATAACATAGGCCCGATTTCGGTTAAGTGCAAACAGTGGAAACCTAAGATTCAGTTAAGAATTATCCAACTAGTGGCCTGCTACAGAAGACAGCATTCTACTATTCCATCATGTGGGGACATCATCATTTTCATTAGCGTCTGTCCCGCTTAGTGGCGGGGTCCGCTCTTCTGGTGTGGTGACGCCAATTCTCCCGATCAAATGCTTGATAAGGGTGCACACCAGCCACCTTTAAGTCCAAATGCAACGTATCTAGCCAACGTTGCTTCGGGCGTCCCCTGGGGCGCTTTCCAGGGACCTAAAGGTTCAGGCCAATCTTACACACGGTGTCGTCGTTAGCGCGAAGGACGTGGCCGTACCATCGAAGACGATCTTCGCGCAGCTTCTCGGCTATCGGGGCGACACCGAACCTCTGTCGTATGACGTCGTTGCGAACGCGGTCCAAACGCGTAACTCCAGCCGTCCACCGTAGCATTTTCGTCTCCATTACACTGAGGCGGCTTTCAATTTCCTTCGTCACGGGCCAGCACTCAGCACCGTACGTCGCTACTGGGCGAACGACTGTTCTATAAACCTTCGATTTGAGGTACTCAGGTATTGTCCTGTCGCAAAGCACCCCAGTCAGTGAGCGCCATTTGGACCATGCTGCATT
The DNA here is from genome assembly GCA_947396885.1 of Heligmosomoides polygyrus polygyrus. Taxonomy (NCBI): domain Eukaryota; kingdom Metazoa; phylum Nematoda; class Chromadorea; order Rhabditida; family Heligmosomidae; genus Heligmosomoides; species Heligmosomoides polygyrus. The sequence continues at coordinate 39,222,833 of OX377204.1, forward strand.
CACACGTGCGTTCACCTCCAACTTTAGGCTGCCATCGGACGTGATCGCTGATCCGAGATACTTGAAAGATGTAACTCGTAAGAGCACAGTACCATTGATCTTAATAGATCCGTGCTCATTCACATCCGTCGTCAAGTACTCCGTCTTTTTGACGTTTAGCTTGAAACCCGCCAAGCGATCGCACCACGCCTGTGCCTGTCGCTCGAGTTCGGTTTTGTCTTCACATGCAAGCATGACGTCGTCAGCATACAGCAGCGTCCAAGGTGCCGCCATTTGGAGATCTCGTGAGATTGCATCCATCACGACCACAAAGAGCAGTGGGGATAGCGCAGATCCCTCATGCACCCCTACAGAGATGGGAAACTCCATCGAGGTGCCCGCTGGCGCTCGCACTCGACTCCTTGGGCAAGAGTATAGAATGCGCACCCACTCAATAAGCTCTTCAGGGATACCATGTTGCCGCAACGCGTACCATATAACTTCTCGCGGTACGCGGTCAAAGGCCTTCTCCAAGTCCAGGAAGACAAAATGCACCGGTTTCTGTTTATCGCGGTGCTTCTCTAGCAGAAGACGTATGGCGTGAATGGCATCAACGGTGCCACAGCCAGAGACGAAACCACACTGATTCGTGGAAAGCTGGACGACATCCCGGATACGTCGATCGACAATTCGCTCAAAGATTTTCATGGTGTGCGAAAGAAGGCGAATCGGACGGTAACTAGCGCAGTCCGCAGGACTGCCCTTCTTCTTCCAAATCGGGATGGTCGTGTTTTGCCGCCAGCTCTCGGGCACTTTCTTCTCAGCAACAACCTGATTGAAAAACTCTGTCAGCCAGTCAGCAGGGTACCAGCCCTTCGACTTCCACAGGTCGGCTGGCAGGTCATCGGGACCAGTGGCTTTGCCTGACTTCATCTTCCTCAGGGCTGCTTTGGTTTCGCTCACTGTGATCCTCTGAACGGGACCGTATACAGGAGATGCAAAAGGAATAGCAGGATGCTCAAATTCAACATTCGAGATTTCCTCGAAGTAGTCGTGCCATTGCTTCACAGCCCTCTTACGATCCATCAGAAGGTGACCATTCTCGTCGTTAATGCCAAAGAACTTCTCGATGTCTTCTGCTTGGCGACAGCGAGCTTTGGCGAGTCGGTAAAGATAACGCTCACCATCGCGCGTTTCCAGTAATTCGCTGACTTCAGCGTAGTATGCGGCTTTAGCAGCAGCCACTGCCTTCTTTGCCGCTTTTTTCGCTTCTCGATAATTCCGCCAATTGTGAACTGTTTTATCACCGATAAATACGTGATAGAGCCGTTTCTTTTCTCGGACTTTTTCTTTGACATCGTCAGTCCACAGCCATGCCTGCTTGTCGACCCAGCGTCGTCCAGGCTTCGTTGTGCCAAGTTCGAAGCGTGCAGCTCGAGTTATCGCATCGGTAGCATCCTTCCAGGTTTCGTCGACAGTTGTCACCGTCGGCAACCGAATGCGAGGAATAACTGCCGCTTCTTTCTCTTTCAGTCGCCACCATTTGATTCTACCCGACCCGCATCGGTCCACATGTTTACACCTCGGGGGTGTGATCTTCAGCGATCAGATCAGTGGGCGGTGTTGCGTGGCAACCGTCTCGTACGGCACGGTCTTCGCATCTGTGACAAGGCTTTGGTCTCGACGCCTAACAAGGACATAGTCGATCTGCTTTTTGGCGTTCCCGCTATAAAACGAGATGAGGTGGGAGTCACGCTTTCGGAATTTGGTATTCACGATGGTGAGGTCATGTGAGTCTGCATACCCAAGTATATGCTCACCATCGGCGTTGCGCGACCCATAGCCAAAACCACCATGACAGCTGTAGCCGTCTTTCGTTGCTCCGACATGACCATTAAGGTCACCTGCCACAACAATCATATCTTCTGACCGCACTTCCGCTGTCTTCTCATCAAGCAGGGACCAGAACTCGTTCTTGGTTTGCTCGGAACAGCAAGACTGCAGAGCATATGCAGAAAAGAAATGACATCGTCGATGTTCCACGGCGACAACAGTCTTCATCAAGCGGTCATCGAAACGTTCTACGCTTGCAATCGCGTCACGGAAACGTTCGGAGACGATCATACCAACACCACTGGTGGTCCTGGGAGTTCCACATAGAACGGCCTTAAAGCCACGTCCTATGTCCCTCGACTTGCGGCAGGACCACCTCGTCTCCCGCACCGCACAGAAATCAACTCTTCTTCGCTCCAGTGCTTCTACCAACTCGCACGAGCGGCCCGTCAACGTACCCACATTCAACGTTGCTACGCGGGTCTTGCCTACGTTGCGGGACTTTCGGACTAGCTCAGTTGCCCCCCGATGCCGTCCTCGCATCAGGGACCCTCGCATACTTTTCGCACTCGCCGGGCTTTGCAAGTGCGTGTCGGCTCCAGCGAACGCCGTAGCACCATCTCGAAATTTCTTAAGCTCATCAACCATGTGACATGGGTCTTCGTAGGCCGGCCCGTCACAAGGGCCTGTCGCCTGCAATCGAATGTCCGCGATTAGCTTAGCTCCCAGAGGAAGCAGTTTCCAGTGGCACCACGTGGAGGAACGGTGGTCTTTAAAAAACATGTGAAATGGCTTTGATAAATGAACAGAAATGACTAGATTTTATTTTTTCCAACAAGGGATTGGTCCAATATCAATATGCGGCGTAGGATTTCTCCTATCTTTGAACTTCGGTTGCTCCTGTACAGGATTAGTACGAAGGCTGTTTTTTGTGGTCTGCAGTAAACCACAAGCACATTGAATCTAAGAAGAACGAAAAGATTTTGACCGTTCAAAGTAGATTTCTATGCGGCCGAGGTTTGCCGAAAGCAACAGAAAATTTTGTTTCAGTCGCTTACCACTTTATGGATGAGTTTATTCGAAAAATCAACTGTATAGCATTTCTCAGTTCGTTGCGGGCTTTCCACAGATGTAATATTGTCCGTATTCAAAACGAAAGCCATTTTCACCTCTTCGGCCGCCGAAGCAAGTTTGGGGCCGAAGCGCGGAGTGCGGCGGACACGGCGGCGGGCCGCTCGCTGCCCTTGCTATCTCCCGCGACACTCCACATGTCGTGTATCGCCTATGTACCCTATTCACACTTTCTGCGCCGCGGTCTATCAGTGATCACCCCGGATACCTATCAGTGATCACCCCAGACCATAGTTCCCACAATTGAATAGTAGAATACTGCCTTTTGTAGCAGGCGTTGGGTAACTTTCCTAACTGAATCTTAGGTTTCTGCGCGTTTGCGCTTATCTGAAATCGGGCCTATGTTATTCAAACTCGGCACTATTTAGTACTACAATGACACCTGATGCGTAACAAATACAGATCTGCTAAAACAATAGAGGATTTCTGAGTTTCAAGGAACCTCGTCAACGAAAAGCCTTAAGGACATGCCAGTGGGGATCTCGGAGGGGTCGAAAATCAATTAACGGAGCCAAGGAAGCAAAAGCTTCATAACTAGGTCACTGTGCAATCGTTTTAGATGACGTTTATATCGCTGGATAGAAAATGAGGCGGGGTTTCTAATGGTGTTAATTAGATTGTTCAAAATGGATGGTTCCCTGAATTTCATATTCTCTCTTCGATTTATGTGACTACTTGAAGCTCGAAGTTGATATTTATTGGTGACAACGTTTCGGGCATAAGCCCTTCTTCAGGTCTGAATACAATAATGCTACTTAGCACATACACACAGCAGACCGGCAAGAAATACGGACCTGGGATCCACGACGGATTAAAAGGGGGAGGCAATGGACGTCAACCGTGCCGTGAAGCGATCGGGGCTTCCCATAAGCCTCATTTTCCAACCATCGCCATCTTTGCGACGCTTGCTCACAATGTCACGTCCATACGAGAATCAATGTTAAAGAAGGAATTGCATGATCTGCGAAGGAGACAACAACGTGTGTGAGATGAAGTGTGTGGTCTACAAAGTGGTCTGTGTGTCCTGCGAAGAATTTTATAGAGGTGAAACAGCGAGACCACTAAGAAGAGAATGGATGAACACCTGAGAGCTCTGCGTAACCCTCAGAGCTACCCGGACAATCCATTCTCGAAGCACCGCATCCTGAGACACACGCGTGAGCCACCGCCGCAATTGCGGATTTTCATCCTCCACAGAAATCTGGCAGACCCAGTGGAGAGGAAGATCAAGGAAGCGCTAGAAATAAAACACTGGGAGCCACCGATTAACAACGGGGAAGAAATGAAGTATGCGATGAGCCTTATCAGTCCATAGGGGCTAGCAACGTGACCGCTGAAGACCATTTTGACATGTAAATGAATAAATGAATAAATGAGCACCTCTGCACGTCATTTCCGGCCAACCAACGTCCAAGAAGACCTTGGCCCTTCCCTCCCCTTTTAATCCGTCGTGGATCCCAGGTCCGTATTTCTTGCCGCTTTGCTGTGTGTGTGTGCTAAGTAGCATTATTATATTCAGACCTGAAGAAGGGCTTATGCCCGAAACGTTGTCACCAATAAATATCAACTTTGAGCTTCAAGCAGTCACATAAATCGAAGGTGTTAATTAGATTTTCAACAACATCTTTGAAAAGAGGCAATGCGACGCTTTGTGACGGATTAGTCCATCCCAAAGCGTCTTTTTCGCAAAGAATTTGAGCGGTACATACTGCACTCTCTAGCAGCGGTAAACCCTTTCAAGACTACATTAGGCTCCCTGACCAATATATGTCATGCCTTCAGGCTCCTCTAGGGGTTCCTCATATAAACCGCTGTGAGTTAATGTTTGTGTTGCGCTCCTGAGGTAATAAAGTAATAAATCAATTATTACAAGTTGCTGAAGACACGTCCGTTGGTGAATCACCAAACCATCCTCCGGCAGCTGGTGGCCCAAGGGCGTAGGGTGGGCAGACGTATAAGAAAGAGGGTGGGGGTTCGAATCCGGACGTGTCTTCAGCAACTTGTAATAATTGATTTATTACTTTATTACCTCAGGATTACAAGAAAGAGGCTGGGGGTTCGAATCCGCTCGGAATCCGGTGCGCTGTACGGATGTGAAGGAATATTGGAATAAAGCCATGAAGTTCCGTCGCAACAAAATAACAGACTTAGCGCAGTACCTTCCAACGAAAAAATAAAGTTCGAAATACGGGCTGCAAACAACCGGTTATAGCGCTACATCTACCAGAAGTTGACATCGGTTTCATTTTGTATATTTTTAAAGCTTTGGGATGTTTTTAGATTTTAGCTATTGGTGATTATGACGTAGTATGGACTACCATAGCGCCGATACGTAATACAGGTTTAATCTCGAAGGTTTGCAGGAGCGGTGTCGATTTCGGAAAATCCGTAAGAGAATTATTGGAGCAAAGCCTTATACATACTCTACAAAAAAGGGATGAAGTAGCGCAAGGCATGCACAATCCAGTAGTATTGCTATTGAATCCAATAGTCCCTCATGCCATAAGCATTTCAAACGGCATCACAACGAACGGATTCGAACCCTCGGTTTCTTTTTTCAGTCCGCCACCCTATGCACCCTAGGCCACCAGCTGCCGGCGCTTGGGACGAAGAAAACCCCTAAGAGCGAGAGGCTGCTGCACTCAATCTTCATCGGCAGAAACTTCTCTGTAGGGCTTGGGTCGAGATACTTGCACTTTCATTTCTCTGGTTCATATGCACCATTTCCGTCGTTCAGACCTGCCGTTGGTAATGTCCTGGTCAGCTACTTTCAAGCTGACACTAAATCTTTTTTACCCATTCTAACACCTTCAGAAAAGCAGGAATAGAGATTAAACTAGGGGCAACCTGAAACTGAAATGAATTCTCCGTGCTTCTTACGATTGCAGAAAGTGGCCATTAAAGAGCTAGAGAACCGCACATGTAGCAGAGTTGATACTCTCTCAGCACAGAGGCTGAAATCCTTGTTTCAAGCACTGAAGCTCTTCACAGCTTCACTTCGTTGACACGGTGCTGTAAAGAAGCTCGATAGTAATCGTCATTGAGGAAAGGGTGGGAGGCATCAGACCTATTTGGCGGCATCGAACGAGGACAAAGATTGAGCGGTCGAGGCCCTGCTTGGCTGGTACGCTCTCGACCAGCGATGGGCGGAATTTCTGTTTTCCGTTTTCCGATTCTGTAGCCATTTTTGGCCTCTTTTTCTGTTTTCTGGGAAAACGGCCAAAAAATTTGGCCAGAAAACAGAAAATAGAGCTGCGAACAAAGCTATATCACGGAAATATAATAAAAAGTATACAATAAGTATCATAGAATTATGAGTTTCGTTCCAAAATATGTTTCTAGAAAATTTTAAGTTGGGAAAATGTGGCGTTTTCGGATGTGGTCGTGTAGATAGAAACTACGCAATACACTCGTGAACTATGCCGCTTTGTTTGCTTGATTGGCTGTGTAAGTGCTGCTGGCATGGAGTCCCTTCATAGGACATCTCTCGTCTTTCATAAATAGACTTCGTTTCTTTTCAGTTTCAACAGTAATTTGCAGCAACTACGAATGCTTACAGCTTTATATTAAGACTACAAAACTAGTGTTAGGGGCATTTAATTACCCATTAACTAACCGATTATCCTATAGTAACTGTGGGTACCATTATTCTCCACCCCCGGTTTTAAAGTTGAAAATTGTTGGCCAGTCAACATCAATGGTTGCTTCCTGCAGAGCCTTGAGGAGCCCTTTTCTTCTAACTCTCAATGTTGCTCAGCTTTTGGTTGTAAAAAAATAGTAAGAAACAGAAAAGTTATGATAACCCTCGCTGATGTAGTGATACACGAAATTTTTCAACATCTCAGCTGCATCATCTGTCGTTCCGAAGATCATCAAATTGCTCGAGTGTGTACCACCAGCGTCTTCATTCATCCCTGTCCCGTGCCAGAGTGCTCCAATGAGACCTTCTCACTCAAGGAAGTGAACAGCGTTCAGGGCTTTCACGAAGAAGTCCTACCAACACGTTGGTAGGCGTCCAGGTGTTCTCTTGACATCACGGAATCCAGTCGGTGACGGCTGTCGTCCATCGGGTGTCTGCGAAGCGCATTATGTGGCCGGCCCACCTAATTTTCGACGACATGGCCCACGCGAGAGCGTTTTTGATATTCGAACGTCGACGAAACTTGAAACTCCGGTGGACTTCTCTCATCTGCGTGAGTCGTGGCGTTCCGAGCATCGTCTTCTCGGTTCCCCGCTGATCTCGCTTTCGTATGGCTCAAGTCTCTGAGTCGTATGTCAGTGCAGGAAGAACAGTGCAGCCGAATAGGTGGGCACGGAGGAGAGGACGTTCTTCGTCTTTTTTTTTTGCGACTTCTTCGCTCTTGAAAGCTCATCAAGCCGCTCGCTTCCTGCTGTCCAGGTCAGGCACTAGGTCGTTAGCTATGTTGACTTCGCGACCCAGGTACACTAGCTGGAGCGCTCGGGGTTCGTTCCATCGAGACAGAACTGTGCTTCAGAAACTTGTCCGTTACTCATGATAATCGTCTTCGAAAGAATCGGCTGCAGTCCAACGTCCAAGTCCAGCTTTGAAGATATAGTAACTCCCTGCCGAACCCCTCTCTTCACGTCGATGACAACATCGTTGTAGAATGGTGAGATCTTGGTCGTGAATTCACTGTACAGTTCTCGAAAGACTCTGATGTGCTGAGTAGGAACACCCTGAGTAAGCAGGGCCTCGCTTCAGTTTCTACGGAGTCGATGTCTTCTTCAGAACAATGAACATAAGGCACAACGGCAGCTTGCACTCTTGCGATACTTCGATAAACTTCGCTATGGCGTGGTCGCTATGGTTGACCGTGCTGAATCCCCTCCGAAATTTGCTTGTTCGCACGGCTGTCCTTCGTCCAGCGTTCGGCTGGTCCTCTTTAGGTCTGAAGTTCAGGATCACTCGAGTGAACAGCTTGTAGACTTCGGACAGCAGACAGGTCGGTGTCGTGCACGTCTTCTTCCCTGTACAGAAAAACGGTCTGTCCTGATAGTCTTCCACTGAGTCGTAATATGATGTGTACATGTGATGAGTAATAATAATAAAAATATGGTGGAGAGGGTATATGCTTGATCCCCATTCTAGAGTGACTACGCATTCAAAGGAACACGTTCACTTAAAAACTGTCGTGCTGACAGCCCCGTAGTCACACTGTAATACTAGATTTTTTAAAATAATTGGGACCATCTAGCGAATCATCTGTTTTGTGGTTACACTTTCATTTTGGTACGTATCAGTGAGCAATAAACGCCTATATTTTAATACGAATATGATTGGTAAAATTCATCCTTCATAAACCACTCTTTTTTGTACGTCTCCTCTCTAGCCCTAACATGGAATAACCAAAGAATTTATTTTTCACAGAAACACTCATAGCATTGCGATCTCTGACGTGATCGTTAGGGCGTCAGCTGTGAGATGGAGCTGATGAATAATGCTGAATACTTCAAATGACGAGAATCCTAGGATCTTTGAGTCATGGTTTACAATTTGCTGAATGTATTGATTTTTGAGCGAGCTAGAAATTTTTATAAACCCCCTACAAGTTAAAACGCTTGTCTTCGACCTCATTTCTAGTCATGCAAAAGCATCTGCTACTGGAAAAATGAATGTTTTTGATGGAGTTAGGTCCTCTGATAATTTCGAAATTTTCTGTTTTCTGAATTTCTGTTTTATGGTGTTCTTCTGCTTTTCTGTTTCTGTTTTCTGTTTTCTAAATTTCTGTTTTATGGTGTTTTTGGCTTTTCTGTTTTCTGTTTTCTGAGAAAATTTTTAAAATTTCCGCCCATCCCTGCTCTCGACCTATACGTGTAGGTTACATTAACAAATAGGCCTCCCTTCGACCCCATCGGAAAGTTTTGGAAAGTGGTCACTGTCTCCAGAGGAGCTTCGGTGTGTCTGAAAAGGAAAGTTAGCGCTGGCTTCTGCGGTGCCTATCGAGCAACAAATCGGCAGGGACTGTGTATGCGACGGACGACGGGGGCGCAGACGAGAGCTGAGAGCGGAGAAGCGTCGTCATCGCCTCTCATTCCGAGCGGTTTCGAGCAAGATGTTTCCGCCGTTGCCGCTTCATACGTTCTGCTCGTCGCTCCATCGACTTCATTGATTTTTCCAGCTGATCGCCCTGTTTCATCACTGCCTCAGAGCGAATTCTCCAGCTCTCCAATCTCACCTCATCCTACGTTCGTATTCTGCGTTTTCCTCAAGGTAACCCATTTCGCCTTCCTTCCGTGCCATTGTCTCATCTGAAAAGTGTCTTCGACTCCTTCTTTTTTCCACACCTTTCAGTATTACTTTAATTTCCTGTTCGTAGAAGGTTTAAAATGGACTTGTTCCTAGAATCGCATTCCATCGACACACCATCTTTGAATTTCAATTATTGTTATGCTATCGTCTTTCCATGTGCAGAGTGCGACTTTCTGACTCATCTTACCTTCATTCCATTTGAAAAATATCTTAAAACCTTCATTAGTGTGCGTTATAGAAGGGCACAAAATCATTTTCGCTTCAACAATCTACGACAGACCACAGATCTCTAGACACAGTCAAGGAATTCAACAAGCTTCTACAGACTCGCACACACATACACTCTTGATCGATCATCGTACTTCACAAGCGAAGAGTTAAATTTCTAGGGAATCGCGCAGGTAAGGAAATTCGACCTGCTCAGCTCTCGTTACCTTTTTAGTGAAATTCTTCGGAATGCATTCCAAAGGTCGATGTTCCGCTTCTTGGGGGAAGGGACTTCTAGTTACACCTGTCTTAACAACAGGTCTCATATATGTTTTCCTAGCTTCTATGTAAACCGCTACAATTTTTTATTGCAAAGATCTGTGGATTGTAGATTTTCCACTAAAAATTTAGATCATGGAGAGACACAGATCAGTGATTCTTGGACGTTGCTTAGAGCTCTCCATGGATGCCGTAGATTTGAGCCGCTGCATAACTTCTAGGTCCAATCACCAGAGGATTATCTTTTCAGCAACAAGAAGGGAATCCTACTTCAGTGCGCTGCAACTGAAGACATCAATCGCTAGTTGAGGAAAAGTTGAGTCTTCGGCTTGCTCAAACTTCTTTTTGTAAATTTTGACATCATCGGCACACATCCTGCACATAACCCTACATCAGTTATGCTGGTAGTTCGTCACTATATGTATTGCGAAAACAACAATTCTCCTTGGGTAGGACCTTAAAAATTAGTACGCAGAAGACCCTAAACCTTAATCTAATTGAAATGTCCTTCTTGAAGCTGTCTAATCCAGTTTGTGACCATTGAAGTGGCTCTCACTGCTTTTATTTCAAGTTCTAATTTTTCTATCGGAACCTTATCAAAGACCTTCGAAAAGTTAAAGTACACTGCATCACTGCTTCAACTGCCTTTCACCAGTCATAAAGAGATGTAAAAAGGGCCCCTTCTACCGACCTACCTTTCATGAACCTGTATTGGTCTTTGGAAATGGCGCTATGACCCCAACACGCATTAGGGTACGCTTTTTAGGCTTTTTCAAACGTCGTTATAACTAGTGAACTAATGCCAACTGCTCTGTGTTTCAGGGATCTGGAGAGTTCATGAAAATGGGTGTTGCAAACCCATGCTTCCACATAGCAGAGAGCTTCTCTCTCTTGTGGCTTAAAGATCTGTTTCAAGGGATAGGTTATATGCTGGGCGATGTTTTTTACAAAGTTGACAGCAATGAGACTGGATCCAGTGATAAAGAGTGGGCTACTTGGCGAACACGTCAGCAACACAGGCAGTCCCAGAGCTGTCTAAGCTACTTTGTGTCTTGTATACTTTCTGAAACACTTTTTCGCACAACCCTGTTCTATGTGACCATTACAACGAGTTACGATGCACCCACCCAATGGGTAAATTAGTTCTTTATTCTTCTCACCATCAGACAAGTCTAATAGCAATTCATTTATCCCAGAGGGATAGAACGTTGTGTCACCCTGGGCGGGACTTGATGCAAGAACAACGCTTGGATGGAGCATAGGACAGCCGAGTCTCCTACAGTACTAACACTCACTCCAGTACACCATACCGAAAATATGATAGTAATTCTCTTCAACGTTGCCACCCCTTACGGCACTTCTTCGGAAAAGACAAATTTTCTGTACCACTTCTTCCCTTCCCTGCAGAAGGAAACCGTACATTAGAAATGCCTTGTGCTGTTGCCATCTCGGCAATGCATTGTAGCTTACTGTCGCGCGAAGCATCACTGACATATGTTTTCGTTTCCTTCTGCAACTTTTTTTTTGAGAGAAAATTTGGATCTGTCCTAGCCTGTCAGGAGACTGCTAGAAAGCGAGTTGAACACAAACAAAGTGGTGTTCCTAGATAGCATGTTGCAAAACACTATCACATGGCACTGATTGGTGTTATATTTGTATAATAGATTCCAATTTCAAATTTCGATTCGTTATGCAGCGTTCTACTCTTACTGAATGGCGATAACAGTAAGATAGCCAGGAATAATGTGCTAGCTCCCGATTTCTGTTGTAGCATCTTGAAACAGTATCAGCCATCATTTCCGTGACCTCTGATTTCTTAAATGTCACTTGAGAGGGTTCCGCAGGTGGCACTTTGCAACATCGTGCTCCGAAGACTAAAGCACATTTGAATGCACTGGAGAGCATGTGTGATACAATCCGTAGGAGTCGCCAGTTCCCGTGTGCACCTCGAATCGATTTTATGCTCGTTTCAAGTCAAACCAATCATGCCTACATTCTTTCTAAATAGATCGGTGCTGTGGTAGCAGATCTCAATGGAAACGACAGAGCTCTAACTTGCATATAATGGACCTAATTCTATTTTCTGTCCTCCCTAAGGCATTACTTGTTCCAAACAGGTTTTCAAGACAGGTTTTCAAGTCAGGTGCAGAGTATTTCTGAATTCGGCTGCGAAACGCTCTCTGAAAATGATGCTGGTCCGGCACTTCATTCCAGTCGAATTTGAACAGAAAATGCGTTCGTTACAGGGCGACTGCGCCGACTGAGCCGAACAGTGAAGCCCCTTATTGAGAGTTCGAGTGGATTAGAACCATAAGAAGAAGTGCGTGGCTTTAACAATGAGATGCGCCAAACGCCAAATGAAAAAATGAATCCTCAGGAGAGCTGAGGTGGTCTCCTGGTTGGCTCAATTGGACGCCCAATTCACGTAAAGGGCAGTGCCAAGACCCGATTGCGTGCGTGCAGCACCTCCAGCTCAGCTGCTAACCGACATGCGAGATGCTCGATCGCTTGTTTTCGGCGCAGCGCGGAGCATTTGATTCTCCACATAGGCAGCCTGTTGACGCTGTGGCTCCTGTGTCTTCAAGATTCTCTTTTTCGTTGAGAGCTTCTTCCAGTGAAAACGCTGCGCCACAACCCTTTCACGCATGCATAGTACCGCCCTCTTCTTGCGAGAAACATTTCTAACCCTTAATTCCTTCACGACAACACTCTTTTGCTCTTGTCCACCTATAAATGTTGTTGGTAAATTTCCTTGTAAACAAAGGTAAACCAATAAGCTATATCAGCCATTAATTGGTTAGTATTTAGTGTAGGGCCCGTGTAGCGCAGTCGGAGGAGGTGCAAGCTGTCGCGTGCACCTGATACCAGGTTCTTCGATTTCCCGCTCAGGGAAACCAAGACTTCCGTCCGTTCGGGCTTGATGAATTTGTTCCGGACTTGTTTGGGAAGGAGAGAGCGCTGACTTGTTCATCGGCTGGCAATCGCAAGTCATTCATTGTCATTGTATGTCAGTCATTCCCCAGTCATTTGGCCAAATACGCATTCAAATCACCTCCACTTCACGTCGTAGAAATAGAATGTGTGGCACTTCCCAAAAGTGATTGAGCGGCGCCTTCATTTATCCTTTATCTTTTATCTTTTACAAAGTACAGAAACAGAAAGGAAATGTTCCAGGAAAGTTTTCTTCGCCTTCGCTTTGCATCGTTAAAGTGCCGGACGACGTAAATAAACGTCGGACTACATTGTTCAACATTGTCGGCAAGGGGCTGAACACTGCCCCACCTACTAACATTCCCCATTCCTTGAAGGCTCCTATTTATTCGTTGATACCTGGATTGAAGGTGCTTTTAGACAAAGGGGTTGTGATAGCAGGCCTCCATTGCTAATTGTTTCACTGGTATGTATCATTTTTGTCCTACATAATCATATAATGTATAATACAACACGTACACGGTGGAACAAATCCAGCCTATAGGATACATTTGAAGCCGTTGATATACACCATGGTCTTCAGTAGACCTCAAGAAACGTTGCAGCTTCCGCTTTGAACACCAGTGTAGTCTAAAAAAGAGGCGCGAGCTTTAGTTGTGATAGCCCAGTCAGTGGGCCTGTATTTCTGTGCCTGTGTCTCATACAGATGTTCAGAAAAAACTGCAGTGACTCATTGCTCTGGTCGACAACAGCGGTCTCCTTTAGAAAGCTGTCACTCTGTCATCCAACTGCGCCTTCTGGAGCAACACAGCAGTCGCATGGCGTTTTTGTGATTCCTGACAGAGACCTTTCTATGGCACACGGCGAACAGAAAAAGAAGGCGGCATTATATTTTCCGCATTCTGCATAAGGCATTCTGTACTCAGGCTTGCAGAAGAGGTCAGATCAAGGGAATGAACACCATTGTCTACGTAGCAACTGCAGCAAATGACTGATGGGTAACCGATTTACTGTGTCCAGCTGTATTCTTCCTTTTGTTTTAGAACAGCTAAAGAATGCAATTTTAGAAGTACTCATGTAGATCGATGTATCCATGCATGACAGCAGCAGTGCATACAGTGGAACATCATTAAATGTGATGTGAGATGTAGACATCTCGACATGATTACTCCTGCGCTCTAATAGTAGTGTTGGAATGTATAAGACCATGGAAACATCGGGAGAAGTTCACCAACTATACTAGAAGCATCACTTCAAGAGCGATTGAACCTACCGAACTAGAGTTGTGAATAGGTGTAGTCTTGGTCTAGTGAGTGTGGTCAGGATGGTAGCACCGAGGCTAGTGTATAGCTATGTGCTTACTCATCAACCATCTTCACCCTAAGCAAGCACCTCTACTGCCCATCAATCACCGTCGCCGTTTTTTCTTCTTTTCTAATTTTCTCTAAAAGTATCAAATATTGCGTAATGGCTGTGGGGACGTTGTCGGAGGGATTCCTATGGCCGGCCAATTTCAGGAGTGAAATTCACCCTCTGCCAGGATGTTGGAAAACCTTCTGATGCTTCCAAGAGATATGTATTACCTGTATCACCTGTCGTCCCGTGGATCATCGACTTGCTCGAGCGGGCGCCAGCAGCGTCTCCATTCGTCCCTGTCGCGTGCCAGAGTACTCCATTGAATCCCCCTCGCTCGAGGAACACGAAGAGCGTCATAGCGGTCGTTCAGGGCTTTCACGAAGAAGTCTGACCAACGCATTGGTGGGCGTCCTGGTGTTCTCTTGACATCCCGCGGAATCCAGTCGGTGACGGCTCTCGTCTAGCGGATGTCTGCGAAGCGCATTACGTGGCCGGCCAACCTAATTTTCGATAACTTGGCCCACGCGAACAGCGTCTCTGATCTTCGAACGTCGGCGAAGCTCGGAACTCTGGAGGCCTTCTCTCACTTGCGTGAGTCGTGTCACTCCGAGCATCGTCCTCTCAATTCCACGCTGCGCGACGCTGATCGCGTGTTCATCCTGCTTTCTTATAGCCCAGGTCTCTGAGGCGTACATATGTTAGGGCAAGAAGAAAAGTGGAGTCGAATAGGTTCACGACTTCTTCGACGCTCTTGAAAGCTCCTCAAGCGCTCGTTTCCTCCTGCTCAGTTCTGGTGCTAGGTCGTTGGCCATTTTGATTTCGCGACCCAGATACACCTAGCTGGAGCATTCGGAGATGTTCGTTCCGTTGAGCGAGAATGGGGCATCAGAAACTTGTCCGTTCCTCATGAACATCGTCTTTGTAAGATTCAGCTGCAGTCCAACGTTCCCGCATACACGATCGAGGTCGGCCAGCATTCGCTCCGCCTGGCTGATGCTCGATGTTATGAGCACGATGTCGTCAGCGAAGCACAGATGGTGCAGCTGCTGGCCGTCGACCTTCACTTCCATGTTCCCATTCTAGTTCGCGCATGACGTTTTCGAGGGTGGCGCTGAAGAGCTTTGGCGATATGGTATCCCTTTGCCGAACCCCTCTCTTCACTCGACGACGACGTCGTTCTAGAATGGTGAGATCTTGGTCGTAAATCCACTGTACAGCTCTCGAAGGACTCTGATGTACTGAGTAGGAACACCCTGAGTGAGCAAGGCGTCGATGACCGCTTCAGTTTCGACGGAGTCGAATGCCCTCTTCAGGTCGATGAACGTAAGGCACAGCGGCAGCTTGTACTCTCGCGACACTTCGATGAGCTTCGCAATGGTGTGTATGTGGTCGATCGTGCTGAATCCTCTCCGAAATCCTGCTTGTTCGCGTGGCTGTCCTTCGTCCAGCGTTCTGCTGATCCTATTCAGGATCACTCGAGTGAACAGCTTGTAGACTACGGACAGCAGGCAGATCGGGCAATAGTTGCCAATGTCGTGCACGTCTCCCTTGTACAGGAGGACGGTCTTGCTGGTCTTCCACTGAGATGGACCTTGCACTCCGACAGGTAGCGCGTGAAGAGCCGCGCCAGGGTGTTGATGAGCGCTGGCTGGAGGTTCTTCGGGTGTTCGAGTCTGCTCCTGTCGGGACCGGGTTCTGTACGTTTCTTCGCCGACGAGATGGCGTGTCGGATCTCGGAAGGGAGAACAGAGGGGACGACGTATCCATCCTGCAGAGGATGGTGTGGGGGCAGATGGACGTGGCTATCGAAGAGATCTTAGTAAAATTCGTGGATGACCTCCGTGGTCCTTCTAGAAGAGGTGACGGTTCCGTCAGGACGTCGGAGAGCGGTCATCTTGGTGTTGAAGTTGGCGAAGTTCCGGCGGGTATTGCGGATGCTCAAACCTGCCTCTGCAGCTTCAGCCAACACTTTCGCCCTTCTCTCCTTAAGATCCTCCTTTATCGCCGCTCTGCATAGCTTCGCAAGCTCGGACGTCAGTTGGTAGTTGCCTGACGCTCGTGCTGCTACAATAGATATGTAACCGTCATTAACACTATGTGTTCATGTGGGATAATTCTGAGTTGCTCATAAGTCTGTAATTCGACTTTTGGTTGATCTCATTCTTGAGTTGTTATAACCGTGAACTGACAACTTGAAAATAATTGAAAAATCTTTGAACGCTTGGATCACTTGCTGAGGTCGACGTGAACAATTTCTGAGGACGTGGGTTAATGTTAATTAGGCTGCTGAGGGACGTGTAGAATTCCTTTTAGTTTGTAGCTACTTTTACCTTTTTTCCTTGGGGGACCGTAGTTATGATACAATCAAAATACGTTGTTACAAGAATATAAAAAGCATAAGCACTCTAAAAAACAAAGAATAGACTAAACTGGTCATTCCTTCTACGCCACATACTCGGCTTCAGTGGTATATTATGGAGGCGATTGGAGTGTGTTTTTGGGATATATAACGACTTGCAGTAGGCAGCAATCAGTATTCTATGAGATAGGTGCCTCTGGATTTTTATTTTTTATGCGCGACAAGTATTGTGGTTAAAGAGAAAGTTTACAACGTTTAACAAAGGTTTAGCACGCCCTAACTCTAATATGATCTCATAATTATGATTCCCACTGTACCTACAGGGGAAGCCTCTCTGTGTCAAACCGCTTACTTTATTACTTCATCTAATAAATTGGCAGTTTTTAAGTGCACAATCTTCAACTAGTTGGGGAATTTCTGATCTTCCCGACAATGAAAAATATTGAGTTACAGACGACCTTCTGACTCTCAAGTATTGGTGAGACATGGAGGCTGGTGATGACACCACAAGAAGTCATCAGCGATTCTGGCATTGGGTTGTCCGGAGAGTTCTCAGCGTTTTGTGTTACAATTTTTCATTCGTGTGTTATTAAGTAAAAATTCAACTCGCATTACGCATTAACACTACTTTCTGTATAGAAATTTTCGCTCTGTCTGACTAAATAATTTATGCTTCAACATTGTTTTATATGACTGTTCTTGAAGGGCTTACCGAAGTATGTCGAAGGGGCGGTTCCTGACGATGTTCTATTTTAACTTCGGCTTGGGACAATCCGAAGCAGGGTCAAGCGTGGGGTTCGATTTTTGCCGAAAATTTACGACCACGCCCCTAAGAACGGGTCTGGAAGGACCCCGCCCTTGTCAGGGTCACCGTTTTATTTCTTATCTGGGCTGCATTTTTCAAATTTGTGTGCGATTGTTGTACCCGTTAATAGGTTCTTTTTTCAAGGTGCAGCGTCAACTGTGTGGAAATTCGCTCATAGAAGAAGTCATGTTATTACTTAATTTCTTGATTAGATGATTTGTTAGAAAAGCGTTGATAACAGTATTGAGTATGTACTACTTTGCTAATAATATTTTGATTGTTGTACAATTAAAGATAAAGAACTTTTACGACCAGTTCTCGAATTAATTAATGCGAGTTCAACTTTTCAGGTTTTCCGAGGATCTCATGGACACGACACATTTTTTACCTGAAAGAGCTGCTTCTGCATTGTAAATTGTACACCATAAAATTCTGAGCGTTAATTGCCTATGCTGACTTAAGTGCTCTCGCTACAAAAATTGTTGAGGCACTCTTCTAATCTATGACGGAGATGCAACTGAAGGGTGGACTTCTCCTAGAAAATTTTTTAACTTTTGAAGGAAGAACGTCAGAGAGTGAAAATTGTGCCATCTCAAAGTATAAGATGTGATTAATATACAATAAAAAACCAAGCTTATTCGCAGCGATCTTCGATATGATTAGTGAAGATTGTATTCAAAATTTTCGTTTTTCTTGAAAATAAAATTATTTTCCACCTGAAACAGACCACCTGTGTAGTTAAATTTTTACCACAAAAAGTTTCAAGCCTTGGTCAGTGCACAGTAAAAAAATCATGGTTTTCTGAATCGAACAAGTTGGATCGACCTGGTAAATAGTGCACCAACCTCACTGGAGCGACCAAATTTGACGTTCACAAAAATTTCGGTAAGTTTTTCAAAATTTGAAAAAGCCGATAACTTCCTTGAAAATTAGAGGAAATGTCCTTTCTGCCGCATAAGAAGCAGCTTTTAGGAATGGGGTCTTCTAGCGGGGCGGGTAGGATTTATCTTTTGACTGAAAAAATTGAAAAGATTTTAAATAATTAACCATAACTTGGTAAGCTTTTCGAGTTTTTGAAAAGCCAAAAACTTTTTGAAAATTACAAGCAATGAACTTTTTTTATTATGTATGAATAAGTTTTGAAGAATGGGATCTTCATGCGGGACGGGAAGGTTGGATTTTCGGTCGATTTTTGCGAAAATACTTGCCAAAAATCGAACCCCCTCCGCCCCGCATGAAGATCCCTTTTTCAAAATTAATTCATTTTAAGTAAGAAAGCGCATTTCCGTAGTTTTCAAAAAGTTCTTGGCTTTTTTGAATTTCTATAAACTAACCGAGTTGTGATCGTTTTTGTGAAGAATTTTCCTTAGACTCTGGTCGACTCTGCCACGACACTATTGGAAGAATTTCATAAACATGGTCATAAATCGGATAGTTTTCGAAATTCAAAAAAGCCAAAAAATTTAAACACTAGAGGAAAAAATTCGATCTTCATGCGGGGCCGGAGGTTCAATTTTTGGCAAGTATTTTCGCAAAAATCGACCAAAAGTTGAACCCCCCTCGCCGCGCGGGAAGATCCCTTTTTTGAAAACTGATTCACATATAATGCTAATTTCTTGTAGCTTTTAAAATGTTTTTGGGATTTTTAGAAATTCGAAAATCTTACCGAGTTGTAGTTAATTGTTCAAAATCTTTTCAATTTTTCCTGTCAAAAGATAAATCCTATCCGCCCCCGCATGATGACCTCATTCCTGAAAGCTGCTTCTTATGCGGCAGAAAGGATATTTCCTCTAGTTTTCAAAAAGCGATTGGCTTTTTCAAATTTTAAAGCACGACGCTATCCATCACATTTAGTTTACGACTACCGGCAGTGAAGCAGCGTGATATTACTGTGAACAAATTTCGTCGCTCCAGTGAGGTTGGTGCACTATTTACCAGAGGTCGATCCAACTTAATCGATTCAGAAAACCATGATTTTTTTCACTGTGCACTGAGCAAGGCCTGAAACTTTTTGTGGCGAAATTTTAACTACGCAGGTGGTCTGTTTCAGGTAGAAAATAATTTTATTTTCAAGAGAAACGAGAATTTTTAATACAATCTTCACTAATCATATCGATGATCGCTGCGCATAAGCTTGGTTTTTTACTGTACAATAATCACGAATTAAAATTTCATATAACACAATTTCACTCCCTGAGCTACTTTCCTTCACAAGACAGAAATATTTTTTCCGCGAGAAGTCCATCCTTCAGTTGCGACCGATTATATCAAAGGACGCAGTAGCGGCACGTAAACTGCCATAACTCGGAGGTTTTTTGGAGCCTCTGGGAATCTGGGAAATTCGCAAAGCCTTAAGAGAGGTGGATTTTATGCTTTAAAAACTAGGTTCTAAAAATAGAAACTTCTACGTGATTAGGGCGGTCGATATTTTTTTTCGGTAAATGGTGCTGACCGCCGACTGAGACGCCTAATCATTCTGAAGATCATTTTAAAAAACATATCTTTATCACTTTGTGTCAAGCAGAGTTTAGAATTTTATAGGGTGTACTATCACTTTCTGATGCTGTTTCCTGCAGAAGAGAAAAATTATTTTCGTGGCCAGTCCATCTTTCGGTTTCCATCCCATCATCGATTCGAAGAGCAATCAAAAAACGTTGTAATGAAAGCACTTAAGTCATCTTTTGCATAGTTAACATTTGAAATTTAAACAGTGCAATTCTGGACGTAGATGGTGCTCCTTGAGGTAGAAAACTGTCGTGTCCATGGCATACTCTAAGATTCTGAAAAAAATGGAAACCTCAGGAATAAAATCGAGATCTGTCGGCAGAAAAACTTTGTTTTTAATTACAGAGCAATCAGCACTTAAAAATTTTTAGCCCATTGACGACCGCGCGAGAAATCGCGTGTCTGCCTCGTGGGACCGCGCGCTGGGACCGCGCCGACGCGTGAATCTCATGAAATCACTACTTCTCGATATTCCAAGGGAAACTCCCGCTTAATGGGTTAGCCAAATATTGGAGAAGGCTAGAACAGTTCCGAAAGCAGGACGTAGAAGATGTATTTGCTGCTATAAGAAACTCTGCAAAGAAAAAAAGGCGCAGGTTCGCCACGAATCCTGCAAAGAAGGTGGCCTCACGGTGTAGCAAGTGTTTGAATAATTTTAGTTTAGATTGTTTTCAAAATTTTCACAAGAAATGTCACTAAAGGACCCCCTTCGATTCTGAGGTTTGCCTCAGGCTTGACCCTGATCCGAAGCCGACACCGTCCGACAAATGAATAAAGTGTGGGGCCTAATAGTGTTGGAGAAAGCGCTGTGCGCCAGTGGTTGAAGGAATTGTTAGAAGCTGAACCACCCCAAACAGTTCGAGGGTTACGGAAGAGCTAGACGTCAGTAGTTGTGGATGCTTTGAAACACCTTCTGAAGGTGAAGAAGCCCTAAAAAGTGGGCGCCCCACGAGTTGAGTAAGGGGCAAAAATTGTCACGTTTCGAGATTTGTTCTTCTCTATTTTACGCAAGAAAGCTGACCCGTTTTTGGATCGCATCGCCACTTGTGATGAAAAGCGAATTCTGTATGATAACAGGAAACGTTTCGGAGAGTGGTTGGACGCTGACGAACCCCCCCCCCCCCTCCCCAGGCATTTTCCAAAGGCAAACCTCCACCAAAAAAGGTGATGGTCACTGTGTGGTGGTCGCTGCTGGTGTGACCCATTACAACTTTTTGACACCAGGCGAAACGATCACAGCAGAGTCCTACTGTAAGGAAGTCGACGAAATGCACCGAAAATTGCGTCAACTTCAGCCTGCATTGGTCAACAGAAGAGACCCGATTCTATTGCACGATGACGCTAGCCTACACGTTTCACAAGTCACCATTCGAAAAATGAACGAATTAAGGGATGGAGTTCTGTCTCATCCGCCATATTCTCCAGACCCCTCACAACCGATTGCCACCCTTTCAAACTTTTTCAGAATTCTCTCGCTGGTAAAACCTTCACTGATCAGGGCCAAGCCGAAACAGCTTTCGTGGATGTTGTCGAATCTCGAGCACCTAAATTTTTCGCTGATGGAAGAAGTCGACTGGTGCTCGTTGGCAAAAGTGTGCTGATTCGAAATGTGCTTACTTCGACTAAATCCGATAAGGTATGAGAAAGTTATGATAGTTCAAAACGAAACATTCAAAACGCTGAGAACTTTCCGGACAACCTACTAAAAACCTGCAACAAGCTTGGCAGACATCTGTGATTGAAGAAATGATAAATTCTTTCCTTCATCCAGATTATGCAGATTATCTCCAATTTGTTGTTGTCCTAAACGAGGTCATTATTCCTATTATATTTTTGCGGTATACATTACCAGCAGAAGGTGGACTACTAGGAGCGGCTGAACTGACTGGCTGAACTGGCTGCGGCTTCGCCCAGCCCATTAAGTCGCTTTCACTTTTTAAGGCTGTCTGCCAAAGGCCTGCAACACAGTCTTGCGGAATGTCGCCTCGCCTCCACTAGCAATGCGATGTTCTTCAGTTGGAGATTTTTTCGCAGGTCCGCGTGGTGGTGTGTCCCCGGATGACACCGGGTGGTGGATAGGGGAATGAATAGCGAATCAAATGCAAGCGCGCACTGCCGTTCGGTCCAACAAAATCTTGCACTCTGTGAAGTTGGGTGTTGATCGCAGAGGTCGCCTTAAAAAGTTCCCAATTTTTCATAGCGTAGTTTGACTACCTGGGGGTGGTCATGTTCCTTCTTTCACGTAGTGCCACTGGGACTGCTTGCTCCTGTGGGATGAGCTGAACACAGACTCAAATGCAGCCTACAGGTCCTTGCAACAGACTGGCCTATGATCACCCAGTGCCGTATCTAAAGAATGATGGAGTTTCAGAGACCTCATGTAGATACTGGTCCGTGGAAGCCGACGCACAACTAAACTAGTCCGAAAATAAGAGCAAAACAGCAAAAGCAGATGGTGGGCGAATATTTCAGTACAGAGCTCACGCTACTTCGGCGTCCAGAGCACCAAATATAGAAAAGGTGACTCCCACCTGATCTCCTTTTATAGCGGGAACGCCAAAACGCAGATTGAATATGTCCTTGATAGGCGACCCGACCAAGCCTCCTCACCGACGCCAAGAGTATGCCGTATGAGACGACTGCTGTGCATCATCAACCGCTCATCTGCAGTACGACGAACGCTCGCTCTCGACCGCGAACCTTCTGTCCAATATTGCGTACATTTTTGTTGGATCTGTTCGTTAGTAGAACACACTCTGTCTTGTCTGGATATCAGTGAAAAAATGGGTCAATCGTATAGAATCCGCGTCAGGAAGACTTCCGCGTAATTGGTATTGATTGTTACTTTCAGATCGCACCCTTTCTACTTAAGCTGAAGCTCTCAACCACTGTGGATCAAAATTGGAGTTTCAAATGGTCCACAAAGGAGTAAACGCGGACGAGGACAGTCAGAAGAAATGTCAGTTTGCGGGACTTTTTTCGTTCAACGATATTCCGCCTGATTCATCAGAGACCGTTCCCTCGAATAAAAAACACTCGGCTGAGTCAGTGAAGTGTTGCCGATACATTGCTTCATCCCTTTTCTGTGCGGGCAATGCTTCAGAGTACATTTTTAACAGTTACTTTTCTTCGCCAGCAGATATAAAGGGTGAACGCTCAGCAGCACCTCCAGAACAAGAGCAATCTCATTCTAGGAACCCTTCTAGTTTTGGAAGAAAACAGAGCTCAACTCACTTGTTTGCCCTTTAGTGTTGGTGCTAAGTTGTCAGGATTCCACTGCATTTGTTGGATAATCCACAGCACTTCTTATTTGACAACTCATTGTGCAGTTGAATGATGATAAATTTCATATGTCTCCTGCTCCAGAGATTCTTGTAAATTAAGCTGATGCTTAGGAAGACGAAAACCTCCTGTGTTGTGAGAAGGGATGCGCTCTTCCGGTTCGTCGCAATGTTAGATTTATGGTGCAAATGTCGTTGATTTACGGTTCTGTCATATAATATTCTTTTCTCGTACACATGTCTTCTCATCCTTGATTGAAGAAGCAGCATCTACTGCTCGAAGCACTCCCTTTTAAGCTTTAAGCTGGACCTGGTGTTTCGCGTAACAGCTAAAATTTCAGTCTCCACGTAAAACCCTAGAGCATATAAGCGATTCACTCACTAATACATAAAAATGTACCGTTCACGCCATCTGTGAGAAAAACTATTACACTATTTGTCGAACAACCTAATATTATGAAAGCGATGCGTTCACGTTCTTGAACATACAAGTGCAGCTGAAAGGAGTAGCATCGTAACTAAATGGTATAGGAAACCTAACAGCAAGAACATTATTGTTCGCAACCTTTCCATGAACCCACAGCATATGTTAATGTTAATGTTTATTACGTCGCGAAAGGCAGACGCGAGATAGAAATAGGACAGTACAAACAGACAAACAAACTTCAGAAAAAGGCACAATCAAACAAGAACTGGGTGTGGTCGATCTCCATGACTAGAGTCCGTCAAACTTAAGCAACATTTTTGATGCATACCGCTTGAACTGGGGTATAGAGTAAGCATTTGATAGGTTTTTCGTTATCTTTATGTAAGCACTACCTGCTCTATGCGTAAAGAAAGAAGCGCGAACTGATGATCTCGGACAAGGCAAGGCTATTTTCATTATACCACCTCTGGTTGGGGAAGGCATCAAACTATATAATTTCAAATCAGTTTCATTAAGCCTCAAGTGGCTGGTATCGAGGTTGTGAGCTGTCATAACGATGTTTTGTTGCGATCAAAACTTCTAGCGCCAGGCGGGACTCGAACCCGCACCTCCCTCTAACCGGGCGGGAATGCTCTACGCCATTACACCACCGGCGCTGTTTGATCGAACGCAACATCCACACCTCGTGGGACCGATCAGCACCCACCCGTATCCGGGATGAGCTGGCCGCTGATATCAGCATGGAACCAGTCAAGCTGATGGTCTTGATAGAAACGATTCAAATCAGTTTCATTAAGCCTCAAGTGGCTGGTATCGAGGTTGTGAGCTGTCATAACGATGTTTTGTTGCGATCAAAACTTCTAGCGCCAGGCGGGACTCGAACCCGCACCTCCCTCTAACCGGGCGGGAATGCTCTACGCCATTACACCACCGGCGCTGTTTGATCGAACGCAACATCCACACCTCGTGGGACCGATCAGCACCCACCCGTATCCGGGATGAGCTGGCCGCTGATATCACCATGGAACCAGTCAAGCTGATGGTCTTGATAGAATTTTTAATTTTATATAATTTCATAATCACAGCCACACTAGGTTGGTGCAGAATTTTATGAACAAGACAAACATCAAACACCTTTCGTCGCCATACGAGGGATGGAAGATCCAAATGTCTATTTCTGAACACTGCGTTGGGGATGTTGGAGTATATGAAGCCTCCCATGCGAATAAATAATTTCCTAGTAAAATTATTTTGGACCTTCTCAATTCTGGAGATATCTTTCATCCTACTAGGGTTGAATACTGTAGTGCTCGTTTCAACTAATGGTCGTATGTAAGTCTTGTAAGTCTTGTAAGCCCTTATTAAAAGAGCACTGTTCTTTGTAGAAAGGGCTTTAAATATGTGGAATGTACGCAGAAGCGCTATCCTACAACGATTTTTGACATGTTCGGAAAGGTCTAGTTTGCTGCTGTATGTGAAACCAAGATCTCTAATGAAATCCACCGATGTGATGTGGAGACCATCCACTTCATATTGCAGTTGACGGAGTGCTGCTAATACGCATGAAACTCGTTTTGTGCGGAGCCAAGGGGAGCTGCCATTGTTTAGACCAGGAAACCAATAAGTTGATTCCTTTTTGTGGACATAATTCATCATCAACACCATCAATGACCCTGTATATTTTTACATCATCTGCATACATGGCACAATCACAAACATTACGCAAAAGTTCTGGTATTTCCGAAGTAAAAATGTTAAACAATATAGGCGATAATACCCCTCCTTGAGGTACTCCACTTGTAACACGTTTAACTTCGGAGAACACATGTCCAATTTTAACTTGAAACGTTCTCTCATTTAGAAAATCAGCGATCCACTTCGTTAACATTGGATGTATCTTGAGTTCTTCTAATTTGAACAACAACTTTTTGTGAGATACCCTATCAAACGCCTTGGCAAAGTCAAAATAAATAACATCACAGCAGCGCTTGCTATCAAGCGCTTCAGTCCAATCACTCATGCATTTGATTAAGTTCGTCTCTACAGATCCTCCTGATACAAAACCATGCTGTTGTTGAGGAATGATCCTATGGACAGAAAGATGTTGCACTAAATGCTGCTTAACAACCTTCAAGATGAGAGCTGTAGTAAAAACATGATGAGAGCTGTAGTAAAAACATGCTCCGAACCGCAGCTATCGTATCACTATTTGTCGGACAACCTAATGCACAACCTCGGGGCTTTCCTTGCTGCGATGTAAGGTGTAGAGCAAAACTTGACATTGTGATAGACCTTTGAAGGTTGATTGGACTTAGAGATGTCTCTCTCAATCAAAAATAATGTGGCCACTGATTTTTTAGTTGCAGGTTGACGCCATATCTTCGGCTTTATACCATAACATATACTTTACATAATAGAATTTTATGCCGAAATCGATGAACGAGAAGAAACGGTTTCTCAAATGCATATCCTGTTGTGCCAATTCTTTCAAACAGAATCCACATCATCAATCAATTAAGTAGAGTGACATAGAAATGCAATCCCTTCCTTACTGGATCTCAGAAAGGATTCGCTTCATTGCGCTGCCTAGCCTGAAAATGTGCTTGTAGCTAAAAAGATGGGAACTGTGTTGTCATTCGAATGGTGCAAACCTTTTGGATCGACCTCAGTACAGCACGGGGTATTGTAGAGCACTGCCCATGCGGTTGCGGTCTCGGGCGCGTCATACATTCGATGCTGCGTTCTAGCCGTGTCATGGTTAACTAAGCTTTGTTTCGCTGCTTTGGCTCTGATTGTGAGCCCGCGAAACTGCTGGCAAGCTTGTCGTGGAGGGCTAAGGGCAGTCATCCCCGGTTGCCACCCCAGACCACCTTTAAGTGCAGTAAACGCTACATTTCCACTCGTGGTACCAGTTAATAGGACGCGGGAAGGGGTGGAGGCTCTAAAGGTGGCATGTGCTTTGGAAGTGGAAAGAAATCAGTAAATTCAGTCGAAGTTGTAACTCTTTCCGATACGTCATCTCTGATCATTTACAGAATAAGAATTTGGGTCTGTTGTTACTATGAGTTACGACTATCAATCATGTAGTACTTTCTCGATGCATTTCAACTCTAGTGGTCCTGCTAGCCATGGCTGCCTTGACCGAATACGAAGACCCGAGTGTTTCTTCGAGAAAGACGTCATGCAGTGGCAATCATGCTGACGGTGAGCTGACCACAGTCTCTTCATCCGCCCTACGTAATGGAGTGCGCATTTCAGTGGTGGTCGAGCCGTTCCCAGCTCTTCCCATTAACGTCCCTATCCCCACTCCTCGCAAAAGTTCAGTCCAGCACCTCACGCAGAGCACAACCGACATTCTCAAACAAGACGTAACGGTTAATACAACTGTCTTTGCGGTCCTTTTGTTCTTCGTTACTCATTTGCCAGGCTGTTCGTGAGCCACATTTGCTTTCAAAATGGCTGAAATAATCTGATTGAAGCTAATGGAGATTGCAGCCACCAGCTGATAGGCTGAAGCCATGGGGAAACCTCGAGATGCTGCCGGATACGGAAGCTACAGCGGCACTTGCTCAGCTAGCGCTCAATGATCGTGAAACGGCTCATCCCGACGTCAATAAAAAGGTTTGTTCTCAAAACTGGACAGCCACTAGAAACCACCGCAAACATCAACAAACAACGGAAAAATGGGCGTGCTAAGGTGAGGAATGCGGTAGGAAGAGTCGCGTCAGCGACGGAATACGCCGCGGTGACCTATTTCTTCGCTTAAATTCATTCTTCCGTTGAGATGGCACCGCGAAGTACTTGACGTCTTTCAGGGGGAACTTTTCAAGAAGGGGTGCCAGCAAGGAGCCCATGGAAATTCGCTTTGAATTGCGGTGATCTCGCTCATATATCTCCCAGTAGCAGTTGTTCAGGGCGGTTAGTAAGGCAATCGTAGGAAAACAGTCAATCTTCAGCGGCAACTGCTTACAAAACTGCCAAAATGAAGGGAGAGAGAGTAGAACAATAAGCTGTTCAACGTACGAACTCATCTGCTGTTCAAAAATGTTTACTCATGACCAAGGTGTTACTACACGACTTCTCTCTCATTTGTCCCCGTGTCCACGGAGACTGCTCGCCGGTTTTTATTACAAACTACCAACTCTGTAGATGAAATGTTATTGGCAACAGGTACCTTTCGCTCATGGGATAAATTACCACCCAAATAGGAACTAGAAATTCAGCTACGTTATTGCAGAAATTCGTTCCTTCTAAGCGAAAGTTAAAGAGATCCACCTCGCTGGAATGGTCGGAGAAACTGTTTCAAGTGGTACGTTTCTGATTTCGATCAACTTCCAGAAAGAATCTAGCCTCTCCAATTCTCCCCATCAAAGATATTTCAAACCGTCAACTATTTTGTTGTGCTTAATTAGCTCCACTCCACTCTTGCCCGCAAAGAATATCGCAAAGTATATAACCGCGAATTCGACTCCCAGAGAATTTCTAAAAGTCTATTTCTACTTCGCAACAAATTACAGAAGTCCCAATTGCCAATCAGCTTGTTGTTATGCAGGCGAAGAAATCTACACCTACACTAACCAGACCTGCAGCAATCTCTACTATCCCTCCTGACTCTAGCCTCCAGTTGGATCGAACCACATGAGCCCTCCACTTGATCCACTTCTGGGCCAAGGAAGCTTTGATTTTGCCTCCCATACTAACAGCGTGTACCATCAAACAGTTTCCGTAGATGCTCGTCATGACGAATTCAAGCAGTCGCTCTCCTTTCTTGTTCTGTCGCGAACTCTGCGTTCTCACGTGTGTCCCTGCCAAAGGGATTTCAACGTGATTGTTATATTGAAGTCACAGAAAATAGCCTTTTCCTCTGTGGGTGCTTGTGGTGTCGCTGTTCGTGCGCTCTAATGATAAGTACTTTACTTACTTTGATACTTTGATACTTTGACGGTCCTTTTGTCGGCTGGAGGTCTTCTCAGCGGGGACCACAACTCTTCCAGACCGCTCGATCTCTGGCTGCTTGCATCCAGTAAGGCAGACTCCGCTCTCTAAAAGATCTTGAGAATGAGTCTGCCCATTGCGTTGGCGGTCGTCCCAGTGGTCTCTTATGGTCTCTCGGGAGCCATTCTGTGACACGGAGACTCCATCTATCGTCCTTCCGTCTAAGCAGGTGTCCGGCCCAGCGATATTTGGACTTCTTCATGTACTGCAGCGGGTCTGCTAATTGCGACTTCTCCCGTTTCTCCGAACTTCGTAGGCCTTCTTGCCATTGCTGACGAAGGCTTGTCCTAAGAAGACATCTCTCCAGTGCACGATGCGTAGTTTGCATAGCTCTGGCGATTGTCTTGTTGTCGGGCCAGGTTTCCGTCGCGTAACACATAGCAGGCAGTACAGAGGCGTTGAATATGGAGGCCCTGAGGCCGGGATCCTTGACCTGATCGGTGACTTCGCGAATCGAACTGAAGGCTGCCCATGCTGCGCGTCTCCTGCGGGCGATTTCAGGAGCGAGGTCGTTATCCATGTTCAGCTCTCTTCCCAGATAGACGTAGGAGTCGACCTGTTGCAGAGCGACTCCATTTAACCTTACGAGTCCCGTGTCACACCACCGGTTGACCATAATTCGCTTTTTGGACATATTCATGTCCAATCCAATCTTCATACCTGCCACATTGAGCTCGTTCAGCATTTCCTCGACTTCTACCGTGCTGGTAGAGATGAGAACAATATCGTCGGCGAAGCGAAAGTTGCTGATCCCCTTCATGTGCCACCTCACCGCGGTGAAGGGGTGAACATCACTTTGTGGTGGCTAACGGCACAAACGGTCACGCAGTACGCGACGCTTTGTCGTGTATGGGCGGCTCTCCTGTATCCCTGGCCAGGAACATGTGAGTAACCAGACCACCGCTACGGCTCAAACAACTAAACCCGCGCCCCAGTCCTCCGCGCGCCGGAGGTGGACTTCTACGACGTCGGTTGCATCCACCTCCGGCGAGGGGCCATCTAATCTCGGAGTTAAACTATCAGGACGTCATTGGAATCGGACTACCGGAAACTCCCTCCCACCACGACACGGAAACTGCCTATTCGTCTGCACTTATAACTGTCGTTCGATCGCATCTGAGCAGGATCTTCGGACACTGCTTTACAGAAGCCGCAACATCAAATACGACGTTATCGCCCTGCAGGAAACGAAAGGCAGAACAGAAACCATAAGAAGGACCGACCACAACGAGCTTCTCATTATCGGAGCAAAGGTGGACAGAAAGAATATTGGTGGAGTTGGATTTCTCGTCAATTCGACAGTGCACCACCTAGAAGACTCTTACAAGATCATAGTCCGCGAGTAGCTGTTCTTCGTCTGGAAACCAAAGATCAAGGAACCATCTCCATCATAAATGGATATGCTCCAACATCTGCGGCCACAGATGAAGAAAAGGAGGAATTCTACAAGCTGTTCGAAAGGACTGTCAACGACGAGAAGAGCTACTACAAAGTTGTCGTTGGTGACTTCAACGCTATCGTCGGTACGAATGATCACGACGAATGGAGGCTAAGACCACATGGAACTTCCTCAGGGAACGAAAACGGAGAGCGCCTGATAGAGTTCCTATCCGCGTGCCGTCTCTACCATGGGAATTCTATGTTTAAGAAGCCTTCAAACCGACGATGGACCTGGGAAAGCCCAAATGGAGAAACACGTTCGGAGATCGACCATGTTCTTACAAACAGACGCTGGAGTCTGTTCGACGTCTCCGTGCTGCCTTCATTTGACACCGGCTCGGATCACCGTCTTGTCCGTGCGAAGCTGACTCTCAAAAAGAGGATGTTCAAGCGTGACACCCATAAACCGGCGCCGGTGAGGATCCCCACATTCAAGTCTGAGGAGTTGGAATATGCGATAGAGTCGTACGATTGGAATCTTCTTGAAGATCCATCGGAAGACTACGACCTTCTCTCCAAAGGACTGTTGAAATGTGCTAGCAGCTCTTGCGAAGCCACATCACCGTCTGCTTCAAGACTCAACGCACATGCGATTGAACTCTTGAAGCAAAGAAGAGCTGTTAAACTGGATCCTAATGCTTCCCATCTGGAAAAAGTCACCATCTCGAAGGCCTGTCGAATTGCAGTGAAGGAGTCCATTCAAGCCTACAGAAGATTGAAGCTGTTAGAAGCGGCTGGGAAAGGTTCAAGCATAAAGCGCTGCACACGAGATCTCTGCGATCAGAAGACAATAATGTCAGCCCTTGTGGATAAGGATGGAACAACGCAAACGTCTCGAAGAGCGATGGAGGCCATCGTTCAGGAATTCTACACAGATCTGTTCCGTTCTTCCATCACTGTCCCGAAATGCTTGATGCCACCAGCTGAGGAAGTACCTCCCATTCTGGAATCAGAAGTTGCTCATGCTATCAGAAGGATGAAGCCGGGCACTGCTCCCGGACCGGACGGCATTTCTGCTGATCTCCTTCGTGCGGTTGGCAGTGCCGTCTGCTCACTTCTTGCCAAGCACTTCAACCACTACCTTCGAATTGGTAGGATTCCGGACTCATGGAAGAAGTCGAAAACAGTTTTAATCTTCAAAAAAGGTCAGCAGGAGGATATCAACAACTATCGACCCATCAGTCTTCTCTCGGTTGTGTACAAGATCTTCACCAAGATACTGCTTAACCGCATGGAGCGTTGCTTGGAAGAATATCAGCCAGTGGAGCAAGCAGGGTTTCGCAAGGATTTCTCCTGCATGGACCATATTCAGACTGTCTCACAGCTCATCGAGAGGAGCCGTGAATACCACCTCCCACTTGTCCTTGTCTTCGTGGATTACCGGAAAGCGTTCGACTCTGTGGAAATCAACGCCATTCTGAACGCCCTTGTGCACGCTGGTATACCATCGCCCTACATCCGACTTCTCGACGAATGCTTCTCGAACACATCGACAACCATCCAGCTGTTCGATCGAAAGCTTAAAATTCCTATCGGGAAAGGAGTACGGCAGGGAGACACGATTTCTCCCAAGCTATTCACAGCGGCACTCCAGGATGTCATGAAAGACTTGAACTGGGACGATAAAATGATAAGTACAGAAAGCAATTATTTGCCTCCTCCATTTGTTATCCCAGGAGTTTGGCAGCCTCCGTGGACAAGCCGTCGCAGCTAAAGCATGACCAAGTACTATGACCAGTATCAGAGAAGTAGGGCTCATTGGTTCCGCTAAGAGAAACAACTGCTCTTTTTTATCAAACCTTGTTGTACGCAGTCCAAGATATTTTACGAAGTCAGCAGGAGGATTTGTGGAGGAGGCTGCACTTTGAAAGCGATGTAGTGTCATGCACTCCCAGTCCGTCGATTCCGAAGCCTTGACCGCTGCGCGCGACACAGCCGCATAGATGCGAGCATATCCAGCCGCAGTCGCGACACACTGTTCTCTAAAAGCGAGAATATCAAGAACCACTGCTTCCATAGCTTCGTCTCTGGAACTGCACTTCCCTGATCAGTGATTGCTCGCCATCGGGGATGACGTGTGTGTCCCCTACATTAGCACCAGAAAAACCAGTTCGAGTCACATCAGTGTGCATAACTCTCGACGCCTGTTCTTGAATCAAGTGTCCATGTCCCAGTTTCTTCTGTAGAAGTAAAGACAGCATCCATCAAGGGTTTTCAAAATGATCACTCGTTCCATGAACATCCAGATTTCATCTTGATGTCTGTGAAACTTACCTTCTTTACTTTATCGTCCTTTTGATGGCACATGCCTAAATGCCTAGTTAGGAGTTCCAACCCAGTACTTATCTCAGTTCTTTTCCTGGAATAGATTTCTGCCGTCCCTCTGAATTAATGCAGTTTTTGTAGCGGCCGAAGCCAAAGCTCCGCTTCATATCATGCACGAACTGTCAGGCGCTGACCACAAAAGTAAGGGACATGAATCAGGCTAAGGAGGTATTCGCTGGCGATTTATTTAGACAAAAGCTTTCACGATGTCACAGCTTGCCAACGAATGCTATCGCCGTTTAGGATTTGAAATTAGATTCGGCCACTCTAGGGAAGAGAGCAATCTGCAGATGTGTGAACGAGAAGTCAGTACAAGAGAATGCGGCCGAGGTAGGTTGAAATGCGCATTCGCTGCTGGTTCCGATCAGCTCATCTTTGTGTTCTATCTGCACAAGAAGGAATATAAAGAGTTCCGCTCTAGGCTCCTAAAGATGAGTTGCCAAAACACGGAGCAGGGGCAGGTTTCGGGGAAAACGGAAGCGCATCCACAACAGGAACTCCAAGCGAGGTGAGGTTTTTTAGGGATTTTTGTGCGTACGCTTCCTGAATGTGTTCTGTTCGATGGGAAATGCTCTGCTCGTATGAAAACAGGCTGCTGTCGTAGATTGTCGTAAAGTCGTAAAGTAGCAGGGGATGCCATCACTAGACTTCTATCATTACCAGGCTTTCAACATGGTTGCGACACTGGGGCTTGTAGTTTGGATTGCCGTTAGACTTTTCCGTGTGTTTGCACCTGACAGTGGTGCGAAGAGGTTCATCAGTTTTCGCAGTTTCCAATGCTTACCGGTGCTACTGAATCACCGGGAGCACTCTGCCATTCTAATCGAGAAGCATGCTCAGGTGAATGTGCGTCAACCGCTGATGCTGCTGCCGCCGCCGGTCGCCGCTGCAGAACATCAGGTCTGCATGCGTAAGCTCACACCGATGCCTCGGGATCTTCCACTATCACATCATGCGAAAACGGTTGACGTTCTGATTTTCCTTTATGCTTTCATCACCTTTGCCTAATGTGAAGAGCTCGACCTTCAAACCTTCCCTGGGATATCCGGCACAAGTTGAAATATGAATACATTGATGTGCTGCCCCTGTCCCTGTAACTTTCAACGCTTGACAACTGGCGATTGTTTCGCTTTCATTTCAGTGTGGGAACCATGGCGCATTGACAGTACCTACTATTTGCCACAAATCACATTTCATTACACAGAACATTGTCTTTAAGAAAATTAGAGTGAAGTGCCAAAATATTAGCTGCATGAAGCGGCTGTGCATGCTATTTTAAAACCCATAGCCAGTCAGTCACGTCAGGCGGTGATTGAAGAAACTGTTCGTCACCCCTCCCCAAACAATGCCGGATATCTGAACATTCCGGAAATCAGTTAGAATTAGCTGCTCTATAGCAGCACTTTGTGAAACTATCACAACCTGCAGGGCCCGCCATTGTGGCCTGGAAATAAAGAGCGTCAAATTTATAAGGACACCCCTATTTGGTAAATTTGGTTTCTTTACGGCAAATTTGCCGCGGAATGAAGCTGCCTCCACTCAACTAACCGTGGTAGAAAACCACACATGAAAACGAGTCAGAAACCTCTCCCGAATACAACACTTTTTAAAAAGAAATTACTGGTTCTCCACTGTATCAAAATTATTAAGCTTGGGAGAAAGAAATAACCACGAGACACTTCCATTCTGTTGCAATCAATAATCAACATTTACAAATTAATAATTAACAAGTCTACCATAGTATTAAATAGGAAACAGTAATCGGATTCCGAAAACACTTTGGACATGATCTGAAACCAAAGAGTGCAGGTCACTCTCTGCAAACTTTATAGGTATTTAGAGGACGCATTGCTTGGAATTGTGTTAGGTTGCTTTTGGAAAGCGGCATATTAGAATAGGTTAACCGTTTTGTTTAGTGACTATCCATCTTTTATAAGCTCTGGCGCTGCTTTTGAAGTTTCTTTTCCATAACAAGAAGCCATCTATAGCGAATGGAGATCGGGATGTTACAGGATGTTTTGTTGCGATCAAAACTCTTGCGCCAGGCGGGACTCGAACCCGCATCTTCTGCTTTCCGGGCAGCGATGTTCGCCTTACACCACCGGCGCTGTTTGACCGCACGTAACATCCGCGATATCCTCGAGGTCTGTCAGCACCCACCCGTGATACCGGACACAAGGCGAACATCGCTGCCCGGAAAGCAGAAGATGCGGGTTCGAGTCCCGCCTGGCGCAAGAGTTTTGATCGCAACAAAACATCCTGTAACAGCATATAGCCTCTCTACCAGCCACTCCTGGCTTAAGTAAATGTGTTAAAAGCATTGTTACTAGTAAGGTCTTCAGCTTAACCGGTTCCATGCTGATATCAGCGGCCGGCCCATCCCGTATCACGGGTGGGTGCTGACAGACCTCGAGGATATCGCGGATGTTACGTGCGGTCAAACAGCGCCGGTGGTGTAAGGCGAACATCGCTGCCCGGAAAGCAGAAGATGCGGGTTCGAGTCCCGCCTGGCGCAAGAGTTTTGATCGCAACAAAACATCCTGTAACAGCATATAGCCTCTCTACCAGCCACTCCTGGCTTAAGTAAATGTGTTAAAAGCATTGTTACTAGTAAGGTCTTCAGCTTAACCGGTTCCATGCTGATATCAGCGGCCGGCCCATCCCGTATCACGGGTGGCTGCTGACAGACCTCGAGGATATCGCGGATGTTACGTGCGGTCAAACAGCGCCGGTGGTGTAAGGCGAACATCGCTGCCCGGAAAGCAGAAGATGCGGGTTCGAGTCCCGCCTGGCGCAAGAGTTTTGATCGCAACAAAACATCCTGTAACAGCATATAGCCTCTCTACCAGCCACTCCTGGCTTAAGTAAATGTGTTAAAAGGAGGTCGGGATGTTTTTCTGTAAATACACGCACACTGACAATAATGCCGACCTTATACGTTTAAACGCAGAGTTTTGAGCAGGCTGAACCTATTGGTGATTCTGTTTTGAATGTCAAGAGTGTGTTTACCTTCGTAAAAGCTGATTTATGATATTTGAAGAACATAGCGTACGAAGTTTCTGAGAGTGTATAATAGTATAGTTTCACAGAGTTTCATTCAGGCTGAGCCTATTGATAATACAGAATTCTACATCATTGAAGCGGTATCTCGAAATGTCCAGATATTCGGAATTTTGAGGGATTGCATACAGCTGTGTCGAGCACCACGTCTGTATCCCAACTTTCACTACCGCTAACGAGTAGCACTGAACGCCGACAAAACTTGGTCATAGTGGAGGACATCCTTGAAGCGTTTACACCTTAAAACGTCTATTTGACCGTCGAGGCGCTTCGTTTTCAACCCTCCCCTAGAACGTCACTCGATTATGGGTGAGGTGCGACTTACAATTAATGCAGATGATGACGTTCTACTTTTGAACCAGCGGGGCAAAACATTGAGTTAACTGAACTGGTGGTCCTCTCCGAAGTCAAATTTTTGTTTCCTCCAGACAAGTTGCTAGGACAGCTGCGTTGGGCTGTT
Organism: Heligmosomoides polygyrus polygyrus; assembly: GCA_947396885.1. NCBI lineage: Eukaryota > Metazoa > Nematoda > Chromadorea > Rhabditida > Heligmosomidae > Heligmosomoides > Heligmosomoides polygyrus. Next base: position 39,258,477 of record OX377204.1, read on the forward strand.
TTACGGGGTCCCAAACATCGCAGTGAGTGAGGACTACTAAGCAAAAAGAAGGTGCATATGAAAGTAGAGCTTAATGATATATGATTAAGTGATGATTGAGACAAGTATGGGAGATTGCTGGCGCGCCATCCAAGGCTTGAAATGTTGAACTCAGTATGGTCTACCTACTAGACGCAATTCTGATGCATAGTAACCACGTCGTTGATATGTTCACAATCCACGCGCTGCTTTAAAATTCCAAACGGTGCACGCAATTAATTAAGTAGGAACTACCTGTATGTATGTGCATGTCTTAGCTGTTTTAGTGAACTGATGCTTTACAGTTTCCTAGTTTCCACGCTCCACGTGTGCCATCAACACAGTCAAACCCGTAGAGGTAGCTATCAAAAACCCCTTTCTCGAACATCATTTACAAAGAAAACCTAATTGAAGCCTCGATCACAGCGAATTCTGCAAATCCAAAGACGAGTGAACGCCTGTAGTTATACGATTTCTTTTGTTTGTTTTTTCGGTTGGTTCGCGAATGATTTTATAAGACTACTGCAATACTGAAACGTGCGGAGATGTCAACATGTCAACAAGAATGTCAACATTTTTCAAAATATGATTGACTAACAGCTTGGTTAATAGCCTTCTAAATGATCACTTAAAAAGTCAGGGTTTTTCGTCGGGAAACAAAGGCATCCTCGTAATGGCGATCTATTAGAGGTGGCGGTCAAGTAAAGGTCTTACGTAAAAATATAGGGTGCTTTAGTAGAGCATATCAGGACCAGCCGAAACGAAATTGCACTCTCTTCTTTTTCTTCGAAGCCAGGAGAGCTACGTACTGTTTACAACGCAGAGAAATCTGCAGCACTGGTATCAGATGCTGCCGCTGATTGATAGCTCGGCTCTTCTGGGAGCTAGGAAAAGTGATTTAACTGATGTAGTTGTCATGTAGCCCGTAAAAAATTACTGAGGAGTGTGGTGGTCATCTTTGCAGCAAAAGCACCGGGAAGCCGAATGACGTTGAAAGCACTCAGGATTAGTGACTTTATCGCAGCACTTCATGTACTATGTAATAGGTCCAGAGGTGGTTCGGAACTTGATGATGAACACACCCTTTCAGATACGCTACGCGCTATTCGAGCCTCTGAACTGGATTTACGACAGCTGTCTTACAGATCAGGAGTTCGAGGAGAAAGTGCGTTCTTAACTTCATGAAAACGATTTATCCATCAACTTCCTCGATTAAACTTCTTTGAAAAGCCACACCAGAATCACGCTTGAGGTTCGAGAATGTGAGAAAGGGGAATGGGGGGAGCGTTGATCACGCTCTGAAGGAGGATTCCCATTTTTGAGCTGTTTGGGTGATTTTTGGTTCTTTTAGGAAGTTATTTTTATTTTTATTATTTTTTATATTTTATTGTATTTTATTTTATTTCTTACGGATGCCGGTTCGAATATGTTAGGTCTCACGCACAGCATTTTTGTTGAATAAGACATGTTAAGAACGTGGATTGGAATCCTACAGAGTTTTGAATGCTGAAGTGGTTTTAGCGCTTGCCCTACGGAGATTTTTTGTTGCACTATTCGAATCGATCCTGCAGTCGTGAACGAAGGCTTGCCTTCACACAGAAATTACTTTTTCCTTCCTGGGGAAGGCAACATTAGGAGACCAAGAAATTGCACATCATAAGATGTCGAATCCGGGATATTACACAGTGAAAAAACAAGCGCTTCAGCATTGTTCTTCGATATGGCTAGGGTGGTCGAATTCAAAACTGTCCTTTTTGCGGAATGAATTGTTTCCTATTCGAATGAGGAGAGAAGTAGAGGTGAGGTTATACCCCGTGAAACCTCCGTTTAATCTCCAACTTCGATCTTTTTCCAACCTTGGCATTCTAAGTGTTTAGTCTGTTGCGCTTTATGTTAAAAAGCCGAACAGGGTTTTTAAGTGGATCCTTATTTAGCGGGGCAAGACGTTTCCACTTCTCGTCGTCTTTGGAGGACTTTTGTTTGAAATTCTGGGTGTTATACAGCTTAAATAAAGCTTTTATAACGATCGTATGAGGAAGATCGACCTACTTTCTCATCCACTGCCGAAGACACGACGTTAACATTGATGCAACCCTGATCGAAATAACAAGGGAAGGGTCTGAAGCGTATGTCTGAACGGGGGGATCGAGTCATATAGAGAGAATCCTCACCCTCAATTCGTTTGAAAATATGTTTATTTTTTGAGAAGTCGCTAATCCCAAATAGTAGGGGGGGGGGGTCGCAATGGGATACGGCGCAGCACGCGTTTGGGGGTCTTGTACGCCCACGATGCCATGTCCGCATGCGGCTTGGAGAGCAGTGGAAGTGCGGCTGCTTCGCGCGAGAAAGGTCGGAGGTTCGGTCTCTATGCGCTGCTGCACCTTCGCATTTTAACTGATTGGTTGAGGTTTGGGGGATTCTGACGTCTATACCGTTTTCAGACGTTTTCTACGCATTCTTCCACCTGTACACTGTGGTATTCAACATGGTAACAAATGTTCAGCACCAGTGATACACAGGTACAAACTTCCTGTGTAGTGATTCGCGATGCCTTCCTCCATGGTTATGAGCACGCAACCGAAATCCAATTGAAGACGTACCCTTTCCTCCGAAACAAGAGTTCCACCTGGAAACGTTATCATTTGCCCACTGCTTGCATGCCTCTCGACGTCCATCAGTTCATCTTGCGGATCCCAATCTTCCTCTTCTTCTTCCACCACTTCCTTCTGTTCGTCTTCGTCAATTTCAAGTTGACGTGCTTCGAAGTCCTTGAGTATGCAGGCCATCAGTTCGGATTTCTTCCCTCGAAGGATTCTTGTCCAAAGGTGGGCCACACTTCAGCGTGAGGGCCACACTTCAGCGTGAGCAGGTGGATCACCACTCGAGCGTCGACGGACATTGTTGGAGTTAGGTTCTAGAAAACCTTCAGCAAACCTCTGATTTCCAGGTGACAGGCAGACATGAGGGAAAGAGTGTATCGATGCCGTTTAGCTTAATTTGTAGGATTCGCACACCTCGTTTCTCATTTGATCCTCCTCCGACGTCACAACTTGGTCTCTTTTGAAAATCCGAGCAGGATGGTTTTTCCCGAGGCCTTTGGTCCATGTATGGAAACAGAGTATGAGGAGCCTGTAGCCTTTATACGCTACCCGTAAGGTGCCCAGTGGTGCTTCATGCACTTTGTACCTGTGAATCACTGGTGTTGAACAACAACAGTAACTCAACTCTTTATAGTACAGACCAGCAAAGATCAACCCAGTAAGGCATACAAAAATCAACTAATGAGCTGAAAAAATTAAGACAGTGAAGAAATAAAGTAGTGGTTCAGACAGGGGGTCGCATCAACTTCTTCGGAAGGGAGGCGGATCAGCCGTATACTTAAAGGGGTAGGTAACATTCCAGTGCTTCATAAGGATGCTGGTAACAAATATGTTGAAGACGCTGATAAGGCTAATGCTCTAGCCAATTTTTTTTCGTTTTCGTTCGTTTTTCGTTCTTCCGTTTTCTGACCCAATAGCCAAAATTGCGATGGCAATTTTTCTATTTGACATACCTCAAATTTTGCATAGGAAATGTGCCTTAGCATTATATAAACCTCTTGCAATGATCCTTAATGTGTTCTTACTGTTTAGTAAAGTTCCCTCACTTTGGAAAGAAGCCATAATTACCGCATTCCAAAAAAACCCTTTTAACTAATTTTCGTCCAATTAGCATTACCGCACCACCGATCAAAGTTTTAGAGAAAATAGTAAGGGATAAATTAGTCTCATGGCTTAATAAGAATAATTTGATACCTTTGGAACAGCATGGCCTTACTGTTGGAGCATCAACTACCACCCAAATGGTTGATTGTGTTTATGACTGGCACACTGTCCTAAACAAATGATGCTCTGTGGACGTCATTCATTTTGATTTTTCTAAAGCATTTGACAATGTACGTCATTCGAAACTACTTTCGAGATTGCAGAACATGGGTATAGGAGGTCCATTATTGATCTGGGTCACTTCGTATCTAAAAACAGAAAAATGACGGTGAAAGTAGGAAACTCCTTCTCCGAACGTTATGACTGCACCAGTGGAGTACCACAAGGAGGTGCTCTTTCCCCATTACTGTTTCTCATTTACACCACTGCATTACCAGCAAGGCTGAAAACTCATCCCTCAGTAAAAGTACAGTTGCTTGCAGACGACGTGAAAATATATGGAACTTACAATGCTTTAAATCAGTCAGAAATCTATAATGCTTTAATAAAATTTACATCAAAAATGATGGAGTGGGCTTCTGCGTGCGAAATTCCTATCAATCTTTCAAAAATTTCTACCTTTTATATGGGGAACTTTCTCATGATGGAATATAAATTCAATAATAATGTTTTGGGTACAGACAGTAATCTACGCCATCTTGGCGTTCATTTCGATACAGGACTACGTTTTGATAATCACATCATCTTCACCGTCGGAAGGTCTTTTCAATCATGTTTTCTATTTTGAAGAACACATACTGCAATAATCTTGCAGTATTGTTGAAGCTATATAAAACTAATGTGATTCCAATTATAGAATATATATGGTTCTCAAATACGGAGTCCCCATACGAAAAACAGACAAATAAAACAAGAGAAAATACAAATACAGAGAACTTTCACACGAATTTTAATGTTTAAATGTTTCCCAAGTGCAGATCAGCTCTGGAGCATGCCCAACTACAAGGAGCGACTGAGGTTTTCAACCTTCGTAGTCTTCTATATCGAAGGGTGGTTAATGACCATTTTGTTTTAAAATACTGAAGGGAGAACTTAAACTCAAAGCGAGTGAATATTGGATTTTCAGACTGACTCGATGCCGTATAAATACGCTATCAGTGCACTGTCTAAGAATTCATAGTAAACACGGTAATGGGCTGCTAAACTCATTGTCTTTTCGAGCAGCAAAATGGTTTGCAGTTAATCCCACGCAATGTTATAGAAGCACCTAACGTTCCAACATTTAAGAAGAGACTTAAAGAAATAGATCTGCTATCAACTCTTAACATTCCGAATCACCATCTGTACGGATCAATGAAGTTCAGAATGAGGAGTTCTTGATTTTCTTGGCATATCATGCACGACGACGTGGAATATTGCTTTTCATGGATTAAGCTTTCACGATTTCATATATTTACCTACTTTTAACAAAGTGTAATGCAGCAATTGAATCGCCTATTTGGTCAGTTCGCATATCTCTATTCCATACTACATACTACTGTATCTATATTTTCTACATTTTCTACACACGACTATACACTACTTACTAAATATATGTTTTATATATCTATTCTACTATATATATATATATATATATATATATATATATATATATATATATATATATTCGGTAACTAACACCGTTCCGACTACATCACAATGGACGACACAGGACAACATCCTATTATAACGATAATAAATAAATAAATACTCTCTATGGTAACTCTCTCCACCACTGGAAGTTATTACCTGAAATCCTGAAAGTATCTTCACCATTTACGTGACTTACTGTTCACCGAAAGTGGAGGGCCGTTGGTACAATATAAATAGTGTGCATTATCCAATGAGAGGAGAATCTGGCCAGACGCGCTGTTAGTGCTGCGGTTGGTTCCTGCAACAGTTCCGCTCCCCCTCCTTTGCAGTGTAAGCGCGAACAAAAAAGTGTGCGATCGAGTTTTCTATACATGAAGATTATCACCTCACCGTTCATTCAAAAATAAATAGGCTTTGTGGCAAAACGCTTATCTGTGCATTATGTTCGTGTGGGCGTTATGAGACGGAAGAGTTCTTCGTTTCAAGTTTTTCGGTAACTTTTCAAGAAATAACCAACCATTTGATCTATCTTTAGCTTCTCTAAATTGTAATGTGAAATCGCCAAAAACTGTGCTCTCAAAACTCTTCAAAAGAAAATCCGCACCTATCTGTCTACCACTATTTTATTTATTTATTTAGTACACTATAGTATGCCATAAAACAACTAAACAAAACATGTTGTTGACGCAGAAGGGGATAATTAAGTTTGTGACTGAAAATTTCGTCTTATCTGGAAGTGATGATATGTGCTACCCGGCTGTTCTCTTGAAGTTTATCATGCGCTGCTATCAGTGAATTGATAATCATTGAAAAAAAGTTCGAAAGATACAAACAGGTTCACGTTCACGTCAACACCGTTCAAGCTGTCACCACATCACCATCACCATCACATCACAACCTATATATAAAAGAGTTTGTCCGTCGAGTGATCTAACCTAGGTGAGATACGCCGCATCATCTGGAAAAATTTGCTACATATTGGACGTGGGATGTTGCTGTAGCAGGGGAAATGTAGTCCTTTACTGCTTAGCACGAAAATGTGGATAGCTATCCCTAGGAAATGGACTATGACTGGCTCTTGTACTCCATAGCCATTCTTCTTTAATGTCTTTATTGGCAGAAAGCTCGAGCTTCCTAGGACACAGAAAGTGCTACCTCCCTACCGCAGCCTCTTCCGGCTTTGATCGTTCCGTTGTTGTACTTGGGGTAGGGATACAAAAACAGAGATTCTCCCGTAGTATAACGAAGGCAAAAACGTCATTGAACAGCCATAATCCGATTCACTTGCTATCCATGACCGGCCGCAGGACGCTCGACGGCATTCAAAAGCAAGCAGGGATTTATTTATTTATTTTATTTATTTATTTATAGTACGTGGATATTCACGCAGACAGAACCAGTTATCCGAAAAGACAATAAAAGATAAACACAACGAGAAGAACAAAACATGCATGCATGATAGATGATTAGAAATACACCACCCTAATGAATCATCCTTTGATGTACCTGTCAATGAGCTTTTTCAGTTGTGAAATGGAACTCGGTAGACCATGTTTTTTAAAAATTTTAGAAACTCGGAACCAGCTCTTTGGGTAAAAAAGGAGGCTCGCAGTCGTGACCTTGCCTTAGGAAAATGAATTTTTATCCTACGACCACTCGTGTTTGAAGAATATGTTGTGTAAAATTGGTCGGGACGTAAGATCACTCTTTCAGTGATCATTTTGTAAATCGTGAGCAAATCATTTCTCTTCCTGCGAAGTAGCAAACTAGAAAGATTGAAAATTTTGTTCCGAACATTTGAAGGTGGAATGGACGCGTAGTTATAACCGTAGAGTCGTATCCAAAGCTTTCGAGTGAAATTATTCTGCATCGCTTCTAGCCTGGCTTGGCTGCGTTTAGTAGATGAATTGAACACAGTGGTCCCGTATTCGAGTAAGGGGTGGGGATGCAGCGGAGAACCGCGCTTGCCGTCGCTTACCTCGCGTCGTCTCACAACGGAAGGGTCTGAAGCATATGTCTGAACGGGAAGAGCGAGTCATATAGGGAGAATCCCCTCAATTAGTATAAAAATGCGTTTCCTTTCTTCCAGTCGTTCAACCCAAAGAGTAAGGAGTCCTTGAGTCCTTTCCCGCGATGGCTCTGGGGAAATCGGAGCGCAGTGGATGGATACGTTGCTTCATGCGAGGGAGGTTGAGGGTTCGATTCCCCTGCTCTGTTGAACTTCTGCATTTCAACTGATTGGTTGAGATTTGAAGGATTTGACGTCTACACCATTTCAGAGTTTTTACGCAATTTTTCAACTTCTTGCTGTGGTATTCAACATGATGATGTATAAATGTTCAACACCACTGATACACAGGTACAAAGTGCATGAAGCACCACTGGGCGGCACAATGCGGGCAACGTATAAAGGCTAAGGCTCCTCAAAGTCTGTTTCCATACATGGACCAGTGATCTCGGGAAGAGCCATCCTGCTCGGATTTTCAGAAGAGACCAGGATGTGACGTCGGAGGTGGTTAAAATGAGAAACGAGGTCTGCGGATCCCGCAAATTAACCTCAACAGCATAGACACACTCTTTCCCTCATGTCTGCCTGTCACCTGGAAATCAGAGGTCTGCTGAAGATTTTCTAAAACTTGACACAACAATGTCTGAAAATGCTCGAGTAATGATCCACCTGTCCCGCTGAAGTGTGGCCCATCTTTAGACAAGGATCCTTCGAGGGAAGAAATCAAGCTGGCCGAATGGATGGCACTTTGTGCCTGTGCATCACTGGTGTTGAATGTTTATACACCACCATTGAGTAGCTTTCTCATTGACTTGTGGTTAAAAAACCGGTCAGTAATAAACAAGTGACAAGACAGTTACTTTCCCCAGTGTACTGCTGAAAATGCGCAGAAAACATCTGAAAATGGTATAGACGTCAGAATCCCTTAAATCTCAACTCTTCTTCTTCTTCTTCTTCTTCTTCTTCAGCGTTTGTCCCGCTTCGAGGCGGGGTCCGCTATTCTGGTGTGGTGACGCCACTTTAAGCGATCAAATGCTTGATCGGGATGGATACCAGCAACCTTTAGGTCCACATGCAACGTATCAAGCCATCGCTGCTTCGGCCGCCCTTTAGGCCGTTTTCCGGGCACATCTATGTTAAGGCCAATCTTCCTAACAGTGTCACCACTAGCTCGAAGAACGTGGCCATACCATCGAAGGCGAGCTTCACGTAACTTGTCAGCAATTGGAGCGACACCAAACCTCTGGCGTATTTCATCGTTGCGAATACGGTCCAGACGCGTAACACCAGCCGTCCATCGCAGCATTTTCGTTTCCATTACGCTGAGGCGAGTCTCAACCTCCTTGGTTGCAGGCCAGCACTCAGCTCCATACATCGCTACTGGTCGGACGATGGCTCTATACATAGATCTTCGATTTAAGGCGTTCCGGTATCTTCCTGTCGCATAAAACGCCTGTCATCGAGCGCCATTTGGACCACGCTGCGCTCACGCGCGAGTTCACCTCGAACGTCAGACTACCATCAGACGCAATTGCAGATCCAAGGTACTTGAAGTTTGTCGTTCGTACTAGCGCAGTGCCATTGATCTCAATGGACCCGGCTTCGTTTACGTCTGTCGTCAAGTACTCAGATTTTTTGACGTTTAGCTTGAGCCCGTACATCGCCAAGCGGTCGTACCAAGCTTGCGCTTGTCGCTCGAGTTCGCTCTTCTCTTCGCTTGCAAGCATTACGTCATCTGCATACAACAGCGTCCAGGGGGCAGGCTTCTGAAGGTCTCTCGAAATGGCATCCATTACGACAATGAATAGGAGCGGGGAAAGCGCAGAGCCCTGGTGAACACCAACGGAGATAGGAAACTCCGCCGATGTGCCGGCTGGCGCTCGCACACTACTCTTTGGACCAGAGTAAAGTATGCGCACCCACTCAATAAGCTCTTCGGGAACACCGTGTTGTCGTAAGGCGTACCATATAACCTCACGCGGTACACGATCAAATGCTTTCTCTAAGTCGAGAAAAGCTATGTGCAGCGGTTTCTGCTTTTCGCGATGTCTCTCTACCAGAAGACGAGCAGCATGTATGGCATCGATGGTGCCACTGCCCGCTACGAAGCCACATTGATTGGTGGAAAGTTGGACGATATCGCGAATACGTCCGTCTACAATTCGCTCGAAGATTTTCATGCTGTGCGAGAGCAAGCGAATTGGACATTAATTCGTGCAGTCTGCAGGACTGCCCTTCTTCTTCCATATCGGGATCGTCGTGCTTTCCTGCCAACTACCAGGTACCTTCTTTTCCGTAACAACCTGGTTGAAAAACTTCGTTAGCCACTCAGCAGGACTCCAGCACCTCAACTTCCATAGGTCGGCCGCTATATCATCGGGGCCCGTTGCTTTGCCTGGCTTCATCTTCTTCAAAGCCGCTTCCGTCTCCTCCACAGTGATTTTCTGCACAGGACCGTGCGTAGGAGGGACGCAAGGGATGGGCGGATGGGCAAACTCTTCTGTCGAAATTCTCTCGAAGTAGTCATGCCATCGTTTCATAGCCCTCTTGCGGTTCGTCAGTAGATGGCCATTCTCATCGTTGATGCCCAAGAATTTCTCGATGTCCTCGGCCTGACGATGGCGTGCCTTGGCAAGTCGATAAAGATGTCGTTCACCATCGCGCGTCTCGAGTTTATCGCTGAGATCATCATAATGGACGGCTTTTGCAACGGCTACGGCCTTCTTTGCCGCTTTCTTCGCCTCCTGGTACATACGCCATTTGTCTGCACTCTTGTCGCGCAGGAACGCGTGATATAATTTTTTCTTCTCTCGGACTTTTTCTCTTACGTCGTTAGTCCACAGCCACGCCAGCTTCTCGATCTTGCGGCGTCCAGGCTTAGTCATGCCTAATTCAGAGCATGCAACTTGTAAAATCGTATCGGTTGCATCTTTCCATGTTTCGTCGACGGTTGTCACCGTCGGTAACCGAATACGAGAAACAAAAGCTGCAGCGTTTTCCTTCAATCGCCACCACTTGATTCTCGGTGGACCGCATCGCTCGACATGCCTCAGCCTCGGAGGGGCGAACTTAAGAGTGCATATCAGCGGACGGTGCTGTGTGGCGACAGTCTCGTACGGCACCACCTTCGCATCTGTAACCAGCTTTCGATCGCGATGCTTCACAAGGATGAAGTCGATCTGTGTCTTGGTGCTCCCGCTATAGAACGACACCAGATGGGAGTCACGCTTTCGAAATACGGTGTTCGCGATGATGAGGTTATGCGAGTCCGCATACTCAAGGATTCGCTCACCATCAGCGTTACGTGCTCCATATCCGAAACCGCCGTGACAGCTGCGACCATCTTTCGCAGTCCCCACATGACCGTTGAGGTCACCTGCGATAACGACAGCGTCTTCTGACGGTACCTCTGCTGTCTTTTCATCAAGCAGGGTCCAAAACTCATCCTTGGCTCTCTCAGAGCAGCCTGCCTGCGGAGCGTATGCAGAGAAGAAATGATACATACGCTGTTTAACAGCGACTACGACCTTCATCAAGCGGTCATTAAAACGTTCCACGCTTATAATCGCGTCTCGGAAACGTTCGGAGACGATTACACCAACTCCGCTGGTGGTCCTGGGACTGCCGCACAGAATGGCCTTGAAGCCTCGGCCTATGTCCCTCGACTTACAACAGGACCACCTCGTCTCCTGTACCGCACTTAAGTCGATTCGTCTTCGCTCCAGTGCTTCTGCCAACTCGCACGAGTCAACGTACCCACATTCAGCGTAGCTACGCGGGTCTTGCCTACGTTACGGGACTTTCGGACTAGCTCAGTTTCCCCCCGATGCCATCCTCGCATCAGGGACCCTCGCATACTTCTCACACTCGCCGGGCTCTGCGAGTGCGCGTCGGCTCCCGCGGACGCCGTAGCATTATCTCGATACTCACTTAACGTCATCAACCATGTGATGTGACATGGGATCTCCATAGGCCGGCCTGTCACTAGGGCCTGTAGTCTGTACTCGAATGTCCGTGATTAGCTTAGCTCGCAGAGGCGAACAGTTTCCAGTGGCACCACGTGGAGGAACGGACATCGCCACCCCTTAAATCTCAACTAACCATATGAAATGCAAAAATGCAGCAGAGCATTAAAATCGACCGACCTGCCACCCATGAAGCAACGTTATCATCCACTGCGCTGCGAACCACTTCCCGGCAGGAGCATCGCGGGCGTACAAGACCCACGAATTCCATTGTAACTACAAGAACCTGTGTTGACGACTTGGCAAAAAAATAAACCCATCGTATACTAATTAAGGGGTGGGGATTCTTCCTATATGACTCGCTCTCCCCGTTCAGACATACGCTTCAGACACTTTCCTTGTCAGATTGCATACACACAATTCGGAGCACTTTGAACGACGTGCGAAACTCAAATATCGCTTTTTATCATAAGGTCACACTTCCCTGGTTTTCGAAGAGGAGTGACACTAACTTGTTGAGAGAACTTGATAAAGAATATTCGAATATTCGATATTCGAAGCCCTCGAATATTCGAATAAGCAGATATTCGAATACTGGCCTCTTTCGAATATTCGAATAAACGAATAATTCGAATATTGGACTTTCTCGAATATTCGAATAAACGAATAATTCGAATATTGGACTTCCTCGAATATTCGAATAAGCGAATAATTCGAATATAGGACTTTTTCGAATAGTCGAATACTCGACTATTCGAAATTCTAAAAGGACAAAGGTATGCAAGAAGGACTTAAGGCCCCCGCAGACTTTTGCGGCGTCGCCGCTGCCCTATGGTTAACCATAGGGCAGAGACGCAGAGCTCGCCGCCAGCGGCGCCGCTGGCCGGCCGGCGGCACCGGCGGCGTCGCTGGCGGAAATGACTTGAATCATTCCACCCGGCGGCGCCGCTCCAGCGTCTGTCTGTCTGCGCTCTGCGCTCTGCCCTTTCGCGGCGGGATCCAGAGCGGAGACGGTCGATGCGGGCGCGCGATCGTCATCGGGGCGCGTTATTGTTAAGCACCAGTCGGTCCCGACTAGAAACAGTACAGTACCTCGCCGTCACTGCTCCCACTGATGATGAGTCAAGCCGCTGAGCGGCGCCGCAGAAGTCTGTGGCGATCTTTAGGCAATAAGGAGGGACCAGTCGAGAGTTACCAATAAGGGAGAGGGCAGTAGGCAGTATCAGCAAGGGGATCCATTACCAGTAATGGAGACCGGATATTTAGAAGATGTGACACCGATGTCGCGCAGTGGGCCTTCGCTCGCCGTCGTCTTGTCGTGAGCGTGGGAGGGCTACCTAATTAGAGTAGAGTAGTAAGGAGTATCCCGAGGGGGAGGAGGGGGGTGGGGGAGGAATTTACCTGGAAAAAGGGACCTGTAGGCGGGACCAGGACGGGGAATCAACAAGAAGGGAGCCATACGGAAAACAAGGAAACTGCCATATACATCGCCTCTTCATGCTTGACAGCGGCCACTGCACGCGCTTCTGTCTAGGAAAGGGTTCGGCCTCCCATGGAACTGCAAGTTGAGACCAGGATCATTAGAAAGAGCTCGGAATGATGATTACGAATATAGGTGTCAAAATTGCGAAATGAAATTCCTGAGCGAGTTACGGCCTGCTGAAATCGGGGGGCCTCACCACAAGCTGGCTGTGCGACACATCTGGTGCGAGAGTGGTGAGTCATCAGGGCCCCTTAAGGAGGCACCGCCAGCTGCGGCGGTGGCGCAGTAGTGCTAGTGTTGGTTCAGTTCTTGTTGCTGTAGGTTTTTTTGCAAATCGTAGTTTATCTCCGAAATGACCTTTTGTTCTGAATTATGACATTGTTTGATTAAATAGCCAGGAAAACTACCATACACTTTTGCAAAAATTCTTGATGGCAAAGAACTGCTGTGGTGACATTTTTATTTACTATTTTGCACAAATTTTTATTTACTATTTATTTACTATTTACACAAACGGGGCGTGTGTGGCGCAGTCGGAGGAGGCGCGACTGTCGCGTGCACCCGATACCAGGTTCCTGGTTCGGATTCCCCGCCCAGGCCAACCAAGCCTTCCATCCCTCCGGGGTCGGTGAATTGGTACCAGACGTGTCTGGGAAGGATAAAGCGCTGACTTGTTTATCGGCTGGCCACCGCAAGTTATTGTATGGCCAAATACGCATTCATGTCGCCTCCACGACATCCCGTAGAAGTAGAATGCGCTGGCGCATCCCAGAAGGGATTGAGTAGCGCCGTACTTTATTCTTTTATCCTTTATTTTACACAAATAGAGTTTAAATCATATATTGGATAACTATGTTTCTAACAGCCTTGGACCTTCATTGAACAAAGCAAAAAAAATGTGTGAAGCAAAAAGTAAGTAGATTGTATGATGAGCAAGAAAATTTAGGATCAGATGTGTCTACTGATGACGAGTCCGATTGGGACCATTGCGATGACGAGGGCGAAGAAAACTCGAGCACCACCCATGAGAACGTTATTCACTTTGACACCCATATTCCTGCTGGGGCCACGTCGCTGATTCAACCTCTAGACGTTTTTTTTCTTCGGCCCGATGAAAAACGCTACGAAAAGGGTCAGGTCGTTTGTCATGACAAATAGCGTGGAGCTCATCGTCAGTATGACCCAGAGGGACAAGCTGCAGGTTGTATCGCAGACTTACCGTATGTTTTGTGCCCCTAGGTTTCCATACTTTTTGAAATACTAATGGCATAAGGCAGGTTACATTGATGATGACCCAGGTGTGTTTGTCACTCCTGGTGAATATTTGTTTGATCTTGCTACAATTGTTGCGTGTTGTAGAGAGCCTGCATGTATAAGATGTGCAATGTGTGAGCAACATGTCTGCTTCACACATTTCTTCGCTTTGTTCCATGAATGCCAAGCGTGTTAGAAGCACCCCACGTTGTTCAATATGAGATTTGGACTTTATTTGTGCAAAATAGTAAATAAAAATGTCACCCTAGCAGTTTTTCGCCATCAAGCATTTTTGCCAAAGTGTATGGTAGTTTTCCCGGCTATTTAATCAAACAGTGTCATAATTCAGAACAAAAGCTCATTTCAAAGATAAATTATGATTTGCAAAAAAAGACAGCGGACCAGCAATTAGATCTCGTAAGAAGAAAAGAGTCAGGGGAACCTGGTTTCACCAAAAGGCTTGTTGGCATATCCGCGTACACCTCGCTGACTCTTCATGTTCCTCTAGTCCACCTTCTCCCGCATCCTTGCCAGCATTTTGTGCAAGACGCCAATCAATCTGCCAACGAGAGACTCCTGATACTCCAAGAAGTTTTCTCGAATGTTTGCAGAGTTTTTACTCTCTTTTTTCAGTGGTCCGCGATTTACGAGGCCTACAATCGCTTCCAGCACGTTCCCTCGAAACCCGTCCCACCGCCATCGCCGCAGACGCAGCCGCCACCAACGAGTTGTGGAAGAAGGCACTCATTCGATAAGTACGTTCATTTGCGTCTTCTCCGAAGCCCACGCATTTTCTTTTCCCTTTGCTGGTTTCGAATGTCTCGCCTTGATTCCCTTTAACTTGGTTCTATTGATTTGTCTATCTCGTGCTTCATTCAGTGCCCACAGCGCAGAAGAGGTCGTTAGCTGCTAGTAGCTGGCGATAAAAGGCACTTTCGTCGCTCCTTTAACGTCAACCTGTTCACGTTATTCTGCTATCGCTGCGTCACAGAAAGAACCGGTAGCCACGCTGTTTTCGAGTGCTTGTCTCACTTTTCTAAGCCGCTGATTTTCCTTTACCTATCACCGCAGATGTGCTTTCTGTTTCTGTTTTCCGAATTCCCGTTTTCATTTGAGCTCTCCCGCTGCGTGTTTCGCTTTTAGACGGGAACGAAGTGAACATTAGTGCTGCAACGGACGCTATAGAATAGAAAGCCTCCAGACAGTTGTGATCGGAATATTGTTTAAAAGGTCAAGTGAAGTCAAGAATTACTGCCCTAGAAATAGGTAACATTATTATGACACTAGAGCATTAATTACAGGTGAGTGCGGAGGGAAAATTAATGTCCCAACCAATGCAGGTGTTGGGTTGCTAAGAATTGCACTCAACGTTTGCACGATTATACATATCACGTTCTATCAATTACGAAGCGATTTGAGGTGTGTGTAACGCAGTCGGAGGAGGTGCCGGCTGTCGCGTGCACCTGATACCACCAGGTTCCTGGTTCCTGGTTCAAATTTCCCGCCCATGCCAACCAAGCCTTCCACCCCTCTGGGGTTGTTGAATTGGTACCAGACTTGTCCGAGAAGGATGAAGAGCTGACTTGTTCATCGGCTGCCATCTGCAGCTCATTGCATGGCCAAATACGCATTCAAACCACCTCCACGACATCCCGTATAAGTATAGTACCGGACGCGTCTTTTCAAGAAAAGCGGCAAAGACCGCATTTTTGTGGCTTTTGCGTCTTTTGGATATAACTCGCCTAAAGATCAATTATTTCAAAAGCCAAAGACATGTTTGAGCTTAGGAGCTCGAGCTCTAACGTTTGGTATAAATAGTTCGTAGGTAGCCATGAAAATGTTTGAAATTGAAAACTTGCGCTCCATTGCGAAGGGCGGCCGCGAACGGGTCGCCCGTCGCAAACCGTCGGAAACCGTCGCACGCTCACAATTCCTCTAATTTTGGGTTTATTAAAGGAACTGTTGGCTCCATTTGAATCATCTAGCCCACGGGGCTCTCTCGGAGCATTCCTGGAATGATAAAGCACTGGCGACGGACGCCATGCTTAAGATACTCCGAAAAATGGAAGTTCTGGGAAGTAAACTGCTCCAATCGCAAAAAGCCTGCTCCAGTCATTTTTGCCACGCATTGAGAAAATTCGGTGGACTGCTAAAGCTGCATATACATTTGTGTAGATCTCGAGAAGGCGAGTCGGACGGTGCCAACCGTTTCTCAAGAAACCTAAATCTAGGGCAGTTATGAGCTAGAAACTAGAGGAGGTTACTAGAAAAAGACAACTCGTTCGTAGTAATGAAGCACGATTTCGAAAGTGAAATTAAAATTTAGGACAACTCGGGTAATTTTTGACATTTCTCAAAGAACCTAAAATTAGAGGGATTGTGAGCATGCAACGGTTTCCGACGGTTTGCTACGGACGACCCGTTCGCGGCCGCCCTTCGCAGTGGAGTGCAAGTTTTCAATTTCGAACATTTTCATGGCTCTCTACCAGGGGTGTGCGTAAATGAAATCCGAAATTTCGTAAATCGTAAATGGTAATTACGAAAAAATCGTCGTAAATCGTAAATCGTAAACCGTAAATCGTAAGAGGTGCCTGACTTATATGTAGAGCATCTGAATACCTAGATTACCTTCCATTATATTAGGGCTAATCGAAGCGAAATATTTTTTATTGAGTCGTTTTCAGTTCGAGCTGGACACATCTCTAATTAAACTGGAAGCCATTAAAATCTTTCAAATCGGGCTAGACAATCGGTTTTAGGACAATCAAAATAAAGTACTTGTTCAAAAACGCTATCTAGTAGGGCACCTATACACGGTGCGCAGACAAAAAGCTTGCACTGCTCGGACGACCAAAAAATGTGCATCATAATGGTTAGCCTTTAGCTTGCATACAAAACTATGGCTGTGAAGAAACAACCTCAACAAACCAGAGTCAATCATTTCATCACTGACCAACTCGACAAAAACAGCATTTGAACAAAAAATCCAACAAGCGTACTGAGTGAACAGATGGCACATTCCTATCGTATGGCACACCTGGAGTTCAAAGCCTTTTCTCATTCTGAACTGTACCAAAGAGCGTTTTCGTAGCAGACGAGAAGAAATTGTGTGACAATTAAAACAGTATGATCACTTTTTCTTTTTGGACATTCATTATAGTCTGATTTTTATACTATAGATTACAAAAAAGGTATCTTATGTGACATTCTTTAGAAGTAGAGTAGAGAAGAAGAGTGTTGCTTGGATTGAAAAGGGTTCAACTGATTCATAGATGCAAGGTGCATTTTAAACAGAAAGGAAAGTCCCATGGTACAGAGGTCGGACGAACGACTGTCGCGCTTTTCAGAATAGAACTTCTTGATTCGGACTCTATCGTCGCTGACTTGGTACCGGGCTTGTCTGGGAAGGATAAAACACTGACGTTTACATCGGCTGGGCACCGCAAGTCATTCTATAGGTCAAGCCCATAGTCAAGTGACCTCTACGATGCCCCATAGAGGTGGAATGAGTGGCGCGTCGCAAACAGGAACTGACTAGCGCCGTGCTTTACTCTTCATCGTTTTTTGAAGGCTTCCACATCTTCTGGAATGAAAGAACGTCCTTTGACGATGCCAGGCAAGTACTTTCGGCATTCACTTCGCCCGCATGTTGCCTTGTACTTGTTAGACTTCGGAAAGTCCAAAATATTACACCACTAATCAATTACCGCTTGTATTCGCCAGTCCTGCTCTCCACTAGACTTGTAAAATCAAGCCATTGAAAAAGGAGACCAAAAGTGTCAAAACCACCTCACTTTTTTCTTGAAAAAATCAAAAGTTTTGTTTGGGTTGCACCTTGTATGCAAATACATTCCACACCATGACGTACTGAGATAATCACGTCGAAACATGAGTGTTTTATCTTTCGAGCAGTTCAGCAGTTATTCCACATCTCGCATTCAATATCCCTTGATGGCTTTGGATCACTTCCACTCGTGTGCATTAAAAAAAGCCTGTTAAAAAAGTGCTGAAAAAGTCACAAGTTGACCAGGCGGTGGTTGCAGCATAGAATATGGTTCAGAAGGCGATCATATTCCTTCCGGTACAAGATGAATTTGCATCTTTTTCTGTGGACTGGAATGTAATGTTCTCAGGCAATTGCAATTAGACGTTGTGCTAGAGTGCGACCAGAAAGAGGGCTAGTCCAGTTTCATCGCCAGGATTTTATATTTGTAATCATCTACAGTCCTTGCTTCTTTTCTAGTATAGCTCTGATACCAAGTCGGCAGCCCTTAAAGAGGTGAAAAGTGGGGTAAGCAGATGAGTCGAACTCGAGCGGCCTTTACATAAAGCTGCGTTTTTCTGCCACAGTGTCATAGCAGAACATAGAAGAGTAGCTAGGAAATAGCAATGAGCTATGGGAGAAGACTTTAAAAGCGGGCACATCGTTATAACCCAATTTGTATCACGTTATGTGGACGCCTTCCATATCTGTACCAAAGATCAGATTAACGAAAATTTACGATTTACGTGAATGTCCAAAATGTCGTAAATCGTAAAGCGTTAAAAAGTTGCCAAAAATCACCGTAAATCGTAAAATCCTAAATCGTAATTACGCTCACCCCTGCTCTCTACGAGCTATTTACACCAAACGATAGAGCTCGAGTTCCTGAGCTCAAATATTTCCCTCGTATTTCAAATAGTTTAGGCGAGTTATACCCGAAAAAGGCAAAAACAGCAAAAGTGCGGTTTTTTCGGCGTCTATTCAAAAGGCGTGCCCGGTACTGTAGAATCCGTGGCGCATCTCAAAGGGATTGGGTAACGCCGTCCTTTATCCGTTATTTTATTATTAGCTACGAACAGCTGTGTAGAGTTTTTTCCTGTTTGAGTACAACAAAGCAACGGTTTCAGTGGAGACTACGCCATGCTCTCGCCCGCACGAAAGTTGCACCAGTATTTACGTTGTCTATGGTGTACATTTCATCTCCATAAAGCTATGAAATGGAACATCCTTTTAAAACTAGATTTTGTGAAACATTCGTCCTGGGGTATTCTTTCTTCTTTTTCTTTTCTTTTGATTAATAAGGCTACTTGTCAAGCTCTGCGACAAAACTAGTGTTTCGAGCTTGGACTTCCGCAGTCATGTCATCTTCCTACCAGGGAAAATCTTCTACATACGTTGTGGATGCTGTTTAAAACATATGTATGAGTATATATTATGTATTATAGAACAAAAATCATTTCACTTTCGACATTCACTTAACCAGAGCATCCGACCGTCTTCTTTTCTTCTTCCGACCTTCTTTCTTTCATTATAGTAAAAAAAATGGTGGAAAAGTGCTTAATCTACAGGAACTTAAATAAAATCAATAACATCGAATAGCCGACACCATTTACAGTCCGATGGTAAGAATACATGTTATAATCCTCCTCACCCCCTCCCCGCCATTACTCACCTATCTCTGTGTCGGCAGAGAAACGGAGTGAACGTCAAACACTCACGCTCGTTACGCAGAGCCTATAAAAGGTCTTCTGAAGTCCAAGGATTGCGTCACATTTTATGTATCGGAACACATGTTGCACAACGTCTACGACTCTTTTGCTGCTGCGTTCCGCCGCACGTGTCACGACGTTGCCACTACGTCTGCGACGCGTCTTCTGAATCCCAGCGGTCTGCACATGATCCCATAAATACCCTGACGTGTATGCTATGCTCGCTCAGTATATCGCAAACATCGTTGATCCGCCGCTAACTTATAAGTTTCCCAGCCATCGTCCATTGTTAAGCTCAAGGAAAGACAGGATGGCATTCGCTGCCCTGCCGAAGGCATCCCTTGACTTTGAGCCTGCCGTTGCCGGCAAAAGTGAGCTATGGGTTAACTGATGAATTTGGAATAGGCTGGTGCGAAAATAACCTTGGTTTTCATGATGTATGATTTCTGGATAAGTTTTTCAAGAGATGTTCAATTCAAACTAGGCCGAAATGCTTCAGATACAGCTCGCGATATCAATGATGCGATTGGCCGGGAACCGTTAACGAGCGTGTTGCACAAAGGAAGCTCCAAAATTCTACCATAAGCCGACTCTCCATTAGCCTTTCACGACACGCGCGATTTTCAGGTGACTGTCGTGTGGGACAGCGCGCATTTTTCTCGCGCGCTGATTGTTTCTATTGTTTTACTTACTTACTTTGATACTTTGATGGTTCTTTGTCGGCTGGAGGTCTTCTCAGCGGGGACCACAACTCTTCCAGACCGCTCGATCTCTGGCTGCTTGCATCCAGTGAGGCAGACTCCGCTCTCTGAAAGATCTTGAGAATGAGTCTGCCCATCGCGTTGGCGGTCGTCCCAGTGGTCTCTTATGGTCTCTCGGGAGCCATTCTGTGACACGGAGACTCCATCTATCGTCCTTTCGTCGAAGCAGGTGTCCGGCCCAGCGATATTTGGACTTCTTCATGTACTGCAGCGGGTCTGCTAATTGCGACTTCTCCCGTAGCTCCGAGCTTCGTAGGCCTTCTTGCCATTGCTGACGAAGGCTTGTCCTTAGAAGACATCTCTCCAGTGCACGATGCGTAGTTTGCATCGCTCTGGCGATTGTCTTGTTGTCGGGCCAGGTTTCTGTCGCGTAACATATCGCAGGCAGTACAGAGGCGTTGAATATCGAGGCCCTGAGGCCGGGATCCTTGACCTGATCGGTGACTTCGCGAATCGAACTGAAGGCTGCCCATGCTGCGCGTCTCCTGCGGGCGATTTCAGGAGCGAGGTCGTTATCCATGTTCAGCTCTCTTCCCAGATAGACGTAGGAGTCGACCTGTTGCAGAGCGACTCCATTTAACCTTACGAGTCCCGTGTCACACCACTGGTTGACCATAAATTGCGTTTTGGACATGTTCATGTCCAATCCAATCTGCATACCTGCCACATTGAGCTCGTTCAGCATTTCCTCGGCTTCTGCCGTGCTGGTAGAGATTAGAACAATATCGTCGGCGAAGCGAAGGTTGCTGATCCGTTTACCGTCGACAAGGTAGCCTTTATCGTCCCAGTTCAAGTCTTTCATGGCATCCTGAAGTGCCGCTGTGAATAGCTTGGGAGAGATCGTGTCTCCCTGCCGTACTCCTTTCCCGATAGGAATCTTAAGCTTTCGATCGAACAGCTGGATGGTAGTCGATGTGTTCGAGAAGCATTCGTCGAGAAGTCGGATGTAGGGCGATGGTATACCAGCGTTCACAAGGGCGTTCAGAATGGCGTTGATTTCCACAGAGTCGAACGCTTTCCGATAATCCACGAAGACAAGAACAAGTGGGAGGTGGTATTTGCGGCTCCTCTCGATGAGCTGTGAGACAGTCTGAATATGGTCCATGCAGGAGAAATCCTTGCGAAACCCTGCTTGCTCCACTGGCTGATATTCAGCCAAGCAACGCTCCATGCGGTTAAGCAGTATCTTGGTTAAGATCTTGTACACAACCGAGAGAAGACTCATGGGTCGATAGTTGTTGATATCCTCCTGCTGACCTTTTTTGAAGATTAAAACTGTTTTCGACTCCTTCCATGAGTTCGAATCCTACCAATTCGAAGGTAGTGACTGAAGTGCTTGGCAAGAAGTGAGCAGACAGCACTGCCACCCGCACGAAGGAGATTAGCAGAAATGCCGTCCGGTCCGGGAGCAGTGCCCGGCTTCATCCTTCTGATGGCATGAGCAACTTCTGATTCCAGAATGGGAGGTACTTCTTCAGCTGGTGGCAGCAAGCATTTCGGGACAGTGATGGAAGAACTGAACAGATCTGTGTAGAATTCTTGAACGATGGCCTCCATCGCTCTTTGAGACGTTTGCGTTGTTCCATCCTTATCCACAAGGGCTGACATTGTTGCCTTCTGATCGCAGAGATCTCGTGTGCAGCGCTTTATGCTTGAACCTTTCCCAGCGGCTTCTAACAGCTTCACTCTTCTGTAGGTTTGAATGGACTCCTTCACTGCAATTCGACAGGCCTTCGAGATGGTGACTTTTTCCAGATGGAAGCATTAGGATCCAGTTTAACAGCTCTTCGTTGCTCCAAGAGTTTAATCGCATGTGCGTTGAGTCTTGAAGCAGACGGCGATGTGGCTTCGCAAGAGCTGCTAGCACATTTCAACAGTCCTTTGGAGAGAAGGTCGTAGTCTTCCGATGGATCTTCAAGAAGATTCCAATCGTACGACTCTATCGCATATTCCAACTCCTCAGACTTGAATGTGGGGATCCTCACCGGCGCCGGTTTATGGGTGTCACGCTTGAACATCCTCTTTTTGAGAGTCAGCTTCGCACGGACAAGACGGTGATCCGAGCCGGTGTCAAATGAAGGCAGCACGGAGACGTCGAACAGACTCCAGCGTCTGTTCGTAAGAACATGGTCGATCTCCGAACGTGTTTCTCCATTTGGGCTTTCCCAGGTCCATCGTTGGCTTGAAGGCTTCTTAAACATAGAATTTCCATGGTAGAGACGGCACGAGGATAGGAAGTCTATCAGGCGCTCTCCGTTTTCGTTCCCTGAGGAAGTTCCATGTGGTCTTAGCCTCCATTCGTCGTGATCATTCGTACCGACGATAGCGTTGAAGTCACCAACGACAACTTTGTAGTAGCTCTTCTCGTCGTTGACAGTCCTTTCGAACAGCTTGTAGAATTCCTCCTTTTCTTCATCTGTGGCCGCAGATGTTGGAGCATATCCATTTATGATGGAGATGGTTCCTTGATCTTTGGTTTCCAGACGAAGAACAGCTACTCGCGGACTATGATCTTGTAAGAGTCTTCTAGGTGGTGCACTGTCGAATTGACGAGAAATCCAACTCCACCAATATTCTTTCTGTCCACCTTTGCTCCGATAATGAGAAGCTCGTTGTGGTCGGTCCTTCTTATGGTTTCCGTTCTGCCTTTCGTTTCCTGCAGGGCGATAACGTCGTATTTGATGTTTCGGCTTCTATAAAGCAGTGTCCGAAGATCCTGCTCAGATGCGATCGAACGACAGTTGTAAGTGCAGACGAATAGGCAGTTTCCGTGTCGTGGTGGGAGGGAGTTTCCGGTAGTCCGATTCCAATGACGTCCTGATAGTTTAACTCCGAGATTAGATAGCCTCTCGCCGGAGGTGGATGCAACCGACGTCGTAGAAGTCCACCTCCGGCGCGCGGAGGACTGGGGCGCGGGTTTAGTTGTTTGAGCCGTAGCGGTGGTCTGGTTACTCACATGTTCCTGGCCAGGGATACAGGAGAGCCGCCCATACACGACAAGCGTCGCGTACTGCGTGACCGTTTGTCCCGTTAGCCATCACAAAGTGATGTTCACCCCTTCACCGCGGTGAGGTGGCACATGAAGGGGTTCTATTGTTTTATTTGTATTATTTATTAGATGTGAGGGGACAACAGTAACAAATAAAGTTTCCCATGGACCATCTTGACCGTAGCTATTAGTGGACTCATTTATTAAAACTGCACTATTGAATGTGTGATAATTTGTCATGAACTATTTTTATGGTGTCCGACGACATCGTCGGACACTGTCCCACGCTGCAAAAAAAAATATCGTGAAAGGGTTAAGAGTTGATACTGACTGTTTGGAGGATGTCTAGTTTCGATCAAAACTCATGTGCCAGGCAGGACTCAAACCTGCACCTCTCGCTTTACGGGCAGCGATGCTACGGCTTACACCGCTGGCTTCTTAATCGAACGGAACATCCACGATATTTTCCATCATGCTTATGTCTAGTTGATCAAAACTCTTGCTCTAGGGCAGTAGAGAAGATAGATGCTGTTAGACAACCTTTTGACAGCTTCTATTTTCTGTACCTGCCGCTCTTGGCTCAAAGAAATTGTTATAGATTGCGGTGGCTTTTTGGTGGCCAATCCCCCTCCGCGAATGCGGCACATTTCAATGGTGACGCGATAGAAGCTGCATGAGTTGGACTACGAAGGTCTCGACCGTCAGCCATACTCAGCAGAACTCTCGCCCACCACTTTCCAACATCTAGACAACCCCTGCCCGAGAAATGCTTCAAAAACCGCTTCTGATTGGCAAAGGTGTGTTGATTGTAATAATTTTTAGCTCGATCGATAAAGTTTATTATGAACGAGAGTTATGGTTTTTCAAAGTTAAAAAGTTCTTCCTAGGTTCAGACTCGAGGACATTGCTTATGAAATGTAACTCTATTAATTGTGTCATGCTACTCATGGTGTGTGTAGATCAAAGTGTTGCGGAAATTGGTCAGCTGAAAAAAATTTCAAATCATTTCTTGTATATACCCCAAGCACACTGTTAGAAGCGGTTATGTGTAAAAAACACCATGCCACATGGAAAGGACGGTCTGAATCGCATAACGCTTCAAATACCTCCGCTGCATTTAAGTGCGTCTGGATGTACAGGAAGTGTCAGATGGCGTCGCCGTTTTCAACCTCCCTGTGTACAACTGGGATTCACGTGGCGCTTTCAAGAACCAACGGCTCCCACAGGGACCTTCGTCGAAGCTAGACCTCTCCGCGCTGGGGCAAGTTAGGCCTTCCTCCATCCATGACTGGTGAATCTGTAACATCGAAGTTTTCAGCAGAGGGTAAAAGATCGGACGGTCTTTCGGTGAAATCGGAACAAATACATGTGTATCTCTAGGAGTAGAAAGTAGGCAACAGCCTTAGATAAGATAGTGGTTACAGCGATGTTTGGTTTCGATCAAAACTCTAGCGTTAGGCGGGACCTGAATCGGCAACCCTGCATATCGAGGATGCTACGCTACGCTATTGCACCACCACCGCTTTTTGAACTAAATCCAATGAGTGACCGATTTCAGTTGAAAAGCTACACGATTGGCACGATTTGGCTTGTTGCCAAATATTTTATTCTTTAGCAGTTCTCCATTTGGAGTAGTCTTTTTATCCCATCCTTATACTTAATCCATCATAATCCTTCTAGCTCAAAGGTTACTTCATAGTTGATTATCGTGCCTCTTGTCACACGTGATTTGCAAGCGTGCGATGCCTGTCTAATTCTCTTCATTTTCAGGTCAATCGGATTCGCGAAGCGTACGTTCAATCGAACAGCGAATTACTTTGTGCAGAGACTCAGAGACAGAGTGGGTCGCCTTGAGCATACAACGCTTTGGTATCGTATTCTTTTCCGTTGAATACTTCATGTCATGAAACTCGGCAACATCTCTGACATCTCTGCGGTAGAATATGCATCAAACTTCCCTGATCCGAATTACGCGGTACGTGAAAATATAATCCGATAGAGAACAATAATTGGTGAGGTTGTACTCCGAAAATTGGACTTTTTTCGAAGAAAGAGGAAAGTGCTCGAAGATAACGTTCTTCGTCTCTACTCCGCTGCCTTCTTTTTAATGATGAGATCTTTGAATGCCTGTTTAGTGATGTTCTGCTCTCCAATTGCGAAAGAAGGCAATCGACGCCTTCAACACAGCATGAGACACGCCTTGCATTAGGCCTCTTAAATTGTTGGAAGAGGACTTGACATATGTTTGCGACATCAGGACAGGATACCTATGTAACCTCTTTAAGTTCCAGAATTTTCTGAGAAGTCATCTTCATGATGTGTGGGCGCGCGTTATCGTGCAGCAAGCGAACTTTGTCCAGCCCGTGCTGTTCCTTGCGCATCTTGTCGGCCAGTCTCTGCAGTTGGGTAGCGTAGACCTCGGCAGTGACAGTCGTGCTGTTAGGAAGCAGCTCGAAATGGTAGATCCCATAAACTTCCCACCAGACGGTCAGCCTGACTTTCCTCGCATGAAATTCACCTTTTACGAAAGATTTGGCACTTCATCACGTTGGCTCCACGCACGTTCACGAGCGTGGTTGACGTAGAGGACTCATTTTTCGTCTCCTGTGACGACGGTGTCCAGCCAGTTGAAGGTGCGACCTTGGGAGAGTAGCTGAGTGCGCCTGTCCAAACGTCTTCGCCCGTTGTCGTCGGTCAGTTCGTGTGAGAGCCACTGACCGAGCTTTTAACCATTCCAAGAGATCGCAGTCCATTGTCCACGGTGGATCAGATCAGCCAAAAGCAGCAGCAAAATAACGCACACCTTCATATGGATGCTGCTCCGCCAGTTTCCTCAGTTCGTCCAAAGATATCGTTGTCGGTCGGCCACAGCGAGGCTCATCTTCGAAACTAATGTTCCCGCTTCTGAGGCGTTCGAACCAGCTATACACAGACCGTACAGAAGCTGCAGAGCCGAATGCACGAGACAAGCCTCGTTAGGCTTCTGCAGCGGAGTGCCCAGATTCAAACTCGTAAAGGAGTACGTGTCTAATATGGGTAGGCAGTTCGGCCATCGTACAGTGAAATAGGCAAGGAAGACGGAGCTGGATATGTTGTGCAGATACAGCAGGATAGTTCCTTTGTATAGCACTTATGCTGAAGTCTTCAGAACATTCTAGAAAAAATCTGGGACATTGCGAAGATTTCTGCAGATACTTTCTGGACACCCTAATAAATTGCACCCATGTACACTTGTAAATCACCAGTCAACTTCTTGCCATCTTTAGTCTTTTTCTTCGGACGTTTTTTCAAACGCCCATCTAAAGATGGTTGAGAACACAAATAAGATGGGCGCTTCAGATCTCTGTTTTGAAAACGTTTTCACCTAGATTGCTGGCATTACTGCAAGGAAGGTTTCCTAATGTTGTTGGTACCTTCCACGTGTATCTATTTATGGAGGCTTGATTTAAAACGCCTTTCTAGTTTGGCGGTTCTAACTAACTGCGTTCTTTGTAGTTTCTTTGAGGCAACTTCTAAATAAGAAGAATTGTTTGCCATCCAGCCCTATATCGCGCCTTCATGATCATACGAACGTCGGAGGTGCTTTGTAGGTTGATCGCCATCGAACTATCCATTCTCCCGAATGGTAAATGAATATGAGCACGATTGACACTCGCTGTGATCTAGTTTGCCTAGTGTTGTTGTCATCCACGCAACACTTTGATAGCTTACTACACTACAGTGAATTCAGAGTTCATATACGATTCTGCCAGTAGTTCTTCAGTTAGGACGGAATTGAGAACAAAGATTAACGCAATTCGTGGTTCTGCTTCTGACTGTCCTGAATCAGGCAGGCCGATCCAGACAAGGTGTCTGAAAGATCTTGCCGTAAAAACCAGATCCCCTGCTACATTCTCGAGGTGTCCGCTGGTCTTCTTCAGGTTTTGCCTCAACTGTTCTTCCACTCGACCGAAGTGGTGACCCAGTCCACTGCAGGACGATGGCGTTAGTTACGGTAACAGCGGACCTCCACCGGTTCGCCAGAGTCGGCAGATTCCCACTAGTGCCGTGGGTACTAAGCGGGCTGATGCCTGCTGCTCACCTGCAAGGTATTTTACTAGATCGTTGCATATGAAATGGCCGATTTTGCTACTTCGATTTCTGCTCGAATTTTTGTGGCTTTGAATGAAGGGAGCCTTTCTGGACAGGATCGTGACATGCGACGAAGAATGGATCCCTTATGACAACCGCCGTCGCTCTGCACAATGGTAGGACAAGAATGAGAGTCCCAAGATGCCGAATCCACGTCTCCATCCAAAGAAGACCATGGTAACCGTATGGTGGACAATGGCCGTTACAATTTCTTGGAGGCTCCAGAGACTATCTCAGAGGAGAAGTACTGTGCCGAAATTGAAGTGATGCACCAGAAGCTGACTGAAAAGCAGCCGACTTTGGTCCATCGAAGAGGCGCAATCCTACTGCATGACAACGCGCCTCCGCACGTTTCAAAAATTGCTGTCCAAAAACTGGATGAATTGGATTACGAAACTCTGTCACACTCAGCATATTCACAAGATCTGACCCCTAATGATTATCATTTTTCAAGCGTTCAGATCGTTAGGTGAATGATAAGAAATTCAGCAACCAAGATGATGTTGAAAATGGCCACTTATGTTTTATTAATTGTCGTAGTTCTGGTTTTTACAAGGTGGAATATCCAAGCCACCATCGCGTTGGGAAGAGTGTGTTAATTGTAATGGTGCTTATTACGATTAACGAAATTGCTTCCAAGCAAACTTATGATCTGTCAAAGCTTCCAGACAAAATCAGCCATTTCATATGCAACGACCTAATAAAACGGATAAGGTGGATCAGCCAGACCACGGAGTTACTTTCCTTGCCGCGTCAGCGGAACAGAGCACAGAAACCGTGTTTATGTCAATGTTCCACGAGCATGTACAAGCCAGGAGCGGGCGCACCCTGCCACACTCACGATCGCGTCGAAGGTAGAGAAAGGCGCGCTGTAGGCTTTATTCTCTCTGATGGCCATGAGAAGCTTTCCTTCAGAACGTGATCTTAATCGGGCTCCTTCTGGTTCACTATGCAGTAGGCTGAAGGAGGGAGGGGGTTTATAGCCGAACCTTGGTGAATATTCGCAGAGACGCCTACTTTCCTTGCCGCTCCGCGAGCAACAACAACTACGATGATCAATTACCGCTAGATGGTTGCCTTTAGCAGAAATGGTAACAAGCGTGCTGTTAACATCCACACAGTACTTTCGTCGCTACCGTCTCCGATGGTCTCTACGTGTCTCGTCTTGGTGTCTTCTTCAAATAAAAAGCCGCGTTATCCCGATTTCAGGGTACCCAGAGCAAATGGAACATTGATGCATGCCCCAAACATCAGCGATGGCAGTTCGTTGACATTATGAAGAGAAACGGCTAGCCTACGCAATGAATCAAATTTCATGAGCTCGCGGCGAGCCTTCTACTCTTGTACCACATCCTCTTCTAGGCCGTATACATGTATTTAACCCGCAGAGTAGCGGAGCAGCTCTTTATCAATGTTAATCGCAGGGCAAAACAATCAGAGGCAAACTCAAAGTAAAAGTCAAAGTGAGTCAATTAGTACTGGGGCACCATTTGCAGGGAGGCGCTCTCTGGCATGTTCCTAGACTATGACCCTTGCGGTACTCCATCCGTCTCAGCCCTCAGCTCGAATGAACTAAGCATACTTGAGGGTGCTCATGCACGGATCTTGTTCGCTAATGTAGCTAATAGGTAAAACTATAGGCCGGTTTATAAAACTGAAGAGCTTCGCTACCGAAATACATGCGATATGATAATATTCTAACTATAACAATGCACAGTATAATAAAAGTGCAAGATTCAATTCACTTTCTCTAATCCTTAAGTGGCTGACATCGAGGTTGTAAGCTCCACTTTTAAGAGCTCCCGACCACCCTTACTTCGCATTAAAGATCATCAAAGAAAGAACAAATAGAGGAAAAAAGACAAGAAATAAACAACAAGACCACAACAGATATAACGAAATTCTTAACTGTTTGAGCAGCAATGAAAATAGCCTTCATATTATGGATTTTCATAGACTCCTTAAAAGTTTTTCAAAAAGAAATATAATAAGACTATTAGAATTATGTCTTGATCCACACTTTTTAAAACATCTTAAATAAAAAGCAAAACTTGTACGGGTCTGACAACCCGCGTGGCACTCCCACGGAACCCTTCAAGGAGACTCCTCTTTGTACTTCTATTAGACCACCCATGTACTCAAATATAGGTCTAAAGACAACATAGTAACTAAAACAAATAACTATTTTACCTCTGATGTTTTCTACAGGTGTAAAAACGGGAGCAATCAATATATAATTAAAGATTTTGGCAACCAGCATAAGGGATTGCGTTGTAATGTCAACTGTACCGCATGTAACATTACTTCATTTGATGACAATATAATTTCTAGTGTAACTAAATTTAAGATAAACACTTTTAAAACAACAACTTCTTCTTGTTGCACCAAGAATGTAGTCTATTGCGTCACAGGTAAAAAATGTAACATCCAATACGTAGGCATCACTACAAGAAGTCTAAAAGAGAGAATAAGAGAGCATATGTATTACATAAATAATAAAAAGAAATCTAATGTTTCATATACTCACTTTCATAACTGTAAGTCGGAATTTTACGTTAGTATTTTAGATTCACTAGAGACCAACAAAGACAAAAATACATTACTCAATAAGGAACTTTTCTTGATAGAACTACTCAACACTGCATATCCGCTTGGACTTAGTGACAACATAAAAGGGTATGGTAATATAACAAACATTGCTAATCCTCTAAAACATGAAGCTAACCACCCTTACTTCGCATTAAAGATCATCAAATGAAGAACAAATCGAGGAAAAAAGACAAGAAAAAACAACAAGACCACAACAGATATAACGAAATACTTAACTAACTAAGCAGCAATGAAAATAACCTTCACATTATGGATTTTTATAGACTCCTTAAAAGTCTTTCGAAATCCTTAAAAGTCTTTCGAAAAGAAATATAATAAGACTATTAGAATTATGCCTTGATCCACTCTTTTTAAAACATCTTAAATAAAAAGCAAAACTTGTTCTGTATTGCTTACTGACAACACCAAAATATAACTACAATCATATTTGATGAAAAAAGATTGTTTTTATGTAGTAGTCCCTTACATACACACTAAATTAGATGGTGTCAACTTTATTAAAATATTTAATAGCATCTACTCCATCGAATTTCTGAAGAATTTACAATCAAATAGACTACCTTTTAGAGTAGTCTACAAATACGATCCTCCAATATCAACCAAAATTTTTAATTACAATAAGTTTCTTAAGTCACAGTCAGATAACATTAACATTTCTCATATCTTATCTAGCCCTTGTCTATGCGAAACAATATATTTAAACGATAAAAAATTTGTCGACAAGTATCATAATCATATTATAACAGGTAATTTAGAAATCATAAAAATATAGCACTAAGAGAATTACTTAGTAAAGGCAATAAATATAGGGTAGTTAAAAAATTGGGCAGAGAAGAAATGAAATTCATATATAACCAGGCTATTGATGCTATTATCGAAAAAATCAAAAACAAATATAAATTTAATGTTAATATTATAAATCAAATTAGAAAACATTTTATTTTACAATATAGAAATAAAGTTAAGCCTGTACTAAATAATAATCAAGAAATATCTGAAATTGTCCCATATAATCAAAAAAGTACTATCAAAATTACTTTATTTTTTGCCCACTAGACAAAGCTTCTAACAACTACGGTATAATTTGTAAAAAAATAGTACTTACAAGTAACTATGAAAGAACTAGGGGTAGTCATTAACGCGTACAATTTGCTCTTGACAACCAAAGACCAAAACAACAAAGTATACAATCACATGCCCAATATCAGAGAATCTGATATCTTACGTAGACACAACATTTCAATGTGAATAACGGTTTAAGAATCAACAACGACACCGCAATTCCGATAATCTACTGCCTACCCAAAATGAACAAGGACCTAATAAGTTTTAAATTTATAACAGGCGCATCCAAGAGTAGCATGAAAAACCTTGCCTTACAATTACAATGTATATTCACATTTATTAAGAATCATTTCATTAACTATTGTAACGTAGTAGCAAACCGAAAGAGATCTATGAAAATATATTGGGCAATTAATAATACAAATATTACCTGTGAACTAAACGCATTACAAGATAACCATTTGAAACTCTATTCAGCAGACTTCAAAGATATGCTTACTAACCTGCCTCATAAGACTATCTTAGATAAAATTGCAGTTTTACTCAAAATCTGTTTTAAAAATGCTAATAAAAATTTTATAGCTTGTAATGGCTACAAGACATTTTACACTAATGAAACAAATTTGAATTCTCAATATAAAATATTTAATATGCAAGACATGGATCAGGTTAATTTCTTACTTAAAAATAGCTATGTAGTATTTAGCTCAGCTATCTTCAAGCAAAACAAAGGTGTTCCTCAAGGAGGCAACTTTAGTCCACTACTTGCAGATATCACAATGTCTATGTTGGAAAACGAATTCGCTAAAGCGTTTGTGGCTAGTAGTAATAGCATATTTATACCATACAGGTATATGGATGACCTACTAATAGTCCATAACTTAGACGAAAAACAAGTAGATGATATTTTGAAAATAGTTTATAAAGATACCCTGGAATTGAAAAAGACACACATCAATGAACACCACTGCAATTATTTGGACATTACATTAAGAATTATCAATAATAGAATAGAAACAAGAATGCATAATAAAACAGATGATTTCAACTTTAAAGTTCTAAGGTTTCTACATTTTACTTCAACGGTTTCCATAAATATCAAAAAAGCTATAATTTTATCGGAAACGTTAAGATTAGCAAACACTTGTTCCGATCTAAAGTATTTTCTAGGAAAAATTATTGAACTGAAAAATATTTTAAAGCATAATGAATACACAGAAGAGTTCATTATTTCAAACATAATTAAATGTTTATATAAACACAGATTTATATATTATAAGTTCAAACTTCATCAAGTCAAAGACAATCTAGCTATATTTTTACGGAAAATATTTGACGAATAAAATTATACTTAAATTGAATACCTTCCAAATCTTTTGTTTGCTGAAACTGTGTATTTAAGTCAAAATAATATAAATTAATATTATTAGTGATAAAGAAATACTTAACAGTGATAACGATACCGTTTTGTTTTATTGTTGGTATTATTGCACTCTGTTTTCGACACTGAGTGTGAGACTTGAAACCTTCCTCAATGATACAACCAGTTTTACCATATCTGATTTATAAATGAGAATGAGTATGGATATCATTATTTATATATCAGTTGACTGACACACACTTCCTCCTTATTTGTGAATGTTCCACTACGGAGTGCGGTAATAGCCAAAGTGAGTAAGTCTTTCAATTTTAGAACTGATGTTAATAGTAGTGACTATACTAGTTAAGATAGTTATAATATTTATGTAAAAATAATAACAAATAAAATAAAAAATAATTATATATAATAAATTATAATTAAATAAAAATTGTGGTTTATAACTACGATGTGTATATTTAGATTGATGTGAACTTTAATAGTCGTGGTTGTTATTTTATAATAATTTGTAAAAGTCTTTATTAGATACATTTATTGTAATAATTATACAAAAAAATATAATCATAAGTTATAATTATACATATAATTATATAGTCATAACTATAATGGTTACATATAATTAAACTTATTATATGAATAAGCCTTTCAATTAATCCCTTTCAACTTATGAGAACGTATTTTTCTACTTCTTTCAGTAATATCTTTTTGTTTAACTCAAATTTTTCTACTCCTCCTTTGTCTTCATTTTTAAACTCAATTTTCTCAAGTAATGTCTTATTCCTCATTCTGTCGTATTTATTCTTTCTCTTGTTTTCTACATTTAATCTCTCTTCCTTTTCATTCTCCTATCTCTTTTCACACACAAACAGGTTTTAAAGATATCTTAAAATATGCTCCTCTTCTTCACTGAAGAGCCACGGGAGGAGCATTACACAAAGGTTCGTCTGAAGATAGTGGCGAAACGAACCTTTTTAATATTTTCTATGTTACGTAATATTTATTTTATATTTAAAAAAGAATTTACACATTTCTTTCCTTCTTGGAACCTCTATTTTTTCTTTGTTTTGTATTAAAGAAACTGACTTGAACCGACTTTCTATCAAGGCCTTTAGATTGACTGGTTCCA
The DNA here is from genome assembly GCA_947396885.1 of Heligmosomoides polygyrus polygyrus. Lineage (NCBI taxonomy): Eukaryota > Metazoa > Nematoda > Chromadorea > Rhabditida > Heligmosomidae > Heligmosomoides > Heligmosomoides polygyrus. The sequence continues at coordinate 39,292,073 of OX377204.1, forward strand.
TGCTGATAGCAGCGACCGACTGATATGCGAGTGGGTGCTGATCGGTCCCACGACGTGTGAAGGTTGCGTTCGATCAAACAGTGGTGATGTAAGGCGTAGAGCGTTCTCACCCAGTTAACAGGAGGTGCGGGTTCCAGTCTCGCCTGACGCTAGAGTTTTGATCACAACGGGAATAGAACTAAAATTCATTCCAGAATATGCGAGTGTTCCCATTAGCGTCCTCTTTGAAAGCGGATCAGCATGAAATAAGGAAAGAAATGAAAATTGGACACTTTTCTGAAGTCTATAAAAAGTCAGAATTTTTGGGCGAAAAGCGATTATCATAAAGCCGTATACTGCCAAACTTCTATGATATTTCCGTGGTTCGTTTTTCTCCGACTACTACGATGAGGGCGTGTGGATCGCATTCGGAGGAGGTGCCGACTACGGCTATCGCGGACACTCGATACCAGGTTGGCCCAGATTTCCCGATTTCCCAGGCCAACCAAAGATCCCGTCCTCAAGGGTCGCTGAAAACGTATCAGATTTGTCTGGGAAGGATGCAGGATGCAAGGCACTGACATGATCATCGGTTGACTACCGCTGGTATGCGCATCGATATCAATTCCACCAAATCTCGTAGAGGTTGAATGCGTGGCGCATCCAAAAGGGATTGGGCAGTGTCGCCGCTTATCCTTTTATTCCTAACGACGATGGTGTGCAATATCTGTACTAATGTCTCTCAGAAACAGTAATCAGTTCCACATTTTTTGTGTTTTCCGGATAATCGAAATGAATGCTTCTCTTAATAAAAGCAAAACCAAGTGTAAGGAGTGTGTATTTCACCAGTGCATCAAAAGCCCCATTGCTAAACCATCCTACTATCACTTATTCGTTTTGGTTTACACGAAGCACATGATTGTTACAGCAACGGGGTGAGAAGCCGTTTCACTATTTAACATTGCTCACATCTATTACTCACGACAACACTCTGACATGCCTGCTGGTGTAATCGTGCTGAATGCCTCAACTCTACCCCAATCAGCGCCTCGAAAATATTCAATTCAATTACCAACTCAACTCTATCACGTTGCTTTTTAATTGGTTTCTAATTTTTTCTATGTTCCGTCAGCCGTTCACTCGAAATATATCTGTGTCTTTTTACCCTCTTTGATTCGCTAAAATTTATTTATTTTTATTTCAGCAGCATGTGCGCCATATCGAAAGTATAATAGAAATACTGATATATGTACATAGCGGAGCAGCTGTCGTGAAAATAATTGAGCTTCAGCTCTTTTCCTCACGAAATCACTTCCTTCACTATAGAATAGAGCAAGACAGGACCGAAAGGACGTTCGAAGCGCTGAACTTAATCTTCGTTAAAAATAAATGAGAAAAAGAAGTGGAATACTTAATCCAGAGGGAGAGAATTTCCTATGCCGTGTCAAAGTTAGCCAAGTTATGGCCGGGCTGTTCAAAGGCTCTCGGAGGTTCACCAGGCTGCCGAGATGATCAAGCGCTTTGAACAGCCCGGTCATAATTTGGCGAACTTTGACACGGAGCACGGCATAGGAAATTCTCTCCCTCCGGGTTGAGTGTTCCCGTTGGTGACCGCGCTGCGGGCTCAGTTCGCGTCGGGAAATCCCTTCAGCCCGGCTCGCACTCAACACGCACTCGGCGCTTACACCGAGGGCGCCTGTCGATGCCGCGTCGCACCTCCTCACCAGAAGCGCTTGCCCTTCACGTGGGCCGTCCGTGTTCCAGCTGATGCACTGCTTTTCGGGGCGGCGCCTCTTCCCTGGCCACTTCTCCGCAACTCTTTGATCGCTGGTGGAACTGCTCACTTCCACCTACCCCCCTGTAAGGAAAGTACTATCAGTTTTCGCAGCTTGTATTCAAGGAGCCATGTCTCGACTCAGATGCATCTTTTTCATCCCATCTAAAGTAGGAGTCGTTTTGTTCTTCTCATAAAACATAATGGATAAAGATAAGCGGCAGCGTCAGTCAATCCCTTCGTGGGATGCCACACGTATTCTACTTCTATGGAATATCGAGAAGTAAGAATACGTGTGCAGGCTACACAATGACTTGCGGTGACCAGCCGTTTGAACGGTCAGGGCTTGTTCTTTCCAGACAGGTATGATACCAGTTCATTAACCTCGAAGGGTGGTAGGCTTGGTTGACATGGGCTGGGCCCGAACCAAGAACAATCGATTCGAGGGTGCACACGGCAGTAGGAGCTTCTTCTGGATGCCCTACCTCAAGCAATTGGTCATTCTTTCTCAAGGTTATGGAGATCTGGGTTCCATGTACTTTGGACTTTGCTAAAGCCTTTGACAGAGTCTCGCACAAAAAAAAAAACATTAGGAAAACTATTTGAAATAGGGTTACATCCTAGGACCGTTTCTTGGATAAGATCGTTGCTAACTAACAGCACATCTACCGATAGAGTTAACTCGAAATTTTCGACGTCAAGACAAGTTCTTAGTGGTGCTCCTCAATGAAGCGTCCTTTCGCCAGTGCTTTGCAATATTTTTATCTACGGATTACCCAATCTTCTGACAAGTAACGAAGTAAAATGCACTGCCTTTGCTGACGATTTCAAGCTGCATCTTCCTGCACAATCAACGCAAACAAGGATATTTGTAAAAGGGTGTGGGTAACCGCCCAGTAAAACGCACTGCCTTTGCTGACGATTTCAAGCTGCATCTTCCTACACAATCAACGCAAACAAGGATATTTGTAAAAGGGTGTGGGTAACCGCCCAGTAAAACGCACTGCCTTTGCTGACGATTTCAAGCTGCATCTTCCTGCACAATCAACGCAAACAAGGATATTTGTAAAAGGGTGTGGGTAACCGCCCAGTAAAATGCACTGCCTTTGCTGACGATTTCAAGCTGCATCTTCCTGCACAATCAACGCAACACCACAGTTTTTATCTACGGATTACCCAATCTTCTGACAAACTGTGGTGTCGGATCACGTTCCTGTTTTCCTCAAGACGAGTACCTTGTAGTATGAAATGATGTTTGGGCTGATAGTCTTGTAGATGTTATAGGCTATTCCAGGCTCTGAAGAAGGCGAAACTCGCCGAAACGTAAGCCGAATAAAGAAGATCGTAACAATCTTGGTTAACGGCTACAACAAGAACAATACACTAACAGGTGTGGGTAACGTATATCAATGGTCATTAAATTGGAGACTCCCATTATCGAAGGAGAAAACGAGAGTCCTCCATATTGGTCGGACTAGAATAAATCTTAAATATAGCATTCAAGGCAGACAACTTGAGGAGGCCCAAGAAGTCACTCATCTTGGATTTTTGTTAAGAGAGACTACTCATTTGATGAGCACTGTATGAGAAGTTACCATAACGAGGCAACGGATCTTTAGAGAACTTACAACTAAGAATCCGCGCGTTCTTCTGGAAGCATGCAAAACATATGTCGGACCACTAATAGAGCACGGAACGGTAATTTTTAGCCCACATAAATTGAACGCTATACAAGCCTTGGATAATGTTCAAAACAATTTTACCCGAAAAAAAAAACTTGTAAGGAGTGCAGGATTTAGTTATGATAGAGTGCCATGTAGTAAAGCTCGCTATTTCAACTTAGTTAGGAATTGAGACCTTAGCCTGTAGAAGAAAGAAGTTTGACCTCATCATGCTAGTTAAAATTTTGTCCGGTCAATCTGGTCTGAAGTCACATAAGCCACATGAACTGAGAGCGTCAATCACAATCGGGTGGATATTGTTAATTGCGTATCAGAAAACCTAAGCGAACCATCATGCAAAGATTTTTTGTGAATAGAACTGGGATTGAGTTTGAGAAGCCGAGAAGAGTACACAACATACATCTAGATTTGAAGATTCTGACATTTCGCTCTCATATATAAGTAACTGCCACCTATATAAATTCTTGATTTTTTTTTGCTAAATGTTGCACGTATATTTGTTAGTTACGTTCTCGTTATTGCTGTTGCTCTTTTTCTGATTGCCGATACGACTATGAACACACTGGCTTGATGTGTAATAATAAATAATAATAATAATAATAATAATAATAATAATAATAATAATAATAATAATAATAATAATACACTTAATTCTTAATTTGGCATGTTTTGCGCGATGATTCTCAATGGACACAGAAGCGGTATATATCTGCTTTTTGACGGAACGATTGTTGCAAGAACACCTGCATGATCAGTGATAACACTTTCTCAGAATTATTTTGGAGATGTGGAATGAGTGAGACCACTGCATGCGGATTGTGCCATGTTGAATAGAGGGTGTTGTTCACTGTACGAACTTCCATCATCCTTTAACCCAGTTAAGGTTTTCCTTTCTGGCATTCTGTAGCCCTAGGTTGTATTTTGACCACTGTCCACATTGTAGTGCACAAACCTTCCAGTTTTCGAGCTACTTTTTCTATCCTTGGTGCTGGTTGTGCTCACCTGACAGCTGTGAACGTCTTGTGTTCAGCTCCTTTCGCTTTTGATTAAATTGCAACAAGCAGGCTGACGTGGCGGGGAAAACCGTAATTTCCATGATGTAGGAAATGAAGCAACAGTTTTTTTTTGGTAAGCAAAGTTTGGTAAAATGGAGGGCAAATTCATTGAATGTTTACCAAAATGTTTCAGTTTAGTGTGTATTTATTTTGCGAGGCAAGCACTGCAATGCTGGGATTTTGCTTACACCCAGCATTCGAAATGCGTCACATTCCTGAGAGTATTGGTGGTTTTCATCGTAAATGCATTTTATCTCCACCACGCGTTTTTTTGCTTATATGTATATTCGTGCCAATTAATTCCATATTCAAAATGTGCTACAACAACGAGAGAAGCCAAAGAAACCTATCAATGTATGCATAGCTAGCTAATTTCGGATGCTACATATTAGAGATTCTTTGTACTCTTTCTCACTTTTCTTGAACTCTGACTTGATGCTCTGAACTCTGATATTGAGCATGCCACTATAATATTTTATGGCGGTTTAGATATCACCAAGTGAATTAAGGTTCGCAACATCAGTAGCATTCGTATCCGTTCATTTTTGTTCATCTGTGTATATTTATTTTTGTGTCGACGTTGCGTGGTGTCAAAGTTGGAAAAGACACCAGCTGACACATGCACCCCGAATCGAAGTCCTTTGTTCGGGTTCCACATAACTAAAGAAGCGCTGGGCTACCACAAATTTTTTGAAAGGTGAAAGCCTGACTTGTATATTGGCAGACTAACTGTGCATTCTACTGGCCTACAGAATATCCCGTAGAAATAAAGCATTTATCGTCTTTTTTTATTGGGTTGTCCCGAAAGTTCTCAACGTTTTGTATTACTACATATTTTTCGTTCGTCTATTATTAAATAAAAACTCAGCTTGCACTACGCATTAATGCTAACTTCTGTACAGAGTTTTTCGCCCCATCTGACTAAATAATCTAAGTTTCAACGTTGTTTCATATGTCTGTTCTTGGGGGGATTGTCGAAGTGTGTCGGAGGAGCAATTCCGAACGATACCTCAGCTTCACCTCAAAATGGGGCAATCCGCAGCCGAGACAGCCCAACAAATCAATCAGGTGTGGGGCCTAATAGTGTTGGAGAAAGCACTGTGCGTCAGCGTTTCAGTAATTTTCGGACTGGAGATTTCAGATTCGAAGGCGACCCCCTAGCGATCGACCTAAAGCAATGCTGGTTCCGCATGATAACAGGAAACGTTCCGGACAGTGTTGGACGCCGACGAACCCCTTAGGCATTTCCGGAAGGCGATCCTCCACCAAAAAAGGTAATGATCACTGTGTGGTGGTCGGCGGATCCATTACAACTTTTTGGCACCAGGCCAAACGATCACAGCAGAGTCCGACTGTAAGGAAATCGACGACATGCACCGAGAATTGTGTCAACTTCGGCCACCACTGGTCAACAGAAAAGGCCCCATTCTTCTGCACGATAACGCCCGCCCCCATTTCACAAATCACTATTCGAAAATTGATCGAATTAAGAGTTGAAGTTCTGACTCTCCCGCCACATTCTCCAGACCTCTAACCAACCGATTACCACCTTTTCAAACACATTCAGAATTTTCTCGCTGGTAAAACCTTCACCTATCAGGATCAAGCCAAATCAACTTTCGTGGATTTTGTCGAATGTCGACCACCCAATTTTTCCGCTGATGCAATAAGTCGACAGGTGGCTCGTTAGCAAAAGTCTGCTGATCTGAAATGTGCTTACCTGACTAAATCCGACAAGATTTGAGCAAGTTATGGTAGTTCAAAGTGGAGCACTCAAAACGCTGAGAACTTTCTGGACAACCTATTACAATGTAGACCGGCGTTAATCAATTCCTTTGTGAGATGTGCTAGCACGCTTCTGCGAGATATCGCGGAAGCTAACTGAATGGATATCCCACCTATGCAAGCGCCTGTGGCGGCCAGTCGGTAGAACATTCAGTGTTTTGTCGTCTCCAGGCAGCCTTGCACCAAGTTTTATAGACTGAAGAGCCAAATGGCCCGGTGCTAGCGGGGGCTGACAATGAATCGGTCTGAGGTGCGCGCGAGAGCCGGCCTCTCCACTGATTTCGCTACGCACCCAGAATTCACAAGCTCTACGAAGTTATCGGCTCGCATACGAGCCCCATTGTTTTGGCTATACAGTATTGCGTCATTTTTGAGCATTCAGGAGCATTTCAAGGTGCCTCCTTTCGCGCTTCCCCTTCATTTGTAAATCCTTGTACTTTAACTGAGGTGTGGAGGAACAGATGTGGACGAACAACCAAACTTAAACAGGCGCCTACTCTATTTTTTCTAATCAGGTAGATTCGAACACCGATCCAATTTTCGATCCGTTCATGTGTGTGTCTAACCCCACCTGTCTGACAGCAAAAACTACATCAAAAAGGAACGGAAATCAGAGTTCTTCCATTCGTTTTCATGTGGCTCAAGCGAGTCGAGGCGGCTTTTTCAAACAAATCCTCATATCGTCACTGCTATGAGGGTAGGGTTGAATGTGCGTGTGAAGTGCAGCTGGAGGAGGTCCGACCCATCGCGGACTCCGAATCAAGGCTTAATGTTCGGAGGGACTCTTCAGGCCAAACCTACCACGTGTTTGGGTAGGTGATTTGGTGCCAAGCTTGTCTAGAAGATGGAAATACCGGCTTTTCCTCAGCTCACCAGTGTCTAGGCCAAATGCGAATTCAAGTTGCCTCCACATACGAAGAAGTGGAATGTGTGGTATGTATTCTATTGTATTATTTAGCTCACATCAAACCGATTTTGCTAAAATCTTTTGCTTCGAACTTCTTTACCGTAACGAATTTTAAAGTAAAAAATTCAGGTCGATCGATATCGATTAGCGTACGAAAAGTACAATTTTTAAGTGTCCTTATACTTTCTGGTCGCAGTGTATGCTACGCGGGGATTGATTAACGCCGCACTTTTTCCTTATTATCGTAATGAGGGTAGAACTTGAGCAATTTATAAGGCCTCCGAAAGCATTTAAGCCTCTTTCTACTGCGGCAACCTCGTCATTACTCTAACTTAACGCTGGCGAAGCTTCTGCTGCGATATGCCGTCCCTCACTTTTTGCGGTACATAGCCACTACTTTTCAATCATAGAACCAAGTGCGAGCAAAGGATTTTAAGCTGTCAGTAAGCTAACTAGCAGGTAGTAGTAATGCTCAACACAACGAAAGGGAAGAAGCTGATTGCTTGCGCTGTTACCTTAATTGTATGACAACAATATCTACAGGGTAAACCAAAATAACGTGGACAAGGTTTTTTTCGACATAATTATAAAACAACCAACAATTCGAGAAAACGTCAATTAAATTACAACAATACAAACATTAGGGTACGTCATGTTCAAGTGGTTTCGTAGTGGCCTCCCTTGGAGCGGATGCAGAAAGCCAAACGTTTCGCGAATTTTTCCACGAGCCGCAGGTCGTACCTGGGAACAAATTCTGTTCACGGATCAGAACCTGTTCACCGTGGAGCCGGCGCACAATCGCCAAAATGGTAGGATGTGGTCTACAGAGGCTCCAAGGACCTCTGCTATCGTCCAAATCCCGCAATCTGCCATGGTTTGGGGCGGAATCTGCGCCAGCGGCAAGACCCCTGGTTTTCGTGGACAAAGGAGTGGAAATCGACGAAGATGTGTACCAGCGAGACATTCTTGAGTACGTAGTTCCTCCTTGGGCCCACCAGCATTTCGGTGATGCCCATTGGACGTTCCAACAGGACTCTACATCCGTACATAGTGCGAAAAGTACGCAGGCGTGGTGCAAGGTTAATTTCCCCGACTTCATCACGCCTTCGGAATGGCCGCCGTATTCTCCGGATTTGAATCCGATGGACTACAGTGTGTGGGCATTTTAGAGGCTAGGGTCGGCGTCAAACGCCACCGCAGTCTCGAGTCCCTGAAGGAATCCTTGCGCCAGGAGTGGGAACGGTTGTCTCTTAATGACCTGCGGCCCATCGCGGAAAAATTCGCGAAACGTTTGGCCCTCTGCATCCGCTCCAAGGGAGACCAGGCCAGGGAGGTTGTATTGTTGTAATTTAGTCGTCGTTTTCTCGAATTGTTGGTTGTTTTATAATTATGATTAAAAATCTTGTCCACGTTATTTTGGTTCACCCTGTACGTTCCTGCAAGGGCTGTTTAACCAGATCCGGCACATAATAAGGCACACGCTTCACTAAGCGCACCAGTCTGTGGATCAATAACAGATACTCACTTCCAGTGAAAGATTAACGCCCAGTGGTGGCAAACCCCCACGGTCTTCAGGAGTGGGCAGCTTTCTCTTTCGGTTGCGTACCACTTGCTTTTGGTCATTTGTTTGCTCGATACGTGCAAATTGGCGAAAATACGCGGCCCAAACACTTCCGGGAAGACCTATTTATGGTTGGCCGCGTCCTGCTGATGTTTCGTCTGGGTTTTTCCATCATACCGGCACTAACAGCTTGTAAGCGCTGGGTGATTCGCTCTCACTACCGAGGTGTTTTGGAGGTCAACTTCATTCGCCGTAGAGCCACCTTCTCTCAACGCTTGGGAACTTCCGAAAATTGGGAGAATTGACGGGCTTCGAAGCTCTTCACCGAGACAATATCACGCAATAAGGCGCCGATCCTGTTCCGTCGACCGGCACGTCTCCTTCGATGGGTTGGGGAGAACCAGTCCCATCGTTCTTTCGCTCAGTACAATTCCTGAACACATTGCGCGAGTTTTCGTACCCATTCTCTCGCACTACTCCTCGAATAACCATTTCCGCTGTGAAAGTGTTCGTCCAGCCCTCCGACTATCAGCCGCCGGCGACAGGACGCCTCTTTAAGGGAGGTGCGGTCCTTCCTTCAGCAAAGGGAACAGAGCTTCCCAGTTTCCAAATCTTGAACTAAAACGTTGGACGTTCCTCCATTATTCGAATACAGATCTCTTCTTGCAACGATCTGCTGTAACTGTGGGCTCTTGCCTTGTTGCTTAATATCTACAATAGCATGTGCGAAAACAGCTATTCTTCTTCAATTCACGTTTCGAGACGGTTCAAGCTTCCCTTCATGTAACTTGATCTCACAGTTGCTGGCGTAGCTAGTTAAATGAATGATTAATGCCTTAATATAATAATTAATGCCTCCTTATTGCACACGAGGATTCTGCAGGAATTTGTCAACCGTTGTTACTGAGTTTACTATGTCTATCAGAAACACTGTTTTATTTCTGTTTTAACCTTTACCTTTAACACTGTTCCAATACCATTACTTAGACTGTTTTAGTGAAACAGCAATGGCGTTTTACAATCTAGGCCTTCGACATGAAGTCACTAGAAAGATTTCTAAAGCTTGGTTCGATTGGTTAAGTGCCGAACTGAGCAGAACGCATCCTTCTTAATGGATAGTAAGCGCTATACATATATGATATTTATTAGATTGTACCATAACTCGCCGCATTTTCAACGATTCATTGCAGATTTTGCCGGCGTTCTCTTGCATAGCGCTATACAGCTTTCGAAAAAATGATTTGCTCTATCAGAACATTATTGTATTTCTTTTTCCTTCCTGAATTTTGTCAATTTTTGGATCGGTAAAGTGAAAAAGTGAAAAAGTAGCCATTTGCGCACTTGTTCTCTTCGGTTCGGTTTGGAATTTCTTGCTCAGTTTTTTATAGCATTTGGAAGACAATGTTCTGTACTACAAGAATACATGTTGGTCCTATTTGCTCACTTCTCCTTTATTGATTTTTAGGTCTTCAAATTGGGACGACCGACTTTTTCGTCCGAACTTTTGCCGACAGCTCCTGCTCTGTGGTTGGAATTTTTCGCTTGCTGTTTTATCACTTTTTCACTTTTCACTTCAACGACCTAAAAATTGACAAAATTCATGATGAAGAGAGGAAGGCTATACATGTTCTGATAGAGCGAATCATTCTCTTTCGAAAGCTATGCAGCGCTATGCAGGAGACCGCCGGCGAAGTCTCAGTGAATCGTTGAAAAAAACGGCGAAGACTTATGGGACAACCTAATATGTAGGGGCAGAAGTCCACTAGAGATACATTTATGTAGAACGTGGCAGGGAAGGCAGAGGTTGATTCAATCTCTTCCAAAATGTTTAAATTTTATCAGAAGCTAAAAATCATTTCCGCACATCAACTCGTAAACGGTGGCATGTGCATTTAAGGAATGTTCTTCATACGAACGTATCTTAAATGTGCTCTCAGCTATCCCGAAGGTGAGATCTTCACCATGCTTTCTTAGAAAGCACGCAACAGACGTGAGGCGGCCGTGAAAGTTCCTTCGCCTGGTTAGGTGGGGTGGGTTACGGGGAAGACAAGCACAGGGTCGAAGGAGAAATGTGTGGGTCGTGCTTTGGAAAGAAGCAGTCTAGAAATGGAGGGCTCTGTCAGTATTTGTCAAAAAAGCACCAAGAGCACCAAGAGATGAAAAATGTTCACTCTTTCCTCTGTAGAGGAAGGAGTGAACATTTTCATCTCCAAGCACCACTGTCTTTAAGGGAGGGTGTCATGAGCTTTCCCAACATCATCAAGAGAGACGATAGAAGCAAGTCTAGGCAAAGTGATAGTTATTAAGCGTTTAGAGTTGTTCAGGAGTTTTTAGTCACCCCTCCTAAAGCAAGGAGCAGCCAGACGCATCTGAACACCCTCGGCTTGAATAAAGAGTAAAATAATAATGAAGTCTGTCTGTGCCTGTTCTCAGCAGAAGATTGCTGCGATTCGGTCCCACGCTCTTTGCGAAAAATAACAAACTACAAAGTATATTGTAAAGTTGGTTGTCGTATTTTTTCCTGGGGGTTCAGTAAGCACACCGATGCGCGCTATACTTTTATACGTTTTCACATTTCCGCTTCCAATGCTTGTCCGTCTGTAGAAACTGTTCTACGCTCATTCAGTTATGACTAACTATAAATACTGCTTGAATTAGGGCAGCATACAGCGAAATTCCTTCATATTTGCTAAGGTTGTTACTTCTTCGATAAAAACTCCGCCATCTGGAGGAGCTTGAACCACTCCCACCTTACGATGGATTAAAACGCGGAGACACAGGGTGCGGCACTCAAATCCGGTCAAATTTAGATTCCGATTTCCTGCCATACTATAAATCCGCCAGTGGTCGCGATTTGCGTCCTTGAAAGCCAAAAGCCCCTAACAAACAGATACAACCTCAGAGTGGCCTCTATGTTGCATACAAGTGTAGAATGCAAATGAAAAAACGCGTTTTTCGAAACCATTCGTGCTGAGCGTTCGCCAACTGAGGTAATCCAATTCTTCGGGAACCTGCGATCAGCGATTTACGAGGTTGTGGCCAGGTATAATGTTTCTGAGGAGTCTGAGGAAGGTTCCGGAAACCGGGCGAGGAAAAGCCATTGGCGGGAACGCGTGTCAAGAACTGCGGCAGTCGCGGAGAAGGCTTAGACGCTGATTCTGGATCTTTCTTTTTTCAAAGAAGTTCATTTTCGAGTTTTGCAGAACCCTGGATGGTAACTGCAGCCTCCTCAGAGAGGCCAAACGTCTTTAAGCTGGGCGGCGCACCGGCTCATACCTGCCGTTTTGTCCAAATCTGATATCAACTGATATTAAGCCGATATGCTGGACACGTTCCGGGTCCGGATTCATCAACGACTTACCCCAATTCAACAGAGAAAGCTCAGCCAAAATCCCTGATAGCGCGGCGAAATGTTTCACATATCGCTTGATAAGCCGCGCTACCAGGGTTTTCGGCTGTATTTTCTCTGTTAAATTGCTGTAAGTCGTTGATGGAATCTAACCCCTGGTCCAAGGAGTTTTGGTGTCCGGATAGCCCGGATTTGAATCCTCTGGACTATTCTGTTTGAAGCATAGTCGAAAGGGTTGCTGACAAGACGAGGCACCCTGATGGCACACCTATTCTCACCGCTCTTTAAAGAGAGTGTGCGAACGCTTCAGGTCAAAGATGGGGCGTCATTGCGACTGATGGAGGATGGATGGATATATTGAGCAATTTTAGTCTTGAGATATCCCTATATTTGCGTGTAAAGGAATTTTCTATTTCATCTGTATTTTGTGTTAACAAATTTATTTGAAGGAGAAAATTTACTTTGTCCGGATTTAAACGTAATACCCTGTATGTATGTTGGGTCATACAGCGCAGGTGATGTGGTCTTGTGGGCCTCGTACACGGGCAATGGGGCTTGAGTGGTTCGGATCGCGTTAACTGCAGTGGCTTTGGCTGCATCCTTCTATAGCAGCTTGTAACCTCAGCAAACAGAACGAGCTTGACCAATCCTATTTTCATATCATGCCTATATCGTCTTCTTAGTCTGCGACTGTTCACCTTTTAGCGTTATTTTGGGCTGTTCAGCGCATTTCTGGACCTATGGAAAGCAGCACGACGGACGATAGGCCTCGGAATGAGGATTTATCACAGTCGACTCATGTACACTGCTGAGCTGTGCCTGTTGGCGCTGCGTGCCCTCTTGCAGACTGGTGCCTCACATGCTGCACCTTGATCCAGATAACTTCCCTTCTCCATGCGAATCCAACCAGTTTATTTGTTCTAATCGCTTTTAAAAGTATGTAGTTGTTTTTAAGAGGCGTGGTCAAGTGTTATTATTCAGCGCCAAGTCAAGTGGTATTATTAGCTAAAAAGTGAGGTTGGTCGATGGGAAAGTAGGAGCTGCAGCAGTGCTTGCCTCCACCGCAAATGCCAGACCCGCTCCACTCTGCAAGTCGCTACCCGCCCGCCACTTGTGACGGCTCCTAATTTAAGGTCGAGCTATTCAGATGTTCCGTGGCGACGCCTATTCACGAAGGGGAAGTTGTTGACTATGCGTACTTCGACTGCGCTCGCAGGATCGATCGGGAGCCATTGGGGGAATTCCCTCGGACACGATGGACAATTGGTTCCACCCACGGGGAGAAGTCATTAGTCGCTACGACTTGCCTCGTCTCCCTGCTCGTCCCGCCGGGCGGTGGTTCCCCTATCCAAGGCGGAATCGACGCCTGCGCTATTGATTCGCTAACTGAAGGTCACTCCGTTGGGTAATCATCACTGCGTGGTAATCCCACATTCATTGGATACAGCCCCACACCAACAACCGTATCCATTGTGTACGCATCGGCAAGCCCGCGAGTGTTTGATACCACGGGCATGAGGTCTTCTCATCCGAATACGTGTAGTCCATTCCGCCTCCCTGTTGGATTCCCGTGACGAGGCGCCCAAGACCTAAGCACACAATAGGACGAAAAAACGCGAGCAGCCAATTGCATCGGTTAAATTGGGATTTCTGCTGCGTTAATGATTTTTTACGCAATTTACGACCACGATCAGAACAGGTTTCGCGCCCTCAAAACGATCACTTGGAAAGGTCGTGCCGAGTTCCCCTCGTAGCGAACGGTCGCTGTCGGCCTTTGGAACTCTTCTTCCCTTCACATTCGCTCCATTCCTGTCTCTCATCCACAGGCGTCACTGAAATTCAATAGAACCCGGCGAAAAAGGATCCCGCGAAGCGGTGGTGCCGATCAATCTGCCTCCCCATAGGGAGACAGAGCCTAATTTGTTTCATAGACCAGTTTAAATGCCTTCCTCTGTGTTCATTCCCCTTACTGCCCTTCGTGCGGTTCTTCTAATCGGCTTACTTTGTTGTCATTACCTGCAGCCGCTGTTGCTATCTCGGTATACTCAGAAGTTCAGCTTACCTTTAGATAATGACGTTGCGAGACGTTTGCTTCCTTTTGTTCGTTTTGCCTCAAATATCTACCTTGTTGTCATGCGTTTCACTGCACGCACATTTCTTCCTAATCCGAGGTGTCAACAGAAAATATCTTTGACAACTTGTAGCATTTCATCCTCTTCCTAGTGCGAGGTCAATAACGAGCTCACTGCTCTATACTTTCCTTTGTGCACGACAGTGAAAAGGATATTTATGACTTTCAGAACTGTGCGTTCGTGTAACACCTCAACTTTTTTCTAATACTCTCGGTATCCAAAGACAATCTCGTCGACCCTCCCAAAGCTATTACAAAATTTCTAACATTAAAGGCATTCCTAATCTCTTCTTGTTGCACTGTTGTCCCGGGCCATATTTTGCTACAACTTGCAGTTGATTCGGGTCGCACGGCGATGTTAAAATTGTAAAGCTTGATACATTCCAAATTTCGACTTCTACTCATGAATTCAAACCTCCGGGTATCACATATGGTATGAAAAAGATATTTGGAATTGAAGGATGACTTGTGATCGACAAGCTATGTCAATCACATGGTTTTCTGATTCTTTTGCTTTTTCGATTATCTTTGGTTCTTTGACCCCTTTTGTTAGTCATATTGTTTCAAACGCAGCGATGCTGTCGACTTCCTTCCACCCGTATCATTTTAAGTTAGTCTACAGCATGCCCTAGAACAATGTTTAACAATCAGGAATAGCTCAAAATTGTGCTGAAATTTGCATCTTGTACATCGTTGACTGCGCCAACAAGAGGCTTCTTCACGATGGGCACCGCACAGTCGTTCCACGTCCTGAATAACAATGTCTTCTATGCGCTCAGGATCGTCGGTTTCTGACCAAATGTTTATGGGGAAGCTTAAATCTCATCGTCAGTTTTCTGTTATCTCGCCACCGCAGTGAGTGTTGTCCATTGTTTAGGCCAAATGCGAGTCCACCGCTATCCCGTAGAAGTAGAATCCTAAGCAGGCGCAGGATGATTAATGCTTAACTTTATTCCTTTCCGGTTTACTTAGTGCCATAATGGCTGGCATCGTGACGAACGATTTCAGTGCTTTTATTCAAGCTTATGTGCAACCGATTGTCCTGCATTGCATTACCATGAAGAAAGAACTGGAGTGGATAAAAGTCATAACGTCCTTGGATTTCAATTTGTAAGACGTTTGAGAAAAAAGAAATTTAGGAAATATTCAGGATTGGGATTACGATATTAAAAGACTTACAATGCAGCTTCAAAAGTAAGCATAAGGGCCTTCAGGCACGCTATAATTATCTCGATTGGCTCCCGTTGTGCAGTTCAGTTGTTCATGTTCCAGGCCAATGTAGACGCTACACTGTGCTACTGAAATTCTTTCAGACGCTGAGGACAGTGGCTATCCCAAGCGGTTCTTTTCATAAGCCGGCTAAAGAAGCGGGTGGAGATAGGCGTTAGCTGTTAATCCCTATTTGCGGTCCGTCACACATAGCAGTTTCAATGCCTGCATATCTTGTACCATATGCTTTGGTGGCCACTCGGTGCAAGGGTCAGTGTTTTGTCCTTGCGCTGCGCGTCCGGTACCGATCCGCCGATCCGTGAGGGGTAGTTGGTACACATGTTTCCCATGAGTTGAATGCTAACCTGTATCGCTCCTCCTAATCACAATCCAGATATGCATTCAGAAAATTTCAGGAACAAGCGTAGGCGAAAGTACAAAGCATGACTTCTTCAAGAGGGCTAACCCTCTCTCCATCTTCGTCACAGCAGAAGGCACGAAGTTTTTGCAAAAAACGTCGAGAACAGATGTTGAACAAGTCACTGAATGTAACGATGGAATACTACCCGGTAGTCGTTTTCCGTCGTTTTCTTTTTTGATGTCTAGTGCAGGCAGTGTGCTCTTGCTCAATGGATACCGAACATTTGGGTAGAGTCCCTCGAAATCACTGACGGAACGTGTGTGTCCAACGTTGCCATAAGTTGTAACAATAGGTTGTGCAACTGGTCGTTGCCTCGTGCGGACACCTGTCCCCTGGCGATTCACCGTCGTAACCTGATGACAATAATGCTGAGTCAGCTGCAGGGCTCTCGCTCGGGTGTCCAGGATTAAGCCCGTCGCGCTCATCGCTGTGTCATCCCGAATGGCAGCTTCGCCGACCCGATGTGACTCTGCTTGATTTGTCTTCGGCTAAGAGAGCAGATCGGATTACGGCCGCTCCCATTTTCACCCACAACGACACCTCCATCTAGTCTTGGTCTCTGAGCCGCAGCAGCTCTGATGCCATATGATGATTTGGCCGACCACCCGTCCCCCCCCCCCACTTCTTTTCTCTTTTTTGAATATCCTTTGATTAAGTCGTGCTTTTTTAGAAACTCGCTCCAAGAATTTCACTGTTTCCCAGACATGGCTTGATTTAGTAAATGGGAATTTTCTCGCTCTGCGGAAACAACTAGGCACTTTCGAAAGCATACCCATAACAGAACTGTTTATATCAAAAGGATTAGCTTTTTCACATGAACTGCATATCTTCTGCGAGCGCCTTGTTTCCTTAATTTCGGAATGATTTCTAACTTTCCGGCAAATCCTGTATATGCTGAAATGTCATCGATTCTTGGCGTCGCTGTACTTCTTTAACTTGTTATTGTCATTGTGGGTTAACTGTGCACATCCAGAAGATGTGTGAAAATTGAAAATTTGCGTTTCGATCTCTTTCAAACTACTATTATCCTGAAACTAGAAGAGGCCAACTGGCCTAAAATGCAGGCTCAACAAGCTTACTTATAGTAGGACAATGTGCGCTAGGGCAGCGCAGTTGGACGAGGTGTCGTTTGTCGCTGCCTTCACGAACTGGGGTCCTTGATTCGTACCCTGCCCAGGCCTACAACTCTCTTCCACCCTGCCGTAACTGATGAAATGGTACATACCAGCTTTGTCTGAGAGGGCTAGAACGCTTCCTTGTCCATCGACTCGTCATCGTAGGTCATGACACAGGCTGAATACGCTGAGGGTATGATCGACGCTTCAGTGAGGCGGCATGCCGCAGAACTCTGACTCCGGTCTAGCACGTACTACTTTACCAACGGAGGACGAATGCTGTCGGATGCTCAAAGCTTAGTGAAGATCAATTTGTGCTACCAATATAAAAAGTAAGTGGAAGTGTTAGCGCTAGATGATAACCCAGGGTCAGCGGTTGTAGTTTTCACGTGGCGTTCATACCTCAGCGCCTGCCAGATGTAAAATGATGGCCGCAACAGATTAAAACAGCAATATGTATTTGTTGGTCACTCCCTGCTCCCCATCTCAAGTGTCCAAAGTTCGTTTCAGCAAATGCACCTCCCTGCAGTTCGCTAGCTAGATGTGCGCATTCAAAAGATCAACACTCCCTTTCATATTTTCACCGCTGCCGGTTTCCTTTTCGAAAGATTACATGTTGCCCAACTAATAAGGTCGATGCAGCATTGGCGTCGAATTTATGACCTTGCTGCTTTTGCTCCGTTGCCCCTAGGATATGTATACTAGCCGATGGCCAACTCGAAGTCGTCTATCCTGAAGGCATTAAGGCTTGTTTGGCCTGAGCTTGAGTAGTAGTTGTTGTTCCACGCGCTCCGCTCGAATATGCTATGCACTCTTTTCCTTTATTCCTCAAATGTTTCGCAGTTTGACTAGACACCAGCAACCTTCAAGTCCAAATGTAACGTACCACACCAGAGCTGCTTCCGACGTCCTCTAGGTCGTTTTGCGGACACTTCCAACTCATCCTATCTTGCGGACGTTGTCTTCTTTCCCACGAAGAACGTGGCCGTACCATCGCAGGCGACTTTCGCGCATCTTGTAAGCCGATGACGCGGCACCGAACTTCTGCCGAGGCGCGTTTCTATATACTTCCTTGGTCAGAGGCAAATACTCAGCGATGTACATTGCTGCTAGCCGGACGACTGTTCTGTAGATGTTCGACTTCAAGCGCTCTGGAATCTTCCTATGCACGCTAGTCAATCATCGCCACCTGCAACAAGTTGCACTCATTCGTGAATTCACTTCAACCGTCAGATTGCCATTGGACACTATTGTTGATCCCAGGTACCTAAAGACAAAAGTGGGAACTCCATGCCGTTAATCTTGATGGAACTGGACTCTGTAACGTACGTCGTTAGATACTCGGCCTTCTTCACATTCAGATTGAGTCCAAACCGCTCCAAGCGATCATACCAAGCTCGCTCCTCTTTCTCGAGTTCACCTTTATCTTCGCAAGCGAGCACTGCGTCATCAACATAAAGCAACGTCCAGTGGCCAGGCTTCTGAAGATCTCGTGTGATGTCATCCATGACGACAACAAAGAGGAGTGGGGAAAGCGCAGAACCCTGGTGTGCCTTGACACATTGACTGCTGAATAGCTGGACGATGTCACGAATTCGTCCATGGACAATTCGCTGAAAGACTTTCATACTGTGCGAAAGCAAACGAGTAGTCTGCAGGACTGTCATTCTTGTTCCAAACCCGAATGGTCGTCCTTTCGCGCCAAAACGCAGACACTTTGGCATATGCTACACTTCGTCGACCTGTTGACGCGGCGACCCGTCGCCGACAATCTGTCGCCATCAAAGTGAGGGTATGTGTGTTCCTTTCGGTTGTTCTTGTTGCATCGTTTGCAGGAAACTCCATGCAAACATGGCGTTCTGATATCAAGTATCATATTAGAAGATTTGAGTAAAATTCGCGTCATCTTGGACGGGGCATTGCTTTTAGCATTAAAGTGGACGCCTTCCTGCTCTTAAAAACAAGCTTTAAACCATTATTTTTCCTCAAAAAATGAGTATTTTATAAAATTTCAAACAACGTGTCCACTTATTGAGAAGGTGAATTATTCTTCAAAGAAAGTCACACTAAAACTTTCCCTATGTAGAAGGAGCTCGTTTTGATTAGGAAGATGTCCAGTTTGGTTTGAAAGCGCTCGGATTGCTTGGAGGAGTGTCCAATTTGACGTGAAAATGGCATGTGTATCTGTGCCAGACCGAGGCCACCGACTCCGCTTACTGATCTGATAGTGATCGCTCATCCCTTTTCGCTGGTTGCTTAAATACTATTGAGCAGTGCAATGGCGGCCACGTTTACGGCCACTGCTTCCCGTCTGGTTTCTAGCCCCGGATGAATTCCGATCCTCGCCGGCGAAGACTCGCAGCTGCTTTATTGACGTGCACGAACGCTGTTGACCGAGTTCGATTGCTGGCTGCCGATGTTTGGCTTCAGCGAAAGGCCATTTTGTGTCTTGTTTTGCACTCGTCTTCCGTCCACAAGGAAATTCACCAAAACAGCTGCAAGCCCTCGGCTCGCTCTCCCACATCTCACCCAATGTTGCTGCCCAGCCAACAAATTTCTGAACTATGTGCTGCAGGGTTATGATACCGCCACCCTACTCCCGCAAAACTCCAAACACTTGTCCCCCTAAGTGCATCATAAATGTCTACGAGGGATCGGTTACACCGGAGCTACATGGCCGTGCGAGTACCGCTCGAAACCCTGCTCTGCTTTTCATCAGTTTCCGTTTCCACGTATGCACGCATCCATTGCCCAACCACTACTGCATTTCATTAGACGTCAGTATCAGGATTTCCTGCTTAAAAAACAGAAAATCCGAAAGCGATGGTCCTTTTGAGAGTGGAGGTCAGGAGGTAGAATGATAATTCTATTCAAACCGACTTTCACTCCAAAATAAAGACCTTTACACGTGAGGCGGCCACATACTAACCTACATCCTAGCTGTACTGCAGAACTCTGGTTCATTGAGAGCCCAGTTTAATCGAAAAGCGCCCAATCAAGAACGCCTTCTTTAAGAATCGCTTATGAGATCTCCTAAAAGGTACTCTTCATTGACTTAACTTATGTCAGAAGAACACACTCAGTAATAACGTGAAAAAATAAGTTAAAATAAGTTCGTACCTCGATTCACACTCTCCACCTCACTAACAGTGAGTGCATATGGACTTTGGGGACTTGGACAAGTATTTTCGTGCAAAGGCAATGGGCATTTACTGTGCACATTCGGTGGCAAATCTTCAATTGCCTATAGTCCTCTGACCGTCCGGAAGATCTACAATACCGCTCGCGCCGCACGGTCAAAAGTGGGCGAAAAAACGCAAAAATACCGTCGCAAAGCGTCGCATGATCATAACTCCTTCAGTTTTAGGTTTTTGAAAAAAGGTTGGCACCATTCAATTCGTATCTTCGAGATCTACACAAACATGTATAAAACTTTACCGGAACACCAATATTTTCGCCGTGGGTGGTCCAAAATTGACTGGACGGGCGGTTAGAGCAGCTTATTTCCCAGGATATGCGTGCTTTTGGAGTATCTCAATCATGGCGTACGTCGCCGGTGCTCTGTCATGCCAGGAATGCACCGAGAGTGCGCCGTGCACAATGCACACAGAATGCAACCTATCAATCGAGTGGGCGAGCGCATGTCCCCTGCGCTTCTATCTTCTCTCACTGGGAAATGCGAAATCCTCAAGACTATTTCGAACCGTTTGGAGAAGGTTCTCAGAAATTTCCAGTCACCACACTCAGGATTAGTTCCAATATGTCCCAGCGAAACTTCGGTGTGCGCCGTGTACAATGCGTACAAAGAAGAACCTTTCAATCGAGGGGAGGGGGGCAGCTTAAACTGAGCGTTTGGGGAGTTTTATCAGAAATGGACAGCCTTAGAGCACCTCCTTTATCAGAAATGTCTTGCCGCCCTACTCAGGAGTTGTTCTAAGGCTGTCCAGCGAGCCTTTGGTGTGCGCCGTGCACTATGCGGACAAAGAAGAACCTTTCAATCGAAGGGGGGGGGCAGCTTGTAAACTGAGCGTTTGGAGAGTTTTGTCAGGAATTTTCAGCCATCCTAGTCAGGAGTTGCTCTAAGGCTGTCCTGCGAGCATTTGGAGTGCGCCGTGAACAATGCATACAGATAAGAGATTCGCATCCTTTAATCGAGGGGGCGACCGCTCGCAAATTGCACGCGCGGTCGTGTTCGGAGCGCAATAGCTCTGTCAAGTTCGAATCGTTTCGGCTGCAACTTGTGGGTCTTGTAGACAGTAGAACGGTCTATTGTAACACTAAAGTAGAATGGCTTAGCTTAGGAGTGGGCAATGTTATAGCGGTGCGAAAATGCAGGTGAAGCTTGCGTGACGCATTTTTTTTCCGATTTCGGTGGACCACTGCGAGAAGACGCGGGGAGTTAACGGCATCAGAGTGCGTATGCGAGCAGAGCACTAAAGGTACTTTATGGCAGCGTGATCAGAACTTCTTACCTGCCTAAACTGCCTTAGCCCCATCTGCCGTTTTAGGGCAGCGGACTTAGCGGTTGAAGTTTCCTGTCCTCTTACTCGCCCATATGTGGGTTTTCGACACTCCCAATAGCACCTTTCTGTTCTGCTTGAAAATCTCTATCGAATGCTATCAATTTCGACCGATTTTGGCAATATCGATTTTTTAACAAGATCCCATCGAGGACGTGGGCGCGCTAGGCCGAGCTGCGCGGATGATGATGTCATCCAAAACCGATATTTTCGAAATTGGCCAAATTTCCTCGTGCAAACTGCGTTCAAAATTGTCTAGCGGTTATTTGAAGCGCTGATTACGAATCCGACGTCCGTTTTTGAAAATTCCGTCGACTTCGGTAGGTTTTGGATTTTTTTCTGGATAACTGATGGTGGTCGGGTCAGGATCATCGATTTTGTTCAAAATTTGTGCAGGGTCGGGGACTTATTCGGGGTGCCGAACACGATACATTTGGACAATTACGGGAGGGAACCGCTTATACCGATAACTGAGGGTGATCGGTGATCCTGACCCGACCAGCTTCAAGCAGGAAGTAACTTGCTCAAGTCCGCGGAATTTTCAAAAACGTCAAAACGTCTTCAATTGTCTCTAGTCCTCTGACCGTCTGGAAGATCTACAAAGCAGCGGATTGCTATGCTGCCTTCGAGGCATGCTTCTAATCAAATGCTCTTGAATGTGTGCTCGCGGAAGCATTGACTCTTCTTTTTTGGAATATATGGGCTCGGATAGCTTGATTTTGGCTTTACGTTTAAAGTGATTTTTTGGCGCACTGTATTGGGGCTTTGTCCAGCCTTGACAGGTCAGCCAACAATCACATGCTCTGCCGAATGGAACGTTTCGTTGCTCTAACCATAAGCCAACATCGAGCCTAAAGCCGAATCGCGAAGTGCGCAGGAGCATGACCAGAAATATCCCTTATGTTGTTTCTTCACAAGTTACTCCTCCACTTCTTGCATTAACTAACACTGCTGTTATCAAGGTCACATGTCGCAAAACTGTCGAAAATTAGGTGAGCCGGCCACTTGGTGTGTTTCGCAGACGCCTGCCGGACGAGAGCCGTCATCCGCTGAATTCTGCGGGATGCCAAGAGAACAACACCATAGCGCCCACGAATGCGTTGGTCAGACTCCTTTGTGAAACCCTGAACGAACGATATGACGCTCTTGGTGTCTCTTGGGAGGGAACGATACATTGGAGCACCCTGGCACGCCGCAGGGACGAACGGGAGTGCTTTAAGTGCTCGCTCGAACAACTCGGTGATCAGCAGGATGGCAGGTGATAAGGATAGAGGATGGCGTTACTCAATCTTTTTTGGGATGCGCCACGCCACGCATTCTATTTTCGTGAGGTGGAAGCGATTTGTAAGCGATTTGTGGCCTATTCGTTCGAAAAGCAGTTCGATGTAGGCTCGAAACCCTCTCGAGGTCTCCTGTTCTAGCCAAACATGCTCAGTCTCACGGTAGTGATTACGACTTGCTGTTGTACTTCAGTGCTACTCGGCTCCTTGTAATGGTTCTAAGAGTGCTACTGAAGAAAGTAGAGAGCGCTATTGCGCGCATTTTCGTAAGTTTCATAAAATGGCTTAAGAACAGGTCTTATGGTTAGAAACAATAGCGGTCGTTCTCGCTAAATTGCAGTAACTGCAGCTGAAAACATCACTTAAAGTAAAGGGCGATAATCTGCGTTGTGCTGCCATCGTTATAAGCAAAGGAACTCTACTTTTGAACTTATGTCAAGCGTTTGTGATAATTTGCTCATGACCACTTCTGCGAGGGAACTGTGAAAGCCACTTCGTAGAGTGGGCCTGTAGAAGGGCTATTGATCGCCTTGGCTTATGAATTGCGGCTCAACTCCTATCAGGACTTATCTGAAAATAACAGTCTTGACGAAGCCTTGATTACTGCAGTCTTTAGTATTTGCTTTCGTGCGCATGTTGTTGTTCGGAAACAGACGAGCGTTTCTGAGCACTCAGAAGCTCCTTGATGAGTGTGGATTTCAGATTTCACAGGACACGTACATTCTTTGTTATGAGAGTGTAGAATATACCATTTTCAGGTCGAATTGGTCCAAATTGGACACTTTTCAAATCAAATTAGACATTTTTCAAATCAAATTGGACACTTTTCACGTCAAATTGGACACTCTTCTAAGCTCGCCTAAGACTTCTTAAATCAAGAAGAACTTTCCGAATTGCAACAATCTTTATACAGGTTGAACTACAGGCAATAAAATGGTTAGAAAAAAAATTTTGTTCAAGGACAATTTAGAATAACTTTTTTGAATTTTTTTTATTCTAGCTGCCCGAATGAGTGTAATAATTTTATAAAATTTTTACTTTTGGAGAAAAAATAACAATTTGTATTTTGTTTTAAAGCGCAGCAAAGCAGCAACCATAAAGTGCACTGAAAGACCGGATTGCGCCACGTACTCGGAACGCTCGTCGCGATTTTTATTTGATTGATAATGTAAATGCTGTTTACATGGAATTACGAGGTATGCGCGTTCTTAACAATTGTACTTGCTGCATTGTCTACAGTTTTTTGTTCGAAGAAAATTTCAGTATGTTTTCTTTAAACATTTAATTCACTTACCCAATAAGTGAACACTTTATTTGAAATTTTATAAAATTCTAGCTCTTCGTGGAAATATAATGCTCGATAGCATGTTTTAAAGAACAGAAAGTCGGAAAATTTTAGTGCCAAGAGATGAGATTACGCCATGCACTCGTCCAAGACGACTGATTGTAAATGCTGCTTACATGAAAACACAAGGTGGGGATATGCAATGCAACAAGTATAATTGCTATGAACGCGCATACCTCGTAGTTCCATGTAAACAGCTTTTACACTATCAACCAATTAAAAATCGCGACGAGATTTTCGAGTGCATGGCGCAATCCGGTCTTTTAGTGCACTTTATGGTTGCTGCTTTGCTGCGCTTTAAAACAAAATTTAATATGTTATTTTTTCTCCAAAAGCAAACATTTTATAAAATTATTACACTAACTGCAGCTAAAGTTTAAAAATTCAAAAGAAGTTATTCTAAATTTTCCTTGAACAAAAATTTTTTCTAACCATTGTACTGAGTCTGTAGTTCAACCTGTATAAAGGATGTTACAATTTGGAAGAGTTCTCTTTGATTTAAAATGTCTTAGGCGAGCCTAGAAGAGTGTCCAACTTGACGTGAAAAGTGTCCAATTTGACGTGAAAAGTGTCCAATTTGATTTGAAAAATGTCTAATTCGACCTGAAAATGGTATATATGACTGTGCATATGCAACCGCCGTTCATCACTGACCACCGCAAGTCGCAAGTCTGACCACCGCATTGTATTGAACCAATACGCGTTCAAATTGTCCCCTTGATATCCCATGCGTGGCGCATCCCAAAGACATTTATGAATGCCGACCTCTATTTTTTGTCCTCTCTTACCCTTTTAAGGATATCTGTCGGCAGTCTGAGCTGTCATTGCCCACTGAAATGGCTTTCGTGCTTTGCTCTCATCTCATACGTATACCATTTGACAGTAAGCGGCATTCTTCCGATTTTGATACAGTACCTTCTAGAAACTCATCAGTTTGGGCGCGTGGTAGAGCAGTCGGGGGAGGCGCCCATCGTCGTGTGTACCCGATACCAGAATCTTGGTTCGGATTTTCGGCTAGGCCAAACAAACTTTCCATCCCTCGGCAGTCGATGAACTGGTAGCAGATTTCTCTAGGACGATAAAACATTGAACTGCTCATCGGCAAGTCATTGTATAGGCCAAATACGCATTCAAGTCGCCTCTACAAAATGTAGAAGTAGAATGCTTGGCGCATCTCATTGAGGTGCTGATTAACGGCGTCCTTTATCCCTTACATTTTAGTTAAATGCATCCCTGAGAAAACTTGTGATAGCAGCTGTTCTTCAGAAAATGGGACAGTGCTGATTTGCTCGGGATCTGAGTTTCCATATGTGCAGATCCCCGTATCTGCGCTCACTATCGCAAACCAGGAAAGCGTGCAATATTTTTGGACGACAAAAAGAAGCGACAATGACGAGCACCGTTTTCCAACGTCATGTGGTCAGCGGGTGTATGGTTGTGACTAATTTATACCAATGAACATAAGCGAATCCCTTCTCTCGACTAGCCTATCGACGCGCTTTTTCACATTCCAAAAATACTGCGCTCTGCTCAAATATTATTCCGTTTCCTCCTTCACAGAACATTGCACACCACCGGATCCAACGATTTGAAAGGGAAAAACGGATTAAAATTTAAGTCTATGAGAAGCACTGCATTGGCCAGCTGCTGTTCTCTAGTAACCGCACCTTTACGCCTAAGGCGTCCACATGCGACGGGAACTGTCGGCAAGCTGGAGCGTTAGTTCGCTGCTGCACAGACCAGGTTCAGGTTTAGGCTTCATACGTAGCACCGACAGAGCTGCTTAGAACGTCTGCTGTGCCTTGTTTGGTAACACCGACTCTCCATGTCTTCGCTAATTTTCGTATCCACGTAATCTGCTGATCCCCACAAAGGCTCATTTCACGTCTACGCGAACCATTTTTTCAACTCCCTTATTGTAAGTGATGATATTCCAGACATGCACTGAAAGGATTATATTTATGGTTCCAAGTAGATTAAGCATTCAACATACCACGCCCCACATGCCCACTGCATTTTACCGCGGTCTTGAGATTTTAAAGCCGTGGTTTAAACCTAATCGACGACGTTTACATTCAGAAATCGGGGTAAGGAGGAGGTGGGACATTTTCACACATCTGCCGGAGATGTCTGTCCTTCTCCGGCAGATGTGTGAAAATGTCCCACCTCCTCCTTACCCCGATTTCTGAATGTAAACGTCGTCGATTAGGTTTAAACCACGGCTGTAAACCCATAAACATGAGCACGAATTTGGATGAGAAGGCTTCAAAATTTCATTCGATTTTCGTGATGGTACTTAATATAAAAAATAGTTGCTCAGTCCTAGAGGCTCGCAACGGCTTTATGCTGCTGAGGGATGCGCCACGCATTTTACTTCTACGGGATTTCATAGAGGCGATTTGAATGCGTATTTGGTCACGCAATGATTTGCCGGGCACAGCACCGATGAGAAAGTCAGCCCTCCATTCTTCCCAGACAAGGCTAGTACCAATTCACCGATCCGGAAGGGATGAAAGGCTACAAATAGGTGGAGTAGGCAGAAAACCCGGACCAAGAATGCGTATCAGGTGCACGCGACAGGCTCTAGTCTGAACGACGTGAACTAACCGCCCTTGCGTATAACAGTGATGGTGGGAGTTTTAAGGAACATTTCTTCTGTTTTCGAACACCTTATGTGGTTGTCAGTGAGTTACTACGGCCCCCTCCCGTTATAATGCCTCCGGATAAGACTCGACTCTCGATATAACGTAAATTTTCTCCGACCCCGGCCAGCTTACCTTTGCGCCCTACAAATCAACTCCGCTTAAGACACGTCGGATCAACGCTACTCCCGTTATAGCGCGGTTCTATGAGGAACTCTGCGTTCAAAATGACTCTCGTTACAACGCGAAGAGGGCTAAGTTCCGCTCCCACACGGAAAATGAAGACGAGCAAGGTGCTGACAGTGTCTGCGATCAGACCTACCTCTCTACTGCTTCGCTCGTAATCGCGACCAGCACTTGTGCGACAATAAATTAGATGCATGTAGACATTTTTCACGCGCCCACAAAAGTGTCCATAGTCAGAGATATGTCGAGCACAGTATAAGACTCCTGATAGTCGTTAGAAGCTGCCGTCAACTGGAGGATTTCCTCTATCAGAAGCGACAGAAGATCTGGATTAAATTTAGATTATTCAAAACAATATCCTACACGTTTGTTCTAAGACTAGAGCAGCTGCTTTAGAAGCTATGTGCAGTCACATAATGTTCTGTTGCGACAGAACTCTCGCGCCATGCAGGCCTGTATCCGTACCCTCTCCCTTCCGCACAGGATTACAGCAGCAGCGCTGTTTGATCACATGCAACACCCAGTAACGTGGGAGAGTGCTGAGAGGATACAGCGGATGCGGCGCGCGATCTAGCAGCGCTGATGGCGTGATGGGCTAACGTCCTGCCTGGAATGTAGAGGGTGCGGGTCCATGTCCCGCCTGGCGCGAGTTTTTATGGCGGCAGAAGATATTGTAACATCAGGCTACACAGTTTTGTTGTTGATCACTTCTAACTTTCCTCTGAAACTCGATACTCCTCACACATGTGTGTCACACTTAGACGTAGCAGAGGAATCCCTGGGACAGGACTTCGTTAATATTTTAAAGATGTTCTTTGCCTTCTCACTCTCCCGAGGATCAAATATTTCATTACTACAGTCATATTTAGTCATTGTAGGCGATTCTAAATAAATCTACGCGCTAAAGGAGTCTAAAAAGGTTCAGCTCTGGTTAGTACGCGTCTCCGTTTTAACGCGGATTTTCTCCGATCCCTTCAAACGCGTTATAACGAGGGGTGGGGCGTATTTGAAGAGCATTAAAATATTCGATCGTGGAAAATGATGTTCTCGTAAAAACGCTGCATTAGCTCACTGTTCGCGTCAAAGTGGGTAAGGATGCGAAAGCCCCATTAAGAGGGTCGCTTCACTGCAGCTCTTGTATAAAAAAGGAAACTAAAGCGAACCAGTGAGCTGAAGCGGAGCGTCGCAGAATCCTGCAACGAATGCATTGGTGAGGATCGTGATCACATACTCATTTATATATTGTAAGATTCGTTCATTTATTGGATTATCATACTATATAATAATCCGCTAAGCGATAAGTCACACTATCGATCGACGCGATGAGTCATAAAATAGGGGAAATTGCTTGGCACAAATTAAGGCAAGAAAATAGCGGAAGATACCAAGACTCCTTCTACGTGCCTGGCGATGCAGTAAATGTGCCGAACACGTCGGCGACCGTGCATGGCGAGCCGTAGACGTACCGAGCACGTCGGCGACCGTGCATGGTGAGCCGTAGACGTGCCGAAGATGTCGGCAACTTCAACCCTGGGGGTAATCGAGGTCGCTGAACATGATTATGAAGTTTGTTTTTGAAGTCTCGATTGCCATAAATCGATATTGAACAAATTACAGAAGACGTGCCGAACACGTCGCCCACGTGCCTGGGGATTCAGAAGGCGTGCCGAAGACGTTGTCCGACGTCCCTGGGGGTTCAGAAGACGTGTCGTCAGCTAAAGAAGATCATTGGGGGGACCAGTAGTAATGGGGGACGAGTTCTATTAAGGGAGACTAATGAGTGACCACCAAATCGCCCTATTTATAAAAGAGGAGGGGTTTTTGGTCCGAAGTTAGCCCCTTGGACTTTGTGTACTTCTTTCTGTAAATTTGAGGGATATTTTTTAATTGTCCAATACTGTTGTTTACCATCGACGTCTCACTGCCAGACGGGTGGTGGCACCCATATGACGAGGTCTCGAAACTCGCGTCTGTGGGTCATACCTCATTGTCCCTTCCCAGCTCTCCTGTGTGGCGCATTTGCGTTATTTTGCCTCATCATACTATCATCATACTATACAATAATCCGCTAAGCGATGAGTCACACTATCGATCGACGACCGCTAAGCGATAAGTCACACTATCGATGGACACGATGAGTCATAAAATAGGGGAAATTACGGGGCACAAATTAAGGCAATAAATTAGCGGAAAATACCCAGACGGCTTCCACGCGCCTGGCGACTCAGTAGACGGGCAGAACATGTCGGCGATCGTGCATGGCGAGCCGTAGACGTGCCGAGCAGGTCGGCGACCGTGCATGGTGAGCCGTAGACGTGCCGAAGACGTCGGCAGCCGTGACTGGGCATTTAGATGATCATCGACGGAAGGCCTTCACAGCAGGGGAGACAATCGATATCGATCGATGTTGTCGATTTTTTGCGGATGTCGTTCAAGCGGCACGAAACTTCAGCGCTGGGGCTAATCGAGCTCATTGAACACGAATCGGAAGTCGACCAATCAATATCGATCAATATTATCGGTTTTCTGTGCGTGTCGTCAGGCTTGTCCGAGCACTTGCTCCAAAAATATTGTACAGGTCTGCTATTGCAGTTTCAACTACCTACGGCACTGATGCCGCGATTCTAAAAATTTAAAGGCAAATTGTATGTTGTCCGAATGCACAGGTATGACCCTAACATTAGATAACAGTTAACGAGACTTCAAATCTCCTTGTTTTTGTGTTGCATCCCTGAGGACACACTTATCTGGACCTCTGAAGTCTCCTCTTGCTGTTCTCTGTGTTAACAGATAGCTTCACGTCCGCGTGCGGAAGAGGGGGCGGAATATACAGAATTATTAGTCGAGTAAATCGCCATCACGAACGAAGACGGTGACGTGGTGGCGGCGACGGGAAGTAGGGTGGCATCGGTTGGAACTCCGGGGCTCGGCGACCCCTGTGGGTCTCCGCAGCGGTCTTATACACGCCCAATTTCCCGCCGTGCTCACTTTGACCTTCCTTGGCGAGCTACCACCGCGTCTACGTGGGTGGTCATCGGCTTTCTACTAGCCGACAATGGGCGCGCTGCTCTAGATTACCACCGTGATCGGCCAGCCACAACATTTTGGAGGCTGTAACCAACATCTTTTGCATAACTTTTTTCCTAATGCTGACGTTTCTTTTCTTTCTCTAACATGGGCGTGTGTAACGTAGTCGGGGGAGTGTTTGATTTTTTTTTTGTTCATATGTTTCTAACGCACGAAAAGCGGATTTACGAGGTTTTCACTTACCAGCTCTAAACTGGCTATATGTTTAGCAGCGTGATAAAATTAAGGAAATTAGACCGCACTCAGTGCGTCAAGAAAGTGCTCAGCATAGCTTTATTCTACATGTCGTAAATTAGGTCAGTGTCTTGCATAATCGAGACGAGAATACGTGGCAGACATTGCTCCTTGCAGAGGAAGCAGGGAGAGAAGAGAAATACCTAGTAGTTTCGATCTTCATGGCCCAGCAGAGGAACAGAACACAACTGTTCTAAATAGGAATCGAACTCGCCCCCATCTCGCATAGCTGCAGAGAGCCATTTCTTGGTTAGACTGCTGAGCACTGCTGGCTGACTTGCGATATAAGGTGACAAAGCGAAGTGCTGCAGAACCCGAAGTCGTCTCCGTGCGTGCGGTAAACTTGAGGTACTCAGGACAATTCGCGTTTGAAACCGTGAATCAACCGGTATGAAACCCGTGGGTTAGTAACCGATCATAAAAGGGTTTGAAACCGTCCATGAAAATGTTTGGAACCGAGCACGAAAGGGCCCCTCGCTCGCAATAGCAACATGTGCTACGGGAGTTGGGAAGCCCGGCAAGCAAACATGCCTCGAAAATCACAGATTTTTGTTGGATCCGCAGTAGCCAGTAGACGACGTATTAGAATACTTTATTAGAAGACAACGAATACACACAACACAGTTAACTGGGGGTTTATATACAGGCCACGGACTGTTCTAGAAAAAGGGTGGAGCCTAGATCAGTGTGGTCAAGGGTCTCGATCTCTGGGGTGGCTCCGTCCCCAACACCTCCCCCCTAAGATGGGCACTTCTAAGTGTACGATTTCTTCGAAGGGTCCATCTGATGTCGATCCGGTGCACGGCGATTCCTC
The DNA here is from genome assembly GCA_947396885.1 of Heligmosomoides polygyrus polygyrus. Taxonomy (NCBI): domain Eukaryota; kingdom Metazoa; phylum Nematoda; class Chromadorea; order Rhabditida; family Heligmosomidae; genus Heligmosomoides; species Heligmosomoides polygyrus. The sequence continues at coordinate 39,323,149 of OX377204.1, forward strand.
TGTGGGCGTTGTATCCGAACGTCCGTCGTTGTCGAGTCGCTAGGCACTGCTGAAGTCGACGATGAACTCAACGATGAAGTCGAAGAGGGTAAGAGTTCCGTCGTCGTCGGTTCGAGCATCAGGCACGATAGAAGCGGCAAGTCGGCGAGCTCCACGCAGTACGTTGAATCGTCGGAGTAGCGGGGACGCAGCTGCGATTGATGTCGATTGTCATGTCGTCTCCATGTTGATTGGCATGTCGTCTCCATGTTTGACTGTCGATTGCTTCATCGTAGAGCCTCCTTCCATGGCGTTTCAGTACACGCGCGTGTGATTGGTGAGGCGTTCCGCTGCGGTAGTCCGAAGCCCAGACAAGGTCACCGACATTAAACTCTTTCTGGCGTGCTCCATGATGGTGGTTGAATTGTTCTTCCATTTTGCCATTCCTATTGACTTCGGCGGAAGTAGCGGACGGCTTGAGTAGACTTAGATCGTCCGAATGGTCCTTCCAAGGAATGCCTCCGCCGTGGATTTCCCTTCTGGAGCCGATGGGCATGGGCTGCAGCGGTAGGTTAGTAAGAATTGTTGCAGCGCTTGCTAGGCATTTGTTTCTGTCCTGAGCTTTTGGAAGTTTCTTTTGAAGGTGTCGGCAATTCGCTCCGCTTGACCTGGACTGTGGGTGGAAAGGCGGAGACTTCATGTGACGAATTCCATTCCTGGTGCAAAAATCTTCGAAGTCTTTCGAAGTAAATTGCGGCCCATTGTCCGTCACGAAGATTTGCGTGTTGCCGAATTGGGCAAACAGGCAGCGCAATTCCCTGACCGTATTGCTGGTGGTAGTAGTTGACATCTCGACTATCTCGAGTCATTTGGAGTAGGCGTCCACGATGACGAGGTACATTTTACCATCCATTGGTCCGGCGAAATTCGCATGTACGCGCATCCACGGTTGGTTTTCAATCGGCCACGAGCACAGTGTAGTTTTTATCGGCTGTTTTGCAGTTTCCTGACAGCGAGTACATTTACGAACACAGGTTTCTATGTCCTTGTTGATGTTCGGCCAGTAGATGTATTTCCTGGCGAGCATCTTCATTCTTGCCATTCCTGGGTGTCCTTCATGGAGCTGCTGTAGCACGGTGTTGCTCAGGCGCTCAGGAATGGCGATGCGGTCTCCTACGAACACGCATCCTTCCTGTGTCGAAAGTGATCCGCGAAGGGGGACAAATCGACTGGTAACATTTTGCGGTTTCTTCGGCCATACTCCTGATTTGATGAATTCGAGAACATGTTTTAGTACTGATTCCTTGCCGGTTTCTTCAGCAATCCTTTTAGCGTCGACTGGGAGTTTCGACGTCGTGTTGGTAAAGATTGCAGCGGCGTCCATTTCGATTGTCGCGATAACCATGTCCTCTTCCGGTGTTGATTGCTCTGCGATGAGACGTGATAGAGCATCGGCTTGGCCGAAATTGGATGTGCTGGAGTACTCTATTGTGAAGTCGTAATTCTTCAACAAAAGAGCACAGCGTTGTAGTCGATTCGCCGTGTAGACGGGCACTCCTCTCTTCTTTCCAAATATGGCGAGTAGAGGCTTGTGGTCCGTCAACAGCTTGAAGTGGCGTCCACAGATGTAGCGGTGAAATTTCCGGACGGCGAAGGTGATAGCGAGAGCTTCCTTCTCCAGTTGACCGTAGTTCTTCTCGGCAGCTGTTAGGGAGCGGCAAGCGTGTTGAATTGCCTTCTCCGTTCCATCCGAAAAGCGGTGACTGCTCCAATCCCATACTCCTGATCGCCAGTTGTTGGATCCGCAGTAACCGGTACACGACGTATTACAATACTTTATTAGAAGACAACGAATACTCACAACACAGTGAAACTGGGGGTTTATATACAGGCCACGGACTGTTCTAGAAAAAGGGTGGAGCCTAGATCAGTGTGGTCAAGGGTATCGATCTCTGGGCTGGCTCCGTCCCCAACAATTTTGGAAGGGTGTAGTCCCAAAAATGAGTAAAATGGACCTGCATCAAATCTTACAGCGCTGTTAGAACCTAGAACGGAATCCGGCAATGTTAGGATATATCACGAATATAAAAATTCTCGAGGCTGGTGCTGTGGTATGCTGCAAGTCACGGCGAAATTTATTTGTAAGCAATTGTTAGTATTAAATGTTCGCTTCTCTGAAACCACCACTTCCGCTTCCTACTGTGCAGAAAGAGTGGCTCCATTTCTTACATGCTGCTGTGTTTTCGTTCTGCTTTCGATTTTCAAATTGAATTCCATTCGCCTCGAAGCCTAAATTCTGTTTTGCAGCTTGCAGCATACGCTTGACGGTGTCCCTTCACTTCTGCTCTACTTTTGCGCTCCATCGTTCATTTCGCTACTGCGCGGTTCCATCCGGAAGTTCCTGCTCATCGCTCCTTCTGATTTAGAGTGATTCTGTCACTAATATGTGCTGATGCCACGTGAGAACATCGACGAGGTGACCAGAGAGAACTGGAGTCGACGATTCTCGAAGACAGTGTTCGCCAGTCTGGTGCCGTTCCGTAAGGCGGTAACGAGCGACGAGAGCAAGTCACCAACTGCTCAGCTGAGGGCGCGACGACGTGCTAGCGCCGCTCCAGAGGTGCTGCTCACCACGACCACCGGTAGTCCCGAAATCAGCGCTGTGCATAAGCAGAGGCAGCGGCGACGGAGTGCCGACCGGATATACGCACTCAAGAGCAATCAGGTACACCCACTGCATTTCGTTTCAGGCTGCATGAAGCTATTGAGCAGCTCCACTCGACCGAATTTGTACTGTGGCGACAGCATGCGTGAATATTTGCTACCACTTTGCTGAAATGGCCCATTTTGTGGATTAGCTGGACTGGAGAATTAGAACATTCCTGCTCGAAGCTTGACCAACGCTAGTTCTTCAGTGTCAAATCTTGAAATCCTGGAATTTGGAAGATCCAGCTTACTTTTTCTGCGACGACCGCGCAATCCTGATGATCAATGATCTAAGTGATCGTTACCTGTTAGGTTTTCTAGTGAATAGCAAACAGATGGTTGGCAATCGCTAGAATCTTGCACTGATGGACTTCACTACCTATCAGTACCATTTATTTTGATATTACGCTATAACTATTTCTACTGTTTCATGGGGATTTATTTTTGAGAAGATTTGAAGCCAGAGAGCTTCAAAGCAGCTCTGTTTGACCAAATGTTAATAATTCTTAGTGCTTTATTCGTCTCTCATCGAGGGCAATAATCACGTCAAGTGAAGGAACACTGCAACTGCGAACAGTGGAGTCCGAGCAAGTGGTAAAACAGGTCAACATCTGTTCTTCGGCGGAATTATAGGAAATCCAGCTGCCTCACATTATACTTTACAGCCAGCGCTTCTGTGCGCGTCGGAAACAGATAAACGCATGCTTGCCAAAGGCATATCTCATCAGTCGCGATGACAAGCTCACGCAGTGATGATAGATGACCTGTGGTGGATAATAAAGGATGAAGGTCGGTGCTGGTCATTCCTTTTACGGACACGCCACGCACCCTACTTCTAAGAGATATCGTGGAGGCAATTTGAATGCATATTTGGCTTATGCGATGACCTATGACCGTTGAACAACTCGGTGTTCGATCCTTTCGAGACAAGTCTAGTACCTGTTCACCGACTTCGAAGGGATGGAAAGTTCGATTAGCCGGGGCGGGAAAACGGAACCAAGAACCTTGGACCGGAGTGCACGCGACAGTCGGCGCCTCCTCCGACTGCGCCACATGTAGAAGGCAAGAAAAGTATGTAGCATGAAAACAAAAATGCAAAAAGGAATTGCGCCTGACATCACGGGAGCACGTCACTAGAACAAACTCAAACAGATTGGTCTGAAAATTTCCGTTAAGTCATTAAGAAAGACTTTAACTAAAAACGCCGCTAATTCGCCAAATTCGTTAAATCGTCAACAGTGAAACCTTGTGGTTAGACCATGGAAGGAGGCTTATTTGATATAGGCAGGTGCTAAAGCCCCGAAAAGATCCGAAGCAGGGATGTGCGGAATTTCCGTCCGGTTTTCGGTCACTTTGTGTCCTTCCTTTCAATTTCATGTTCCGCTTGTTTGGACCGGAAGACGAAACGGAAGAGATTACTCACCCGCCATGAGTCAGAATTCAGTGTTGCCTATTTTGCATTGACTATTCACTTCTTGAATTTAAACAGAAGGCAGATTAAGAAAAGCGGCGGTGCATCACTTCCTTTACAGTTGTCTTCGAAAAGATGCTGGAACCCTGCTTTGATGTGGAGCAGAGTGATAACCAAATTAAATTCTTACTCGCTGGGAGGCAAGGCTCAGGCCAGATATTGTACTCCATGAAATGTTGCAGCGGCAAGACGCATAGCTCGTCAGCTCGAGTGTACATGTCCGAAAGGTGCACACACTGTTTAAGTGATCATGAAATTATTACCCACAGCCTGTTATTTACGCTTAAAGCGTGTCGAAGCAAGGATCTTGGCATACATTTCTCCGTTTTCTCATCCACTCCACTGCGTTGTCTGCATGGTGTGCGGTACAAAGCATTTTTTCTAATTACCTAAAATTACTCGTAAAACTTGATGCAAAACTATTGAATCGAGGAGCACCTAGGAACTGTAGATCTCTATCAGAAAGGGAGTTTCTCGGCTCAAATGAAGTGGGGATCCGTGAAAAGTGTGGACTCATGGATCTAGCCACGAATTAAGAGTCATCCGCTAGTCACCTTCGATCTCAATACTGAATCGTGTGCAAATCCTTAGAACGGAAGGGCTCGTTGCTGCTGGGACATCCCTTTCGAAACAACACTCTTCAGGAGTCGGTTAAGGTATCGCTTAAGTTCCTGTCTCGGTGTCGTGGGGTGGGTCTTGTTCGGAAAACTCTCAGTCGAAGCAAACTAAAAGTCGAGTCTCAGGAAACCGACCAAATAGTCCCCCAGAACAATGCGTCAGATAAAAGGACTGATGGAGGGTTCATTTACTCTTCAGGAGTCGGTTAAGGTATCGCTTAAGTCCTGTCTCGGTGTCGTGGGGTGGGTCTTGTTCGGAAAACTCTCAGTCGAAGCAAACTAAAAGTCGAGTCTCAGGAAACCGACCAAATAGTCCCCCAGAACAATGCGTCAGATAAAAGGACTGATGGAGGGTTCATTTACTCTTCAGGAGTCGGTTAAGGTATCGCTTAAGTTCCTGTCTCGGTGTCGTGGGGTGGGTCTTGTTCGGAAAACTCTCAGTCGAAGCAAACTAAAAGTTGAGTCGCAGGAAACCGACCAAATAGTCCCCAGAACACTTCGTCAGACCAAAGGACTGATGGAGGGTTCATTTAGTCTTCAGGAGTCGGTTAAGGTATCGCTTAAGTTCCTGTCTCGGTGTCGTGGGGTGGGTCTTGTTCGGAAAACTCTCACTCGAAGCAAACTAAAAGTCGAGTCTCAGGAAACCGACCAAATAGTCCTCTAGAACACTGCTTCAGACCAAAGGACTGATGGAGGATTGTTTACTCTTCGGAATCCTGACTATAATGCGCTCAGAAGCTATTATATGGTAGTAGGACGCTCCGACAGCTTAGGATCCTACCGTTACCCCTAATATACCACTCGGTAACTTTCCACTCAATACCGTCTTCTCTAGCAAATACGGATGTGATAATCTAGCATCCGCCATCAGCGCCGGTAATCCCGCCTCAGCCCTAGTTCTTGAGCACTCGGACAACTGGTACTCAATAAGCGGTGGGCGCGCCCCTTGCCCCGCCCCTTCGTATGGGCGGTGTGAAGAACACTGTTCCGCCAGGTACTCCGTTATAGCAACGCTGTAAAAGGTTTATGAGTGTTGGAGTCAGGAAACTACTTCGTCAATCGAAAAGCTATGCATCTCCACAACCCTAGGACTATTTTGAAGCATCAAGTTGGGTCAGAATTCTGTAAGTAATTTTTGATTGCTCACATTCCTTGCCAGGTGGATGATTCAGCAACATTGATTAAGCGTGAATATTCAAAATGGATGAGTTACGAAATCTCAACATACATATCTCATCGAAATATGTCGTTGCCCTTTTGCGCTTAAAATACTTCTTTTTACCTACAATAACCATTTTTGAGTCGTAGAGTAGATCCTGAATTAGGAAAAACTTCATTATCTTGCATCAGTGACAGCTGAAGTGCAATCCAATTAAGGCAGGATGAATTGCACCCGCTTTCTGTAGAGGTTCTTTAACGGCAGTATCCGTGATCCGAGGTGCGGGCACATCTGCGACCTCAGGATTCATCTCGTGATCCCTCTATACATAGCTTCTGCGTCTTCCAAAACCAAACAGGTATTGACGGAAGGATAATGCATTATACCCTCCATCCTCTGCCTGAAAAGAGAGTGTTCTTGCAACAACCCTGGTGAAGCAGTCGCCAGTGTATCGGAAACCGGAGAGCGTGGCGAGCTGTTCTTTCGTTTGTTTGTATGACTAAGACGGGTTTGTGTGGAGTCTTTGAGGGTGGTGCTGACAGACGCTTTGAAGAGCTGAGTCATGTCCTTTCCCATCGATCGTCATCCATACGAACCGCTGAAACCTGAAAGCTGGTGGGAACCCTTGAATTCCGCTTCTCACTCGATCGATGGCGCGACTTTTTACACTCTGACCAGCGATGTGCCGGAATCGACCGACTCGTGCATCATCCGGGCGTGATGCACTTCATCAGGCTCGAATGACGGCTTAGCCTTTATACCACCTTCTCCAGGCCATAAACCTCCTTTCTGGACTGGGAGATTAAGAGCGTCGACAATTAAAATGCTCTTGAATTAGATATTTCTTTCCTGTTGATTCTCTGCTTAAAATGTAGTCGTAGTACAATCGCTGCCAGCCTACTTTGGTGTAGGGCCAGCTTAAGGCCTACAATCGTCAACCAACTATGTTAAGGGAAATTCATACTAATACTTTTCTCATGCCTACAGCAGTAGTATGACCTTTCCATATCACATCCTGCACGATATTATATCATCAACTAGGTCGAGAATTTCCATTCTTGCATAATTCTGTAATGTTACTTATTCGCTTGCCACCTGATGAAAATCCCCACTGAATTGGTTCAAAGTTCCAATCCCGCACTGGAGACCATGCCTTCCATCCCTTGATGTGAATGGGTACTAGGCTTTTGAGAATGATAGCACGCTGCCTTGTCCATTCCTCAAACACAGCTAGAGAGCTAGTCTTCTCCAAAAGCAAAGAGATTCGGGATTGCCATTTGCTCGAGTCTTTTTTGCTATTGCAACGAATGCTTTTCTGCTATTCAACGAATGTACTTCCTCCAAGGTCTAGTGTAGTACTATTATGTGCAGTAGTATTCTCACTGGTAGGTGCTCTACACTACTCTACCTCGCGCAAGAATAACATCTTTATCGTCCTTGACCATCCTAGGCCGTCATACATTTTCAAACCTTTTCTTTGCTGGAAATGATACGCTGTTCGTCTTCCCATTCTAACAAGAAACGAATGCGTGAATTGACTTCTGCAGCTGAAAATGTTGATTGACCGACCACCCTTACCTGCCGCTTTATGAGATCTCTCGCCTGGCTGAATTACAGGACGAGATGAAAACCAGGGATGTGCGGAATTTCCGTTCCTGTGTTCCGAATTCCGGTTTCCGGCCATTTGGGCTCTTTCGTTCCGTTCCGTGCTTCGCCCGTTTTGGGCCGGAGGCGTAAACGAAAATGGGCACTGTTCCACACTGGTTTCTATTGAACACAGTCAGCTTATCAATTAAAAAGAGCTCTCCTTCAATTGTGAGAGAAATAATGTTGATAACTCCAGTATTAAAATTCTTGAAATTGGTTAGACTACAAAAAAAACACTCAAAATGGTAAAGTGCAGGGCAAAATTAGTGTGCCACAAAGGCTATGCATGCATTGTATGCAAAGAAAATGCTCTCAACATTTGAATGATCATTAAATTCTTGATGCACTAGTTACAACTAGCTCACAAAAACTTTGTAAGCACATCGCGCAGTATCATAAGACAAAGGGTTCAGTGAAGGTTGTGCCATTCGGTTGTCTGCTCCAAGATTACATCAGTGTTCCTGATCAAAGGTTCAAATTTCAATTTTTAATTTCGTTAGGTGTGATACTCATCCATAGGGAGTTATGCGATTCATTTCTCAATGAAGCAACACGAATATATCTACCTAAGCTATTATTTTGATTGACTAGGGTGACTTATTGAACTCTGAAATAAATCTATTGCTTCGAGAACCATCTAGGAACTGTCCAGCTGTGTCACCTTGGGGGTGGGGGTTCCAGGCTGGCAAAGGCTGAATATTCCTGTGGAAGTGTGGACCCACCATGACTAATCAGTCATCCAGTTATCGTCGATCCCAGAATGGATCCTGAGTACTAGTTTGGTGAGTACAATGTAACTGCTAATGTTGAATATGCAGATATTGTGCAGCCACCACGTCATTCATGATGCCACAGGTTTCCAAAAATGTTGAGAGGAATCTCTTTCCTGGTCGGAAAATGATCTAGGTGGGTACTCCAGTTATAGACCTTACCCGAGTCAGTTTTTTTCTCAGTGCGGATCTGTAAGTAACCTCAAGTAGTTAAATCGATTAGGTCTACCGTTCAAAAAATATCAGCATCAAAAATGTCAGCGAAAAACTCGTCGGAGGAACTAAATATGGAAAGACTGCATGCTGAAGTAGTGAAGAATAGTGAAATACGCCCCTGAATTTGTTTTCGTTGATTGCTCAGCTATAGCTAAAAGGTTATCAATGCAATATTATAAATTCTTGCTTCGCTATGTTATGTTATGATGAGGATGAGCATTAATATGGGGAAGATTCTGCTGCTCGCCAAGTTCTGAGCAAGAAAAGGTGCAATAGAAGCCGCTTCTGACCCCGTTTCAGATGCACTTTTGAAAAAAATGGCGAACATGTGTCATTTCCGTTTCCGCGTTTCGTATTCCGGTTTCCGACCACTTTTGAGCGTTTCCGTTCCGTGTTTCGTCTTCCGCTTTTTCCAGAAAAATTTCCGCACATCCCTGATGAAAACGCTCTCCTCTCAGCTGCTCAGCGACTTTTACAAAGTGGTAACTCCAAGCCATAGAGGCAGAGCGAGCAATCTGACTTGTCCTATTATCTATCTCAACACTAAATCAGAATCTTACCTCGTGAATTATTTACATCACGTTATATCAGCTTCATCATTCCGGGGTCGGTGAATGGGTACCGGACTTGCTGACAAGGATAAACCACAGTTTTGTCATCGACTGGCCACAGCAAGTCATTGTATTGCCAAATACGCATTCAAATCGCTTTCACTACATCCTATACAAGTATAGCAGATTGCTTGGCGCTTCGCGAAAAGGATTGAACAACGCCGTCGTTTACCCCTCTAGGCTTTACATTACCCAGCGTGAAGATACATACGTGATAGCACAGTCGCAGTCGGCGCCGAGCAGTGTGCTCTCTACTAATCGAGGTTCCTGATTCCAGCCCCGCCCATGCCAACCAAGCCTTTCTTCCTTTCACGGTCGCTTAGTTGAAGCCACACTTATCTGATTGGAATAAAACATTGATTTATCCATCGTTTGGCTGCCGCAACTCGTCTATGTCAAATACGCGCACAAACTGCCTCCCCGAGATCCCGCAGAATTAGAAAGCGTGACACATTCCAAAAAGACACTGATAAACTCAACAACTATTCTTTATCCTACCTTTTTAAGTTACTTAAACATTGATTGCTACGTGCGTGCCGCAGTCGGCAGAAGTATTGGCTCTCACATACATTCCAAATCCATCGCTCGTTTTGCCTCCAAGCCAACCCAGTCTTCCGTAGAATTGTTTGCGCATTCCAGTTTCAGTTTGATTACAGCCGAGCTTTATCCTTAATCTTCACGACTTTTGAAGCTGCTTGAGCCTAAATTACAAGTCATCATGCCACTTTTGCGCAGCTCCCATGCAAACCGCCTGCTTGGCATGTGTTAGATCAGTGAGTCGGCTTGCCATCAGTGTAATGCCATGGCAAACTCTGCTTCTCAGGCACTTATCACAACGGCTCCCCTTCCTTCTGTCTGGTCGGAATCGCATCGCATCTTACATTATCACAGCCGTCGGAGCTCAGTTGTCTATTAGGGAATTATTCGCTCCTCGTCAATCGACAACATCACCACGCTCGATGTTTGATGTCGGTCTGAACTTCTGCTCAGTAATTTTGTACCGCTGTAAATCCACCCTTACGTATCATTTTGGGGAATTCACATTCCTACGCTTCTCACTGTTACAAAAACTGTTCCCATGGGAAGCTGACGTCAGTGCATTTCTGCTAAAAGTGCATTAGTGTTGAATTAAAATAACCTATTCACGTTCAGTATGAGTCAGTGAACAATAGTTACCACCTTTTCTATGCCGTCATTCGATTTCTTCATTACCTCTCACTCCAAGCGAATGATGGGAAAATTTTCAAGGCGTTTTCCAAATGTCATGATGGACTCCCAATAGTGCACTAATTTGGCTATCTGTGTGTTAGCGCCTAATAAAACATTCACTACTGTATTCGGATACTACAGTAGGTATGTAAAGCGGAGAGCAGCGCGAACCAAAACCGATATTTCCATTTTCAGGTCGTCTTTCGTCATATGTTTCCTTCTCAAATCATTACAATCTGCTACCAATGCCAATTTAAGGGTCACATCAGAGTAACAGCACAGCTCTAGCAGGTCAACCGGAAAGCAGTTCGGCCTGGTTTTCGCTTTCCCAGCTTTTTCATTTCAGTCAGCGGCACAATTAACCTGTGATAGTCATGCGTCTGGATATCACTCTCTTGCTCTCCGTGCTGGGTGCACATTCTCCAATGTTTCCGGAGTTACGCCACAAGGAATTCAACTCGTACTATTTAACGTCCTCTTAAAGGTGAAAGTGAGACTGGAACAGTACGCTGGGAAGGGCACCATCAGCCATGCAGAGAGGCTTTCTTGAAAGAGGCATCTGGTTTTAATTGTGCGAGTGCTCCCTTTTGACAAGTAGTTGGAAATCGATCCACTTGCCGTTCTTGCAACAAAAAAATGAATGTCCGACTCATCCCCATCACCAGCTTATAGGAGTGTGGAAACACTGGAAACAACGTGCCTGGTCGGGAGGAGTCAGCTGATGAAGGATCTATCGAGCGAAAAGCTTCCTTGATCAAGCAGAATGAATGCTCCTGAGACAGCGTAGCGGATGCGGTCGAAGAATCTCTTCTATTTCCCTAACATTGGCTACGGAGTTCCTAAAGTAGCGTTACAGCTTCTTATTGGCCACCACCTCCGATCGTTCGAGTCACCCAGGAATGTGGAGATCCATAGATCTCCTGAAGCGAGAGAACCACTGCTCGTTGTGATGTGACTGCTGTCGGTGAAGTACTGCTACCCTGACAACGTTCGCATATGGTAGTTTGGAGTGGACGGTTATCCATTACTGAGAGAAAAACAACCATATAACGAGCAGGCAGCTCTCCTGTGCTGTGGTGCATTTGGGAGAGAGGTGATTCATCGACATGTATAGGGACCATAATATTGTGTTGTTCTGATGGGATAACTGCACTTCTAGTGAAAGGTCCTATTATTTGCTGACCGATCTACGTATGCGCTAAACCACGGAGTTACTTCAACGAATGCAAATGGAGAGGTTTTTGTGGGTGGCTTACTCGAACTGCATGCGTTGGCTTACGGATAGTGTTCGATGTAAATGAATGTGCTTTTAAATATCTACTGCACCTCGGCGACGGTCTGGTACAGGGATGCGCAGATTAACCGCTAACCATTACCGGGTTTCTGGGGCTTTGCCTATCCATTTTGTTGCTCGTTATGCAGTGTGATAGCGAACAACTCTGCTACTTCTTTAACACATTCGCGACGGTGCCACTCATCAATAGGCTATTCTTCTGTGCCTTCCAGGTTTGTTGTAAAATTATTTATTACTACGGCCGACTCAGACTTGCTCCATGGTGGCCAGCTGAGTCGGTCTTCTTGCGCTGGCGGAGTATCGGCCTTGAAGAAGACGAGTTAGTCGAAACGTCGGCGGTAGTAATAAATAATTTTACAACAAGCCTGGAAGGCACAGAAGAATAGCTTATTGATAAGATAATGCCCAGGTTTCAAGAACGTCGAACTTGGAGGATACTAAATGAGGTGTCCACTCATTTGAATGGACGAAGATGCTTTTGGGAATAACTTCCTTAATTGATGTTCTTGTTCAGTATTCTCCTCAAATTCGCAAATTATGGTAGCAAGTCAATGTTCGGCTTGCGAATGCATACAAATGGTCTGCTTCCTCGTAACAAACAAGGCAAGAACTTTTCCCATTACTGAAAGCGCACATACTTCGAGACGAGAATTAATGCACAAACTTCATATGAAACATGAATTGAACACTTGAATGAAACAACCTAGGCTCTGACTGATTATGACAATAAACAGACATTCAACACTTCCTATCATTGGATACCACCTCAAGCAAACATGTTTTTCACAACTGGAGCAGCGCGTATGGACTCTCCTTTCTTCTTGGCAATATCTCTTCCCAGGCTATGCTCAGTTTATTATAGCAACCTCTGCAGTTCTTCTGGGCTTTTCTTAAGTCGGCAGTAACGTTCTCTAACGCTGTTTTTTGTCGTTGTTGTTGTTTTTTGTGGGGGTTCACACAAATGAGGGGACACACGCGCGTACCAAAAAAGCAGCCGGCCGTCGCGCGCAGTGGACGCGAAAGCTCTCTCTTCGTGAATGTGTTAATATACTGCGAGGTGGTGAAAATTCATGTATAAGTTCTAAATAATCGCAGAAGTGGTCGTGAACGACGACTATTGACCCTAAAATTTAGAAAGTTCATATTTGTCTGTAGAGCACACGAAACCGGCTTTTCCATCGCCCGGCAACTGAAAGGTATTGTGTGGGCCAAATGCGCATTTAAAGAGCCTCCAAAAGAAGGATGCCTGGCGCGTTCCACGAAGGGAAGGATTAGCACCGTTCTTTATCCTAAACCTTCATTGTAACGCGAAAGAGTTGATTGGATTTGGCGATGGTATTCCTTCAGTGAAACGTTTCGCAAGCCGTTAAAAAAGATTCTAAAGCTTGATAACATGTTCTAGCAAGAGAAATGTGTAAATTCAATACGGATAAAGTCAATTCTTGAGTCATATTTGTAGGAACAACTTCCCTTTTCCTTCCATCGACAGTGGAACTGTACGTATTTCTGTTTCAATACGGCCTTCTTTCTAAACAACGCCAATGGGTTAAATCTCATAAATAATTGAAAACTAACCCTACACCCATGGTGCGTTTTAGGACGCAAAATGTATTTATATCTGTCTCGATATACAGGGACCGAATTCATCAACGACTTACAGCAATTTAACAGAGAAAATGCAGCCGAGATCCCTGATAACGCTGCGAAATGTTTCACCATATCGCTTGATGAGGCGCGGTATCAGGGATTTCGGCTGTATTTTCTCTGTTAAATTGCTGTAAGTCGTTGATGAATACGGCCCCAGGTTGTCCGAACTTTTTTCTACCAGGCAGTGGGAATTGATAGATCAGTCGACGATAGGACCGTAGTCACGATCACTATCACCACCACCACCACATATGCATAAAACAGTTTCTCGGTGACGTCCGGTTAATGTGTGAACGCCTCAGCGTATCTTGCGCGGACCAGACTTTGGTTCAATGGGGGCGGATGCCTTTCAACGTCGAGATTCAGGAGACGTGCCGAAGACGTTGTCCAACGTGCATAGAGATTCAGAAGTCTAAAGGGAATCACTAAGGGGGGGGGGCAGTAAAGGAGACCTGTAAGAGGAAAGAGGGGACCAGTAAAGGGGTGGACCAGTAAAGGGGGACCAGCAAGACCGTAACGAGTAAAGGGTGACCTGTTGGGGGCAGCTATGTAGTAAGGGGTGGACCAGTAAAGGGGGACCGGTAATTGGGGGGAGGCAGTAAGGGGGAGGATCAGTAGAGGGATGTACTAATAAAATAGACCAGTAAGGGGGAAATGTCGTCGTCGTTGTGGGTCGGGATTCAGAAGACGGCCAATCTATTATATCGATCGATTTCATCGATTTTCTGTCGGATATAACCGATCAATGTGAGAGTTACGTGATTATGATCGCCGTCGGAGGGACTTCACTGCAGATGGAGGGCAATCAATATCGATCGATATTATCGATTTCCTTTTCTCCCAGATTTAACCGATTGGTTTGGGAGACACGCGGGCGTTATGGCCGACGGAAGCGCTTCACAGCAGCAGGGAAGTTTCGTTCGGGATAGTTGACCATTTGAGGTAGGAATCAATCGAGGAAGATGGCCAGTGAACAGGATTCACAGCAACAACAACAAAAAACTAACACTAAAACGTAGAGGGGACACCCTACCTGTTATGCTTTTAACAGCGGTCGTTGTGGCCGCTACATAGGCCGGCTGACTGACGATTGAAGATTAATGTTGGAATGTGGCAGGTTTTTCTATCTGGGTTTGGCCTCTGCATTCGCATGGAGTGGACAGTCGACAGAAAACCCACTGTTTTCTACCCTAACCATATAGACTTCGTTGCAACCCATCTTTCCGAGCGGATTAAAGATTTGGTTTTTATGGGGTGAATCGACTTAAAGTTAACTCAGAGAGCACAAACGGAGAGTTACACTTATGGACTGCATCAAATGAGCTCTCAAAATCCCTTAAATTGTCACTAACGTTTTGCCTTCACTGTATTTTGAGAACTCGGTGTTGAAAATGATAAAAGTAGCTTTTATTTCATTATGCTAGCCATAGGTTTCTAGTTCGTTCTTGGAAATAATTTTCGCGTCAAATTATCCGCTATCTAGATTTTAAAATTTTACTGCTCACCCTGATCCAAAAACTGTTGGATTTTAAGCGTTATGTCTCGCACTTGTGCAACAGGATTCAAGGGTTGAAAATTATTCACGTTCAAATAACCACTATTTTCTACCCTAGGGAAAGGGTCTATTTAGGTTTGAGTCGAACACATCGTTGAGTCGTGCATTGGTGACCCTTACAAGGCGTTGATCTCCTTTCCGTGTTCCCTTCTTGCACAGTGTCAATTCCTGTTCTTCCTGTGACTAAATGTGCTCAACTTGTTTCGTTGGCGTCGAAAATACCCGGCTTCGTTGCGAGCTTGAGAACTGCCACCCTTGGTATTCCTAATGTTGTCATCTCCATTAGAGCACATTGTACCCAAAGAGTGGAAGGTTATATGAATCCAGTGAACTCCGCAGTTTTCAATTGACAGCTGTGATCCTTGTCTTTGGACAACCTCTCCTAACAGTGCGCTCGATTAGGAAATTGGGTCATTCACCTCTAATTTTCGGTTATGCGGGTGACCACGAGGCGGTCGGTGATACACGAAGATGGTTTGAACTTCGTTTTTTATTGGATTCAAGAAACAGACGTTCTTTCAAGAGTGCATTCTCCTCGATGCCTTTCAGGAAACTACTGCACACAGATGCCTTTGTTTAGTTCAGACTTTTATGAATATCAGAATCGGTTCTTATTGTAAGGATAGTAGTGACATCCCACTAGCGGATGTCTACAAAAGGAGAAGCAGATTATGGTGAAAGTGCTGGCCATTCTAAGACTGCCCGATGCCTTTCCACGTGGGGTTTCCGATTGCGGGTTTGCTTTAATTCGTTTCAGAGGTTCACCAATAGCTAAGGCATGGATGCATGTGAAACTAGCGTGAATTTTGGCGACCAGGGGACCTTCTTCTCTGGAGACCCTCTTCCCTTCGTTCTTACAAGTGAGCAGTAAGTGATTCGTTTTTAGGATGCTTGCCTTCGGCAAACCGGCTTGCACTGAGCTCTTATGTCCCATCTGCTACTAGGTTACACTACATGCCACTCATTCCTGGCTAGAGTGTACGACGCATTTTTCTGCTCGTTTTTCTTACTCGCTACAATGGCCCTCCAGATCAAGATTTCCGGACTTCTCCTGTTATTCCGAACCTTCGCATGACAGACAACTCGCTGAAGACAGCTTGCGTTCCGCATTTTCTGCAACGACGACCGAGGCTATCGATCACGTTGGCGTCTTAACGCAGAGATCCGCTGAAGAGCAGCACCAACAGTAGGGAGGTGTCCAGAGCAGTCGCCCTGTTCCACGTTCTTGATGGCCAGAAAGTTTTATATCGGTTCCTCACCGTTATTGCGGGGAGGAGGTCTGGTAGCTACGATAGGGCTCGAACCCTTGTTCCGGCTACAAATGAACCCTGCTTGAAAAGCTGTTTTTTGCAAGGGCTAGTAGAGACTGATATTATAGTCACCGTGCGATTACATTGTAAGGCTAAACACATCCACTTCTACATACATGGCTAGCCGTAGTGCTTTATCACTTCGAGACCGAATCTCCTCGAGATCTCACTTTTGTCGAGTTCTCTGCACTAAACCTACAGTGACTTGAAAACATATTGGTTGACTTAAGCTAACCCGACGAGTGGTATACGTTCAAAGCCATCCACTGGCATAGAAAAACGTCGCGAGTGCAGTGCAATGCTCTATATTTTGGTTTCCAACAGTTTTGGGGCCCTTTCGCTTCACCCTTTTCTCTCCGCTCTTTTTTTTTTTGTTGAAAGACAGAAGAGGAACTGTCAAGCCCACTTTCACTAATTACCTGTGAAGGGCGCACATTGAGTCCTATCCATCTGCGACTCTAAAAAATGGCCTCAGTGTGTCTGTGTCGCTTCGGAGCACTTCAGCTTCACTAGGGAGATCAACGAACTTCCCGTGGAGTTTTTCAACGTGACCTATTGAGGGCTGTAGGGCACTGTCTGTAGAGCACCGTAATCGTTTTCAAATTCCTGTGGGCGTGTGGGTACGTCAAAAAATACGAAGAACTGCGTCACTTCAGTGCGGGCTGATAGGACAAACGTGACCACGGAGTAACCTTGGCGAGCTCAGAAATTAACCTGCAGAGGATTTGGAGCTTCAATTATTGTCAGCTCATAGCACAGTGTTATAACTTCCTAGGTTCCC
Organism: Heligmosomoides polygyrus polygyrus; assembly: GCA_947396885.1. Lineage (NCBI taxonomy): Eukaryota > Metazoa > Nematoda > Chromadorea > Rhabditida > Heligmosomidae > Heligmosomoides > Heligmosomoides polygyrus. Next base: position 39,340,121 of record OX377204.1, read on the forward strand.
AAAATGAAGTTGCAGACTTCAGATGACTCGCAACCACATGATGCTCGATTGGCTGAGCAAGTGTGAACATCGATGCGAACTTGCCGGAGAGGGGTCAAGGGTTCATTTCAAGGACTTGCGGATCGCTGGGTGGACTCCTTCCGTTTTTGCAAATAAGGAGAGCTTTTAGGGTTTGCTAGTGTATCACATTCGTTTCCTAACCCGATTTGATAACTGATGTGAGATTGGGAAAACTTGAATTTGAGAATTTTTGTCGCGTGAGGTTACCGTCGCGCAACCAACAAACCACGATTGTCTCGCTAGGGAAGCTTCCGTTGGATGCTGTCCTTATGTAGGCCCTCTGTAATGTTCTGTATTAGTTCTGGACGTGTTTCTCTTCGTAACTCATTTGAGAACAGGATCAATAGGTAATGCTTTGATCCACCATCAGGCCCTGCTCATCGTTCTTCGAATCCGTATAGAGATCGCTCTTCTCGCAACCTTTACTCGCCAGACTGTTTTTACCGTCAACTTTGCGTGTATCGAAATAAATTAATATAATACAGCAATATAACTTTCAGAAAACACAGAACATCACAGCATAGTTTGGCATTTTGAGGAAACTCTTTTCGAGCGAAAGCTATTTCTTTTATCATTTGGTTCATTCTTCCCGTTCTTTACGAGTCTATTTCCAATGATTCACTCGAAATGATAGGCTTCTAGAGGTTCATCATTCACTGACAGAATAGATAAATCCCCCATATATATACATAAATATCCACAACATCTACCATAATTCATTACAAGAGCCAAATACGCTCAAGCTGCCGCGTTCCAGAAGGAGATCAGCTGGTAGTGGTGTGCCTCCTTCCACTGTTTCCGTCGCCATGATCGCTTCGTCGTTCCTCTGGCGGTTCCCGTTCGTCTCCTCGGAGAGGCCGGGTGCGGCTACCGTCAGTGGGCCGGCCAGCCGCGCTGTCCCTTCGGTGCGACGGGACGGACGACTGCGGTCGTGGTGCAGCTGCGCGGACACCACCTACAGCGGTGTGGCCGCGCCCGTCCCTGGCTGCAGCCAGCCGCTCCTCAGCCTCCCCCCCCCCCCCCCCCCCCAGTCCCCGCGAGCTTGGGAACCTTGAGCGCGACCCAAGGTGTGCGTCCACGGCGGCGGAGGCGCTGCCCGTGCGGAGCGGCAGACGACGGAGGGGGCGGAGAGCGTGGCGGAGGCAGCGCGCGCGGACGGGAGGACGCAGGGCGGCCGGCGGGCAGGGACGCAGAGCGGGGCACTGGCGGGCGAGGGCGGCGACGCGCAGGGTCGCGGAGGGAGCGCGCGCGCGGCGGAGGGGGCGGGCGGCGCGACGCCGACAACAATCGGGAAGGCCGCGCGCCGCCGCCGCCCGGCAACCCGCGCCCGTATCGACGACGCCCAGAGCGGACTCCGCGGGGCGAATTTGTCCCCACGGGCCTCTCTGTGTGCTCAGGCCTGACCGGGCCGTTCCCGGCAGCGCCGTCCGGGCTGTAGCTGAGCGAGCAGTACGGTCCGCCTCACTGACTCGCCGCCGCCGCCTCTCTTCCCTCCTGCGCCCGCAGCTGCTTCCGAATTACTCCTCGCCGCGATCCCAGTGTTTGGCCAATCATCGGGGAGTTCAGGTGTTTGACAAGAAAATCTCTCTCGTGGGTTAGAGGCTCTAAATTGCATTTTCAATGTCGTTAAAGCTCAACTTTGAACAGTGATAGGTGCTAGTTGGAAGTGACGCATCTTAACGATACCGCAGAAGCTGTACGGGTTCAGTGAAGTCATATATCGAACGCACTCATTCCATAGAAAGTAGCTGCATTAGCCAAATCAGAATAATTTATGTAACAATGGCTGACGCTCAAATCCAAACGCCTGCAAGTAATTGAGGCGCGAAATGGTGTCCTATTCGTAGTACAAGCCTCATATCATATTAAGGAAACTAGTTGATTTCAGCCCTCTTGGCCCATTTTCCCATCTAGTTCTGTTTGATTGATCTTCACTTGTTCATCGACTAAGAAATCCACACCCTTGTCTCTTCTATGTTGTCTACACATTGGCCAGTACACACTGCTGCTACCTAGCAAATTTGCTTGGATAAGGAACTACCCTCAGAGTGCTTCTCCCTAACTAGGGATTTGGCAATTGCACCTATCCAGGCAGTCAAGCTGGCGCAGTTTGCTTATATCGGAGTGTTATTGCTTACTGTGATTCTCTTCGCTGCGAAATCTTTAACCCATTGACGACCGCGCGGGTCTACTTCGACGCGCAGCTTCTCGGTCGCGTGGGACCGCGCGGGCCGATTTCGGCCCGCGGTTTAGGAACTGTTCGCTGCGCCCCATTTCTCGATTTTTCACCGCTTACGACTGTTCATTAGACATGTTGGATCCTGCCGATGCTTACCTGCACAGTGTTCCGAGAGTCATTTCTAACGAAAGCTTTGATTTTAAAAAAATCAACACTACCCACTATTCAAGCTTCACAAAAATCGATACCATTCACATACAGCTAGTCACATTTCTTGTAAAAATTTTGAAAACAATCTGAACAAAAATTGCAAACACTTGCTAGATCGTGTGGTCACCTCCTCGCATGATTCGTAGCGAACGTGCACCCTTTTTGTTTGCAGACCTCCATATAGCAGCAAAAACATGCTCTAGGGTCTGCTTTCGAACCTGTTCTGGCCTTCTCCATTATTTGAATAACCCATTAGGAGAGAGAGTTTCATTTGGAATATCGTGAAGCAGTCACTTCACGAGATTGGCGCGTCCGTGCGGTCCTTTCGCGCGGTCCCATGCGATAGACACGCGATTTCACGCGCGGTCGTCCATGGGTTAAGACGCGCCCCCTCCCAACTAGGATTGCACCCAGTGGAGCAGATATTCTCGACCTGCGGAACCAACTGCTAACTAAAATTTCATAGTCACCTTTTCGGTGCGACCGCCTTCCTGAGAGCTTGAAGATAAAGAGTATTTGGAGAACATGAAGTTGATTGGCTGGTCACACTTCCGTCTCACTCTATCAGTTGGCTTTTTAGAATGCGGTGGGTGCAAGTCTAGACAGCGAACTCCGCCTGGATCTTTTATATCTGGAGAAGGCGAAACGTCGGCCTCCCAGCAGCCTTAAACAAAGCAAACATAGCTGTCCTACCTATACGAGGCTAGTGTGGACGTGCTTAGCGTTCCAACTAAAAATCGTTTGAAGGAATTCGCTGAGTGTCACGAAGTGGCATTGCATTTGACTCTCTCTACTTTTGCACCCTGCGGTGATTTGAAGTCGACCTTCATCTTCACTGACTGCTCCTGTCTTTTCAGTCCCTAAAAAAGGCAGTTGCGCCGAAATGCAGGCCGAGTAGGCTTTTGTCAACATCCTTGATTCTACGGCTCGATGTCTATCATGATCAGTTGTGTTCCTAATTGAAATGAAGCGATACAGCGTCATTTTGAGTCTTGTCCGTATCATGTGCCCCGTGTGCATTGTTCTGTTGTCTCCACTCAGTTGGATCCATGTGTTTCAGCAAAACTTGACAGATCTCAAATCGGTTCAGAAATCGATTCGTCCTGGATAATTTTCAGAACCAAGCGACTATCTGGTTACAGTGCTGGAGTTGCTAGCAAAATAGTCAATGCTGCGGATCTCCCTTCAACTGCCTGTGTTTGCCTGTGCGCGCTGACTGTACATTCATTGTGAGTCATCAGCCCCGAAACTAGATCGGTTCGCTAGTTCGTCACTTTAGCGAGGGGAGCTGTTAGGTCGTATTCTGAGGAGCTGAAAGTTCTCGAAATCCTGCAGTACCATGTGTATGGATAAGAGATTCCCACCACTGCGTGCTTCGCATGTTGTGTCATTTGTGCAGTTGAGAAATGAGGTGTCTCTCTGCATGTCCCATTCTCTGGTTCTGAATTCATCATTTCGTCCAGGGTAAACGGTGTAGTTGGCCATTCTTTACTAGAAAAACTGATGCGTAAACATCGTTACTTATTGTTAGGTTTTCCTAGGTGAACTGCATGTTGAAATCCACCCAGTATCGGCAGGTGGATAGTGTACGGTTAGCTCGACTAAAACAATGCAACACAAAAAATCTGGCACTGGTAGTTTGGGGTCACCTTATAAAGTGTCAGTAACAGGGAAAAAAGAAAGAAAAGGAGGCACACTAATAGTAAGGAAACAAATGAACAATGCTATAGCTGATATAGCTAATGCCGTGGCAATTGCCTTCGTCCTGGAGTTCCTTCCCTTGCTCAACGCAGAAGCAAATAAAATTCAGATATGTAATCGAAAAGAAGGGTTAAGAGTGCAATAACATTAGCTGTATGCTGTAGCAGTGTACCACGGCACGCTATGGTGACCCCTCCCGCAACTAATAGTGGCGAAAATCTTACATAAATTTACAATGTAATAGTGCTGTCTACTATCTGACCGTGCCTGCTATCTAAAGTTGTTTCTCAAGGCGAATCTGAACCTATGTACGGCCTCCATCTGTGGTTCCACCTTTCGGAATCGTTGCCTTGTATTACTCTTCTAAATGGAGATGCGATCCTTGTTTCTTTTTCTTCAGCTAAAGTGTGTTGTTGGAGTTATACAGATGTGCCGGCAAAGTGTTAGTCTTGGCCATCTATATCGATTGCCGTGTGTAACACTGGTATAGTGTCCTTTCCTACGAGAGGAAGAACCAATTATAAGAAACAACGGATTGCAATGTTGCAATGGGGTATTCCTCTGCTTCAAGCTCCGTAAAGCGACTGGGAGTCGGCTTGAGGGCCATGGGTGCCATTTTGCATGGGAATGCCATTTCATGAGACAGTATTGTTCGTATTTTCTTCTTTAGCGAATGCGCTTCTCGATATTCGGTTTTTTCGTACGAAGAGCTTTTTATGTCTTTGTCTTTCCTATTTCATAGTTGTTTAACGTTGCACACGCATACTCTCTTCTATCTTTATTTTCATCTAGAGAGGCACATTAACATGAGCGTGGAATGAATTAGCAGAAATCAAACCTAGAAACAAATTTCTAAGAACTTTGAACATACACATGCTCTGGTGAGAAAAAAAACATTTAAGTCTATGAAGATTTGTTTAGAAAACTTCATGGGTTAGCACTGGTCTTTAATGTAAAGTCGCCTTGTTAGAAATGCGAGAGCTTTGTAAAGTTTTCTTCGCTGCTTTTCCTGAGCACAGGCTTGCCCATGCAACACATAGGGGGAAGTGTTGTCATCGATTCTGCTGCCTGACGACACATTGGGATGATTCAGACCAAACCTGTGGTGTGATCGATTTTTTCTCGATAAGATAGATTGCTCTTGAATAGGGTTCTTTTCGCCCTCCTGGAAGCCGTACAACTCGATGCTACTGATGTATTAATGATGGAGGTGAGCGTATCGCCACCATCAATACAACCTACTTTCAGTTATCTCATCAGCTATTTTTATGCGACCTGGCTTCGACGGAAACAGTCTAGATATTTCCGAGAAATTCTTTGAAATACTGTTTGATCACTCGGAGTGAAGCTGGAGCAAAGTGGGGCCTATAGCCAGTTCGTGGAAGGAGTCGGGTGACAAGCAGTCGCTCATCCCTGTGAGGCAGAGCCTTCGAGTGTCGTAGGAGGGCCCCGTAACATGAGGTCAACGAACTGGTCGGATCCCGGCGACCAACGAACGACCACCGTTTCTTGCGTACCCGCTCCACTCTGCTCTTCTTTCTATTAGTGTGGAAGTTCCGAGACGCGATTCGAAATGCAGTGAGATTCGGTGTGCTGTGATGCTGGGTTCACGTGCCGGGATCGTGACAGTCACGTCGACCTATGCGCCCCTCGACACGCAGCCCTCTGCCCTGTTCCACTGCAGGGGTTTTTCGGACCTCCTAAGGCTTTCTAGTGCACTGCTGCGTGATGGCCTGAAACATCAGTAATCCTTCCTGCTTTAGCTCCACGGTATGAGATGCATTAGTCCAGAAGTGAAGAAATATTATGCGCGTATCACTATTTCACTGGTTTTTGGCGGTACTTTGATAAATTTAATTGTTGACTAGCTGTCACGAACATTCATAATCATAAGCTAATTCAGTCGTAAATGCAACACGAATGATTTAGTTCTTTCGAAGACTTTTGCGTTTTTTTTTCCTACCATTAGAGGTAACTGAGTGTTTGTCAGATGTCGACGTCGATATCATGCATAAGTTTACAACTCGACTGATAGACGTTTGACGAGCAGGTGTCACTGATTCACCGACTTTAGCGATTGCGTCCAGCTATGTAACATCGTAGCAGAGTGAAAGCCTCTTGAGGGCCATGCTGGACACATCTGTACCGCGGTACTTATCATCATATATACATAGCAGTGGTGTGCGCTCTTTCGTCCAGCAGTTTCCGCGTTGATATCAGTAGGCGGCCATCCTCATATCAGTTGTGATTGACGAAAGAACGATAGGAGGATATCGTGGTCGTTACATTTGATCAACCATAGGAGGTGGTTTAAAAAGGTTTCCAGACAGTGAAGAAAGAAACAAGAATGTCACGGGGATTACGTATCCAACCTGTGTGGAAACGGTAGCGTTTCTTGTAGTTTCTAATGGTTTGCTCATTTATTTATTTACGAGGTCGGCATGTTATCCGTGCTACTGAAGTCTAAAGAAAAATAAGAATTATCTATTCTCTTATGAGTTCCGCCAACATTACGGATGCAACAACGACAGACAACCATAGAACTTGGCTAAAATATGAAATGAGGAGGAATCTTTGCAATCTTGTGATCTGGGTCTTGCTGTTGAGGGGTCAAGGTGGGGGCAATCCTGGATCAACCCCGCTCTACTCTGTCGTTTCGACTTCTCGATAAGGGGAATTTCCTGGCTAGGGCATCATATATCTCACATTCACTCGTTGACCACATTATAGTGCTGTTACCCACCTCTTCGTGTTAGAAGTGAAGTCCTGGCCTGTTCATCTACGCATTACGTACCATTGCTTTCTGGACTTGGATTTCCATTACAATGCAGTGCGGTTCCTCATCGTTAAATCGCTTCCTCGAAACAAGTCCTTTCTAGTGATCGTCATTTGCTAACGCATGATCTTCATCGTCATCGGCTCTTCGTTGCCGGCGGCACAGTATTACCGTGCTTGATGCCTCATTGAAAATGAAGTTTCGGGACTGCGTGAACAAGAGCGGTTATAGGTTTATAGCACTGGAAGAACGAACCTCGGCGCAAATAGGCGCGGGAGGGGGATGGGGGAAGGGAATCATCTTAGGATGGCACATGTATGTGCCATCAAAAGTGGCCTATCTAGTTTATCGTAGGTGCAGAACAAGCAAAAGGAAATCTAGTTTAGTATAGCACAAAACGTAGTATAGGGCTATCCTGCATGGTGATCCCCCCCCCCCCCCCCCCCCCTCCCGAGCCTATTTGAGCCGAAGTTCGTTCCTCCAATGCTGTAAACCTATAACAGCTCTTGTTCACGCAGTTCTGAACGCTGTTAATTCAGCGCACTGTCACGATCCTTATGGTGGTGACCGACGAGAATTAGGCAACCGTGGCCACCAGTAATTCGCAGCCTTTGGGAACAAATATTGTTGGTTTAGTACGAGTACGGGCAGCGCGGCGTTGACGAGAGGCTCGATTTATTTGTACTAGGGAATGCGGTCGTGCCCGTGAAGACTGTTTGTCTGGGCTGTTGTACATTTTCACTCGGTTACTTCTGCATCCGTGATGTTTCATCACGTCTGTGATAATCATTCTTGGCGGACCCCACGTAAAGCGTGCTCTAGATTCTCGTACTCCAGCGTAGCGTGTTCAGATAGTATTATAGCGTGCGTTTACACTGAGCACTAAGAAACAACATCAGGTCGTTAACGGGTCCGACGTGGCGTCACAAAACGGAATCGGTGCAGGCCGGACGATTGCCGGGAACATAGATCAATGTCGAACAAGCCATAGAGACGTCGGTTTTTCCGTTCCTCTGCTGCTGGCGTGCAGCCTCGACCGCCCGAAAAATCTTGCCAGCCGCGCTCCATCCTTGCCATACATGTCGGACGCCATATCACTGCATTTTATCTGATCCGCGCGAGAGAAGTCTTGGCTGACCTGGGAGCGTGCGCATGAGCGAACGGTTCGTAGTGCCAAGCCAAGTCAGGGTTCTTGTATGCCTCGTCACCCGCAATGAATTAGCTGAACTAGTGCCAGCATTTGTGCCTAATCGCTGCCAGACTGTTAGCCATATCGGTATCTTACCATTGCATTGTATTTTCCGGAGACAGCATATGGCACTCTTCTCATATGTCGCTATCCCCATTGTCTTCCATCTTACCTACGTAGTCTGTGCGTGGCTCACTTTAGGAACAAAATCGTTAGTACTATGCTGTGCCATTGTTCACTGACTTTCTTGGATTGCATTTCAGAACAACCAGAGGCCGGATTTACTAACGACTTACAGCAATTTAACAGAGGAAATACAGCCGAAGTCACTGATAGCGCGGCAAAATGTTTCATCGCTTGATAAGCCGTGGTATCATTGATTCCGGCCCCTGGTGGATGCTTTTTCGAGAGGGTCGGATAGTGCCAGTTCTGCCGTTCAATGTTCTTATAAGCAGGCCCAAATGGCTCGCTTTTGAGCCGTCACGGTTTGCCTTCATCCGTTCAGATTCTCGTCACTGGGTGATACTGAAGCGTGGGCATCTACGCTACACGCAATATTTGTCTGCTTAACGACAGCATTCATGATTCTTGAACATTGACAAAGCTCAAATTCAAGAAGGCTTCTCTATGGAGCGCATCGAACCGCTTCTTGTAAGACCTCTGCTCCTGGTTGTGCTGTGTGTACTTATCAACACTGTTTTTTAGGTACCACCTGCCGTCGTTTGTTCGATACCTATTCTAAGTTCAGAATTCAGATCTAAATTCAGATTAATCTCTAAATTCATTATGAAACGTCTAAACGTTCAAACCGTCCATTCAGTTGTAGTGTGGTTATTCTCGTAATTTCATTTCTGGGTATCATTTGCAGGCAGCTTTTACTCCGGTAGTTGTTCAATCTTGAAAACCGACTTCGAACGGACGTTTTTCGTATTCGATGGGCAGATTGTGCTTCAAAATTCAGCGGCAATCGAGAAGATGACTTATTGGGGACCGGAAACTAGCACTTATTTTGGGTGGTCTTTTGCGGCCTTTGTGTGTCATTGTATCTCTAGCTCTGTCACTTTGGCGTTTCTTTGTGAGTCTAGCCTTGCTACTTTTCTGGTTTCGCAGTGATCAATCGCTTTTCTTTTTACATTTTCCGCCTGCGGAAACGTGCGTGTTTCAGACGTTTCTTGCATTGGGTAGGCAAATTGCGGGTTTCGTCTATGCTGCAAACGCCACAACCAGACAGAGGCGACTGCATAGTGAGTCCAGCTGACCCTGCATGGCAACCTGTCATCGCGCACTTTAGACTACGCTCTATGCTTGCACTGAGCGTCTTCCACCGTTGTAATGTATGGTGATGTGGTGGCGTTTGTGGTTGCACTCCTTTTTGAGATTGCGATATCAACAATCGTATTTCTTGCGGGTTAGGTCCTTCAGTGAGCATTTTCTCCTATTCACTGTTTCAGCTCTTTATTCCCTTAGAAACATCGACCGACAACACCTTGAATTAGTGTGTCTCAATTATTACCTGAGGCACATTTTGGTCACAGTGTCTCATACGCGAGCATTACTTCTCCATGAAAATTCTTAACCATAGAGCAGAATCTTCTTTGAAAATCAGCAACTTCATTCCTGACCACCTTGTTTTTCTAGATGTGTTTCATTTACTAGCTCCGTTGTTCGATGAGATATCCTTAATGTATTCTCGGTGGAAGAGTTCTTAGATGTTTATTCAGTTGTGGTCTTAAGCGAGCTTCACTAAGCAGAAGTTTTGATTCGTAAAGCGAAAATGCTTTTATGGATCTCACGGGATACTGTGAGGTTCTCAGAGACACCATCGCCTTTGGATAGTATTTTGTGCATGCCATGTAGACAAGTGTACCCCCGGTAGGGCTCATAAGGTAGCCTCAACTTGAGACGCTTGAGAAGCGGTTTATCGGGCGCCGAAGACAGCCGCGGCTGGTCGCATTACTTGAAGACTTAAGCTTAGCTGGTGCTCATCACGATTAAAGACTCTGTTGGAAGAATTGACACCACCATGGACGATAGTGAAGAGGAACACTAGAGGTAGTCTTTTCTTTCACGCTTAGATGTAGCAGAAACAGGAGAGATAGGGACTCAACGGTGTGTAATTAGTCGGTTGCTGTCTTTCGAGTATCCCACTATGGTATTCGGAAAGACATATTGGATAAGAATTTTCTGTACCACAAGCGCTGCAACACACCCATCGCGCCAGTCTGCTTCGAGAAATGATTGTGCAGTGCTCAGTTTGTCTTTCACATCAGAGATAAATGCAACTTTTAATAACTTTGTCCATTGAGCAGCCAGTCATATGTCGTCCTTAGTGCTAAATTCCAAAATTTGTTGCGCTACTCAGCAACGTGCTGTATGTACTATAATAAATGGCATATGACAGGTATTCCTCTCCGCAATCACCCTGTGTTTATTTGTATCGTTCCATTGGGACAGGATGCTTGTGCAGCTTATTCTGGTTGGCGCTTCCATGGTCTCTCATGGTCCTGAGCTTGTTGGGTACGAGTTATTCCTTTAATACGCTTGCAACAACCTCCTTCCTTATTTCAGTTTATTGTTAGTACTTATGGTTAGACGGTCTCCCCATATAAGCCTCGGTTTGGCCGTTCAAAATTACTCTTCAGAATCTTTTCGGTGAAAAACTCCGTTGTGCTTGTTACTGTCATACGTTCTGGAGTACGACTTGATTTACAACCTGTCACTTTTCTTCCAACTTGTGTAAATGGTTATCAGCTCTGCCATAGCCGCCCATGATAAATATCAAGGAAACAAGGGTGGCAAACGTCGCAGCTTAACGTCGTTAGAACTCTGCAGCTTATTTACACATTTTAAAAATCATTTTATCAATTACTCTAATATTATAAATAACAACTGTAGAACAATTAAAACATATTGGGCTATTAATAATTGTAATATAACACATGAACTATATAATATTAAAAATGATAAAATCAAATTATACTCGGCTGATTTTACAGATATGTTCACAAATATACCACATAATGTCATAATAGAGAATATCAAAAATCTTCTGAATATATGTTTTAAAAATGCAGGAAAACATTATATAGCTAGCAATGGGTATAAAACCTTCTATACAGATAATATTAAAGATAACTATAAATACAGATATTATAATATTACAGATATTCTATATTTAGTTAATTATTTACTGATAAACAGTTACTGTATATTTATTAATAAGATATACAAACAAAACATAGGCGTTCCACAAGGCGGAAATTTCAGTCCACTATTAGCAGATCTTACAATGTCGATGTTACTCTAAGAACACCATTATAAATGGTAATCAATTATTTAAACCATTCAGATATATGGACGATCTACTTATAATCCATAATTATAATGAAGACTTTATTGGCAATACTTTAAATCTAATTTATAAAAATGTAATTGCTTTAAAAAAGACACATGAAAATGAATATAAATGTAATTATTTAGACATGACTATAAAAATTATTGACAACAAAATAATTACTAATTTATATAATAAAACAGATTCTTTTAATTTTAAAGTTAATAGATTCCCACACAGGGATTCGGAAATCTCAATTAATATCAAAAGTAATACTATTTATACAGAAACTTTAAGGATTGCAAAAATATGTTCCCAACTAGAATATTTTAATAATAAAATAAAAGAACTTTATGATATATTTATACATAATGGTTTTAACAAAAATTTTATAGTTAAAAACATTAAAATGTATTTACAAAAACCAACAAATTTTTTTATAAATATAACTTAATAGATAATAACGTAAATAATAAAATGATTATTTTTATTTAAAACATTAAATAATTATTCCAAAATATACTTTACTACTTTTTAAGTTCTATATCCACTCAATTCCTAATATTAATTATATCATGTTTAAACTGCTCCAATACACCAACAATCAACACTGAATGCACATTAATCGTAACAATAATATCAATATGTTAATGATATACACAACAGTGTAGTTTCTATTTTGGCAAACGCTCACTGTGAGCGGTACTGTAGGAAGGAACAAACATACGTGAGTTTAATCAACACTTGTTTAGTTTGTAGCATCTCCCCCTCTTCACTGATGAGCCACAGAGGAGGTGCTACAACATAAAATAAGGTTCGTATGAAGAATAATGTGGCGAAACGAACCTTCTTAGGTATTTTTGTTTTCAATTTTAATATTTTTAATGTTTAATATTATTCAATGTAGCACCTATTCCTTAGCTGATACTAAGGACAAACGCGATTACATTTTGTAGATGGATAGATTGTATCATCGGAAAAATTTCAAAACGTTGCATGATTTCGACGTACGTTTCATTTTCGACATTCAATATCATGAGTGGTCGAAAAGGATAATAAATAATTTTTCTTGGAAAGTTTCCTCAAGGGATTGCTTGGGTGTGGACGTCTGCAGTTTTTCCTTCATATTTTAAACTTTGGATGTTCATCATTCTTTGGTCTCTCATTCAGGTCTTCATCCACAACTTCTAATAATTGGATCCTAAGGTTGAAGCTTTGATAATCTTGAATGGAATGGTTGAGCTAGATAGATTCATTATCACAGCTTAACATTACGGTTTATACATATATTTCTACAATGACAATGCACTCCTGTAAAACCGACGGGCCCTTTGTCAGCGACTGATTTGCCTTCCTCCGCTGCTTGGGAAGGGAAGTGTTCACTGCAGACGAGCTTGCAATAGAGAAAGGAACTCGTTTAGCACATTGTGCGTGACGCGTACATTCCGGACTTCTTGTTTGTTCGCTTAAAACACTCCTGTCGTTTGGCTTCATTTAATTGACTTCATCACAAGATGGCGCCTTATAGGATTGTGTTTTTAGGAGCATGTGAGTGTGTCTTCTGCTGTGGAAAATAAGACTGCAGACAAGGCTTCGAAGTCGACGTCCAATTCAAGCAATAAGAAAGTAATAAAGTCGCCAGCGATTAGCTCCACAAAGGTTTGTGCCCTACGTCCGCAAGAGCGGTATTGGTGACAGTATTAATCTGTTTGTTCGCTGTCGTTGGAAGGGGCATCGCGGTCTTTGTATATCATTTGTGGATGCTAAAATATTCTGCGGCTGTTAGGGAATGGTAAACAAAACCTCATTCCGGTTCTTGGAATTCCATTTGTTCCCATTTTTTACTAGTTCAAGATAGTGCAAGCCTAAATTGCTCTTGGAGTAGTGCACGCTGCAATATTTTTACCATTTCCATTCTAAACTGTACAGTTTCAAGTTGTACTTGGTAGTTTTTGCTGCAGTTATCTCGTATTCCTGTGTAGTAGCACATTAGGTGTTCTTAACAAAAAATATACCAGGCTCTTCGAACATTTCGGTGGCACTGACTGTCGATTGTACATTCACCAAAAAGGAGCCCCTGCGGTCGAGACTCACGTTCCAAATGTAGTGGCACCATACAACAGCTTCGGTTACCATTGTGAATGAACTGTCACGAGGCAGTGACAGTAGCGAATGCCTCCTTCACATAACTGCGCGCTGCACATTCTTTTGTGGTGCTTCATTAGGTGAACTCGAGCACAGGCCGTTTATACGGAGCTTGACTTATGAGATCTGCATTCGTCAGAGAACTCAGAACAGGTGCTCTAATCACGGTTGAGGGATAATGATGAAGTGCCTAAACTCATGGGCGATTCTGCAATTTCTAACGCTCTTAGATAGGGCCCGTTCTGGATTCTGTTTGAAAATGTACACTTCAAAATGGGTGTGATGTGTCTCAAATTTCCGTCCTGTGCAGAAGGCCATACACAGAAAAGCAGTAGCATAAGCCCGATTTTCACACTGGCTCACGTGGATACTCTCCCGGGAAGTTGCTTCCACTTTCCCTCTTCGTAATTTATTCTGTGCATTGAAAAGGAAGAAATAGACAGCATTTTTTCAGTAGAGTTCTGAAACATTCGTGAGTTTTATTGACTCAAAATTGTAGATACTAACAGGAGTGTTCGTACTACGTATTAGCACGTTTACATTGTGTAGGCCAAAAGTTATCGACGGAGGTTGAGTACGTGCCACATTCCAGGTAGAGATTGATTAGCGCCAGATTATGCATTCCCTTCATTCATTTTAAACGCACTACTGCTATCATTTGGTCACAATTTCGAAAAAATAACGTGCGCTCCTCTGTGCGCATTAACACCCGCGAAAAAGGAGGGTTTGCCGTCGAATTGAGAGCAAAGACGTTGACTCCTGTGTGAGCTTACAGCTACTAAACTTTGCGTATTGATAATTCAACGGACTCATTATAGCAACATGATTCCAGCAACCGTTGCTCTCACCGCTTGCTCCGCTAGTCATGAATAACGGCGCTCAACAGGCACCGTCGGAAACGGCGACGGCTCAGTCAAGCCGTCACTCAGCGACAGCTCAGCCTCCTCACTCCTCAAGCCGCTCACATCACTCTGGAACCGGGTTGGTCTTTGTTTTACTGGTAGTGGATGATACCTGAATGTGACAATCTTCTTTTTAGCGATAGTAGCTTTGGTATTTTTGATTGTGCCTTTCTTTTACTCACTGCAGCAGCAACAACAATAAACTGGCGTCGATTAGTGCAAAACTGTTTATTTCATAGACTGGGACTAGCAGTAGGTTTCTTAGGTGATACTTCGGCGGCGTAGCCCATTTCTGGGCCTCGTATGGTTTTAGCTACATTACATGCCTATCCTAATTAGTAAATTATTCTCGCGTGAGGTGCTCCGAAGGACGTAGTTACAGCGGTGAAGGGTGGGCATCCGGGACATCGTATTTCACGTTGACGCTGGCAAAATGAAGTTCGAGCTCTAGGGAATATCCATTTTGTTTGTGCACAGGGCGTATAATCGTGATAGCGCCCATTGAGGCTAAGAAAGGATTTCTGAACCTCAGAGTATTGGCTGCATGGCCGTCCTTGCCATTCATTTACGACTCTCTTGATGCAATCCAAAACGCAAGTGTTTTGCTGGCTAATTTACAGACAGCCATCAAAACTAACACGCTCACTTCGATATGCTTCCCGAGGAATCCCAGGGCAAGAACCTTTAAATACATCGGTCGACCATCCATGTGCAGCTTTACCGTAGTATACTGGTGCCTTTGCTTTGAAAATCACGCCGATTAAGAGAGCCCAATGAACTCGCATGGTCATGTAAATTTTGAACCCTTGTCTTGATGGCACAGGAGAGATGTGGGAAGGCATCAGATTCGGTTTGGCGAGGAGTGTTAAACGCAGTCAAAATGAAATTTTTTAACAGCATACACATCATAGGTATGGGCAAAACTAAGCGCCACCCTCGGCGGCGAAGTTAGGTGGTATTCGCTCCGGCCTCACATAGCTTTTCGTCTCCGGTCATATCCGTAGAAAATGTCGATTAAATGTCGATTATTGTTGTTGCGTTCGGTAATTGTTAGAAGGTGTACGTCTGTTTGCAGCAGTTATTCTGTCGAGTATTTGTGACACCCCTTCAGCAGCGTTCACATCGACGAACTTTTAGCCAGCTGCCAGCTTTTAGAGCGAGTCGATAATTTACTATTAATAGCAATTATTCGAAAGAGCTTGCAAGTGCCAATCAAAAGGTTCCAATTGACGTGGTCAAGGCAGCGAGTGTGAGGCGCATGCCGTCGCAGAGGTCCTTATGCCGAGTATGCTGCAGGGGTGCTAGTTAGAATGCTTGATGGGCGCTGCTGTTGCGAGGCTGGGAGGGATTTGGCTTGTGAACAGCTCGTATTTACGTGTTTTGCTCCTCATGCGCTCATCCCTCCGTTCACGATGCTAGGCGTAGGCTGTAAACTAAGCAGTGAATCCGGCAAAACACACACGAGAATTGTCGATATCGTCGCCGTTTGCTCTTCGCCTGCTTTCTCTCTTTCGGCGCTTCGCTCGCTTCCGCCACTTTCTATGGATGGCGATGATTGCGAATCTCGCCCGCGTCAAGAAAACGGTTGTGCTTCTTCCGCCTGGGTTAGTTTTGGAAGTGAATCGCGGTTATATTGGTAGTGTTCTAAAGAAGGGTAGCGGGAGTGATGCACAGAGAATTAGCTTATTTCAAACTCGCTGCGTTTAGGTCTTTTCGTTTAGGTATATGATTTATATTTATATATTTATACTTGTTGTCGAAATGAAAACGAAAACGACCTCGAACAGTGAAGAGGCGATTGGTTCTAATTTTATACATGGCGTCGTCTCTGAACCGTGTCCTGTCCTCTGCAGTCAGTTCACAGCTGGGCTCTGTTTTGAAACGGTCGTCATTTTCAAGTTCAAGATGCGATTTTTGTAACCAGCACCTGGCTTACATGCGAAATATCCCACTTCAAGAATATATGAAAGGAGTTTCGTAGGGGAAGAAGCTGCGCTCGCATAGATATACTTTTGGTTTCTGTTATATTTTCTGGCTAATCAGGCCTTCCTTCTGCAATGGCTGGCTTTGCGGATACTTGTATATAAGGGTAAGGCGAAGCTTTGTGTTGTGGTCAAAGTGTGTACAAAATAAGGCTCAAAAGCGCTTCACCAACCATGCGTAGAAGTAAGATAGTGATTCACCACGACGAATATAGCCCTTTATTCTTCACCACTTACTTTGGGCTGCGCATTCGAACATTTTCTTTAGGTCGTCACAACATGCCTCCCATTTGCGACCGTCGGCGAGCATGGGTTCCTCAAGCCGATCCGGAGGTCGGAGACCGCCCGATGATCCTCATGTTGGGAAATATAAATTGCTCAAAACCATCGGCAAAGGAAATTTCGCCAAGGTTAGTTTTTGCTTTTTAATTCATTAATTCATCCGATGTTTTGGATTGGGAATGAATCGTGACATCAACCAAGAGCACAGCATGATGTTTCAGGTCAAATTAGCCAAGCACACAATTACGGGTCAAGAAGTTGCTATTAAGATCATCGACAAAACTGCGTTGAATCCCAGCAGTCTTCAGAAGGTGAGTTATTGTTGAGACTGTGAACTTTACGGTTGCTTATCTCGAGGGAGAGATGGTGCATGAAAAAGGTTCGCTGGGAAGTCGTAGTTTCGTCTGTTAGTTGTGTTCGTTCTATATTCGTGTGCTGATTTGAGTTAGTTAGCAACTAGGTAATTATTTGTCTTTTCTGATTACTGGATATTTTAACGCTGCTCCAATCTCAAGGAGCCCTAAAAGAGTAGGGTGCGCAGCTCTGACGACTGCATCGCGCGATTGTTCTGGCAATTCGCCACGCAGTGGGACATTGCAGAGTGCTGAACCATCTAAATACTGGAGTGTCTCGGGTTTTTTCTATCTTAGCACGATGAATGTGGTGGAGATTCGTGAGCTGTGTACACATCTGTGTGGATACTGCAGGCTCTCGAATTTCCTAACCATTTATTTGTTTATTTATTGTACTCGTAGGTGCGCTCCTTTCGTACGAAACAAAATTAAAGACGCCAACAGAATAACAAAATAATGCTTCTCGATCCTATTCGTTGAATTAGTAAAACAATTTGTTCAATTGAATGGAAAAAATCGTAGCAGGTCAAGCTCATTACTAATGTGGAGAGAGGCAGAATCAACAAAAACCAGGTGAATACGACAATTCTTTGATGATTGATGTACAGGTATGTGACAATGGGCTGAATGACTGATATATACTTCTGTTTCGATGATCGAAAACGGAGTTCGATCATCGACACAGAAGCATATATCAGTCATTCAGGTCACCGTCGCATACGATCGCAGTTTGATTGAATTGCGTTACACCAGCAACATGAAGGATGGCGGTTATTGACTGGTGTAGCTGTTGTTCCGTCCGTGTTTACCGTTACGATAGCAGCGGTGTCGCATGAGGATCTGTTCCGTTGTTTACTTTGCTGGGTAGTAGCATCTGACTTGGGTCGGCTCTAAATCGAAAAGGATAGATTCAGAGTTGTTTAGTTTTAAATTTAGAGAGTAGACAGATGGAATGAGAATAAATTTATCCTCATTCCATTTGTTTATTATGGGTGGTTACGCGATTCTCTGAATAAAGCACTTTCAGCTTTTCCGCGAAGTGAAGATCATGAAGCAGCTTGATCATCCCAACATTGTGAAACTGTACCAGGTTATGGAGAACGAGCAAACCCTCTACCTTGTTCTAGAATACGCATCCGGAGGAGAGGTGAGCATTTGTGTGGCAGAAAAAGCACGATCATTCGTTAAGGGAATAGGGTTTTAAAGGTGTTTTTGAAGGTGTTATCTATTCTCTTAGTCTATATCGCTACTCTATGTATGCATTTCTGGACGTTTTTGAGTGTTGTAGGAACATGACACATGGAAACCATCCCTTTATCAGAGATCGTAAGAAATAACACTCCGACGTGTGACTAATGACTACTGTTAAGGTGTTCGACTACTTGGTGGCTCACGGCAGAATGAAGGAGAAGGAGGCTAGGGTGAAGTTCCGTCAGATAGTGTCAGCTGTGCAGTATCTGCACTCGAAGAATATTATTCACAGGTGCTTTAATTCTCTCTGGAGGTTCAGAAGCGTAGTACATTCACAGTTGTTTCCGCAGATTCGTTAATTTGCAGTAGTGACACTTTCCTCTCTTCAGAAAGATAGGTCTTCTTGTTATGAAGGGTCACCATATATTTTGCGTTTGCTGTTATATTCTTCACTGTCAATCCATTTTGCTGGTTTGAAGGTCTCTATCGCCAACAAATTGCTTAGAACGCGTACCTTAAGCACAGAAAGCGAATTGAAATGAATTGAAATAACTCTTCTGGGGCAGATCTTTGCTTGGCGACCACCGTTCCAGGCCTGTTTGTCATGCCTCATTTTCGTCTGTGTGACATTGGTATTGTCTTAGGTAGATGCAAAAATGGTTTGCCGAATATCAAAGTCCTGAACTGGCTGATGTAAGCCGTTACGATTGCTGTTGTTTTCGGAATGCAGTCAAGACTATACATTGCAGGGATTTGAAAGCAGAGAACCTGTTACTAGACGCCGATATGAACATAAAGATCGCTGATTTCGGTTTCAGCAATCAGTTCACCCTAGGTATGATGCCTTAAAGGCACAGGTTCCTACACTCTTCCATGTTTCTCACTCCTCTTCGTTCAGGTAATAAGTTAGACACATTCTGTGGCTCGCCGCCCTACGCCGCTCCTGAGCTTTTCCAAGGGAAGAAATACGATGGTCCTGAGGTTGATGTGTGGAGTCTAGGAGTGATCTTGTACACACTAGTGTCTGGGAGCTTACCGTTCGATGGGCAGAATTTAAAGGTAATCAAATTTTCAGTGACACCCTCGTTTTGACCTTCACGTCTCGTGCTTTAGGAGCTGCGAGAACGCGTATTGCGTGGGAAGTATCGCATTCCGTTCTACATGTCAACCGACTGCGAGAATCTTCTTAAGAAGTTCCTAGTTCTGAATCCCGCTCGACGCGGAACGTTAGAAACCATAATGAAGGACAGGTTTGTTATCAAGATAACGTCACTATTATTTTTATAGGATTATTATTGTTATTATTATTATTATTATTATTATTATTATTGCTGATTCGAGAAACAACAGAACCAATAGGACTAGTAGAAACACTTCCATTATTGCGCGCATAACTACTTAGTGTAATACTATTGCGATAGATGAAGGTCGTACAAGACGCGCTTAATACCACAAGGCCGGCACAGATGGTGTACTACTCACCTTTATCATCTGCCGTCGTTTTCCGCTGATCGTCGATTTGCGTGAGTGGGCGCCAACAACGTCATGAGCCTACCGCAGCTCCAAACCAGAGGTGCTCAGCCTCGTCTAGCAACTCGAATGACATTCAGTTAGGGGTCCCATGAGGTGTTCATTCGCAACCGTTGCGGTTTTAAGGTCTACGGCGATGTTTAGATTTTTCGCAGTTTTCACATGTAACGAAATTTCGCGTCATGCGTTGTTTTTTGTTCATTTTCGACCTGAGACGCGCCCCACTTGTCTGGCTGGAATCAGGAAGAGTTTAACATGACGTGCTTTTACTTTGATTCCAGGAAAAGAAACAGACGGCCTGCGCTCGATTCTACTCAATCTTCAACCTTTAGAGCCTCTTTGACAAACTGATTTATCCTTCGCCTGTTACCTGCATATTTGTTACGCAGGTGAAAATGGCGCAAATTGCCTTCACTATGGATTGAACAATGCTCTGGGTACCACGACGAGTTTCAGATAGTTGCTGACGTTCTCATTAAAAATATGCAAAAGCATCGTTCTCTGTAACATTTCCCTAGAAAATCGATAATTCAGAAGTGGATTGCACAAATTAATTTGTCCGAAACCTTCCCAGGGTGCATATGGTTAGCAAGCGCTTGGATTAACTGGTTATCGGCAGAGATTTCACATACAGTTCAGGGATTGCCTCTTATTGTTATAAGGTACTTGATCACGATGGGGATCGCTGGAAGGTCGATTAAGTCAAATATTTCTCTCGATGCCAGGGCGATAGGCGGATCACATATACAGTTTCACGTTCCTTCGGATGTGCCTTCCACTTGGATGCGAGCTCTCAAACGGGTTTTCTTCACAATAGCTCGCTCCCTTTCCGCCAGGTTTTCTCCTACCTTAGCTTCTGCCAGTCTAGTAGACATATTGCAAGCCGCAGCCCGCAGAAACAAAGTTTGCAGCAATTGTTTAGCTCTTTTGGACCGCATTTTGCTGCTGTTGGTTTGGAGCAGGATGTATAATGTCTGTCACTTGGTCCATTTTTTGAAGACCAACCAATTAAATACAGTCCTCCCCTGTTATAACGACTCCGGATCAGACGCGACTCTCGGTAAAACGTAGATTTTCTCCGACCCCGGTCAGCTTACCTTTACGCCAATACAAATCAACTCCGGTTAGGGCGCGTTAGGTAGAACGCTACTCACGTTATAGCGCGGTTTTGGGAGGAACTCTGCGTTCAAAATGACTGCCGTTATAACGCGACCCGGGCTCAGCTCCGGTCCCACACAGAAAATGAGGAGGAGCAAGATGCTAAGAGCGCTCAGACCTACCCTTCTATTGCCTCGTTCCTAGTCGCGACCAACAGCTGTGCGACTATGAATCAGATGCATGTAGACGTCTTTCATGCGTGCGCGGCCCACAGCTGTTCATAATCAGCAATACGTCAAGCACAGTATACGAGTCCCGGTAGTCGTTAGAAGCTACCGTAAATTGTAGGGTTTCCTCTATAGAAACGAAAGGTGTGGATTAAAGCTCAGATTATTCAAAACAATATCCTACACATTTGTTTTAAGCCTTGAACAGCTGTATAGAGGCTATGTGCACTCACACGATGTTTTGTTCCGATCAGAACTCTCACGCCATGCAAGACTTGTACCCCTGCACCCTCTGCTTTCTGGACACAACGCTGTTGGTCACACGCAACATCCTGGTATCGTGAAAAGCGCTGAGACGCCACTGTGACGAGGATATGGCGGACGCGATTTAACAGCGCTGATAGCGCAATGGGCTAACATCCTGCCTGGGTGGTAGAGAGCGGTTCATGTTCCCCCTGGCGCGAGAGTTTTGATGGCGGCAAAAAATATTGCAACATCAGATTACACAGTTTTGTTGTTGATAACTTCTTTCCTCTGGAACGTTATACCTAACACATATCTGTCATACTTACGCATATAGCAAAGAGTGTCTCTGAGGACAGGACATCATTAATAATCTACGTAAAGATGTTCTTTGCCTTCATACTCTACTCATGGTCACGTAGTTGATTACTATAGCCATATTTAGCCATGGTATGCTATTCTAAATCTCGTAAAAGGGTCTAGAAAAGTTCAGCTCCGGTTAGGTCGCGACTCCCGTTAAGGCCCATGCACACTTCTGCGACAGCGCGGCGCGGCCATGATGAAGGATAGGGCCGCAACGAGCGCGGCGCGACACAGCGACACGTGCCGCAGGGGGGGGGCATGCACACTTTTGCGGCTATCGCCGACGATGCCGCGCTGAGTGCCGCAGGCTGGAGTGGTTCAAATCATTCCTAGCGGCGCGACATGAACTGGGACGTCGGTCCTGTTGCCTATAACGATGCTCTTTCACGACCCGCCGCGACCGCCGGATTTCGCGGAGGTGGCCGTCGCTCCTCTTGTCGCGCCGCGGTGTCGCAGCAGTGTGCATGGGCCTTTATAGCGCGGATTTTTTTCCGATCCCCTCAAACGCGGCATAACGAGAGGGGACTGTACTTGGTGAACTTTGGGACCAAATGCGGTTATTCAGTTCTCTGGATCTGGAAAACATAATTTAATTTCTATACGTCGCCCACAAATGCGCCAAAGGTTAATAGCACCTTGTTTTGCAGTAAGGACTCACCAGTCCAATGACTGGGCTCAGAAGATAGCATAAGAAGATAGGAAGTAAAGGTAAGTAACGAGAACTTCTGCACTATCACATAGCGTTCCAGGTGGATGAATATCGGGTACGAAGACGAAGGTGAATTGAAGCCTTATGTAGAGCCTCCTAAGGATCAAATTGATGAAGCAAGGATAGAGAAACTCATACAGGTAAATCGTACGGATGAGTCTTACAACAAGAAGAATAATTATCTCACAAAATTCAGCTCGGCTTCAACAAAGGAAGTATACTGGACGCCTTGGAGAAGGAGAAGTTCGAAGATATCCACGCTACGTACCTGTTGCTGGGAGAACGGAAGTGCGAGGTAGATGTTCTAATGCACTTCAGTGGACAGCTTCCAGTTGTGGTTTTTTCGTTGTATCTCATCTCCCGCTAACTCCAAGAGGAACGTTTTGATGTCACCTGTATCCTAAGGTTTACACTTGTTACTAACATGCGTTGTTGCGGTTTGGAACCCGGTGTGCTCCTCTTATGAGAACCTGAAAGCTAACGAGTGTTCTGTAGTCACCTCGTAGGGAGTGCTAGGAACTGATCTGTTGCAGAAAGTATCCTAGAGTTTCCATTTGAGCGCTTCCTGCCTGATGGGTGTAAGTTGCACGCCCTAAGAGAGCAAAACCCTCAACAAACGAAGAGTCCTGGTTATCTGATGTACGTGTTTACTCGGTGTTCTGAATGTGAGCTGCAGATGGATGCCGGTGATCTGGCTCTAGCTCAACAGGCCGTAACTCACTCGACGCACAACGTCTCGTCCGGCGTCGGCGCGCATGTGGCTGGTACCAACACCGCATCGGTGACCGCCTCGACACAGTCGGTGAGAGATTGATCCTGTCCTAGTGTACGTGTGTCGTTAGTGTGCAGAGATGCATGAGTCTGTTACATGTTCTCCAGCTGCATGTATCTGAACCATGTTTGTAATCCTACTTAGACGTCGACCTGTGTTCCTGTGTCGACCAGAGTTGTTCTTCCTTGCTATTTACCCTCTAGTTGACAATTGCCACCAGTTACAGACATATAAGGTTTCTGCAACTTCGGTCTGCTTGACAAGTGTTGTCGATGTACTATACCAGGGAGAAACGAGTTGGAATTCGTGTCTAAGCTGAAAGTTCAGCAAGCTGGACATTTGAAAAAGTGCATTCCCTTAGTACACCCACCCATAAATGGCATTCACGCCTCTGATGGAATAGATCTTGCATTACATAAAGATGAGTATGTTGCGTTAAGTTGCGTACTGGATCATTTTTTCTCCCCTATTTTATGTAGGCAATTTCCTTAATGTTAGGAAATTTCCTTGATCCAAAAGTAAAAGTTTGACGACGATTCGAAGCGCTATTCTTTTGACGCTCTGTACTTTATTAATATACTGTGCATGAGTAGCATGTAAGACAAATTCCATATTTATTTATTTACTTATTTATTATCCTTAAAATAGGATGCTGTCCTGTATCGTCCATCGTGATGTAGTCGGAACGGTGTTATTCACCGAATATATTATAGGGAGACATCACAATAGATACATATAAGTACAGGGTGTCTCAAAAAAATGTATACACTGTTTGAATGCTGTTAACTTTGCTCATTAAAACAGTATGGTTTGCGGAAAATGCAGGGCATTTTTGAAGATACCCTGCATTTTCCGCAAACTATAGTGTGTTTTTACGTTTGAAACCCTTGAAGGAGCACAAATCAATTTTAACGGCCACTTTGTGAAGAAACTATAACATGTATTCAAGCGAAACACAATCAATCGAGTGTAAGATGCAAAATTTCAGACGAATGCATAGCGCATTCCATGCCGCTCATGCGTCAGAAAATTTCTATTTTCTTAAGGTTTCATATGAGCCCTTAATTTCTTCAGTACCTTTACTGCGGGCAAAGTTATCAGCTTTCAAACATTGTATGCATTTTTTCGAGACACCCTGTATTTATATGTAGTAAGCAGTGTACAGTCATGTAGAATATATAGAATATATACATTTATATATACAGTAGTATGTAGCATAGAATAGAGATATGCGAACGGACCAAATAGACGATTCAATTGCTGCAAAATACTTTGTTAAAAGTAAGTAAGTAAAAATATGAAATACTAATATTAATGAAATAGGATAATAATCTTTAATTTACCTTTTCACACAGCCCAAGTATTGTTGGAACAACCAGCTTCATTGTTGTAAGCAGATTCGTTTTGTGTCAGTCAAGTCGTGTTTGCAGTCCAAACCACCTTCTCAAGCTCTTTGGACCGAACATTTCATGTATTAGACTGCGCACTCATGCCACATGCATCTCTATTGATTGCTGATGTATTTCTTTTAGCCGTCGAAGTATTCGAGGACGTCATCTGCACAAACGTCGACGAATCCGGGCGCTTCAGTAACGTCGACACGCGTTGTTACGAAGCAACCGTCACGGCGAAGCAGTCAGAACGACGCTGCGGCCATGGGTGCTCCGCAGCCGTCCTCTCAAGCTCCGTCGTCGTCTTCTGCTCGTGCACAGGTGAAAACGCTTCGCTTGTTCGGAACCACAACGGGCTTTAGTGTGTAAAGTAGCCAAGTAGTGTGTCCGCACTATTCCCAAGGTACCATGTTCTCAGGTCCAAATGCGTCAGCAACCCACTTCTCGGCACACTGCAATGAGCATGGTACCAGCAACCTATCAACCTGGTGAGTCAAGTTCAGGAAAGTGTTGTCCAGCTGAACAAAAATTTTGTTTCCGTTCAGGTGCAAGTGAGGGCCATAGGGATTATTTGGCGTCGTTCACTCGTGGCGGAACGTCGTCCACTGTATCGTCTGGGTCTCGAAAATCAAGTGATCCAAAAGGACGTGTGCCGATCAACTTGGGGGTACGGGCTGCTGGTCAACGAACAGAGTAAGAGCCTTGAAGTGGTGCATCTGAGTATTGAGGCGCAAAGGTCTCTCAGTTACAGTGGCTCCTCTTCTGCACGTAGTGCCCATCCATCTGGTGGTATTTCTACGACCTACCAAGTGCCCGCGTCAGCTTCTTTGGTTGGGAAATTGCCCACGACTGGTAATAGCTCGGGCAGCGCAGTGGCTTCGTCTCTAAAGAGCCCGGCCGCTATAGCACAGGTTCCAGTGCCGCTGCAGGTGAGTGGTTTTTCGAATTTCAGAGGCGATACGGGGTAGTTTCTGTTTGCAGAAGTCGGGATCGCAAATTTCGCACGCTCCTACCGAACCCGTCATAAAGGAAGATGAAGACGAAAGCAGTGAATCGTCAGCGGGAGGTGCCAACGGTGTTGCTACAATCACTCACTTGCCCATCATTGGCGGCGCTCCCTTGGCGCAGGTTGGTCAGGTCATGCCAGTAGCTTTCTAGCAAGGTAGTGAACCTACTGATTATCCTTTTTCGCATTTGATTGATATAAATCTAGCAGAACAGCACAGAAAGAATTAGAAAATTTTACTGCGTAGGTTCATGTCACCACAGCTTCATCTTTCCATTCATGACTCCAGATCAGAAGCTCTAGAGTAAAAAAGAGGGTATAGAATTCATTATTTCGATTTCAAGTTGAACCTAGTCTGAGTCACGTTCCAGAAAGATAGATTTTCTTCTATTATACTGTCCAGAAAGGAAGTTACTTAATTCTGTGAGTTAGTAACTAAGTGACTTCTTGCATGGAAGAAAGGATAATTGGGGCCACTTCCAGAGTCCTCTTCCTCCGGTTGACGAAAGCTCCATGGACGTGAAAACGTCGGTCTCGGTAACACCTGAAAGAGAACACAAGTGAGTTTTCTCTCAATTGCCCTTAGTTAGCTCTGTCTACTGCAGCGCGGGTTGGAAGAACACTGCAACGAAATTCTATAAATCTTGAAGTCAGCAGATATCTATATTCGTTTTGCGGTTCGGTACATGCATTACCAATATTTTCGTTGTTATTTGTACTTATAAGCACATTGAACAAAAAGCGGTTGAATGCAGTCTGTTTAATAGGTACAATAAAAATGAAATAAGTCATAGGATTAGATTGCCAGTTGTCACCCTTGAATTCAGGTTCAGAAAATCTCCCTTCTATTGGTGTAAGCCATAACGTTGGCATCGAGCAATCAATTAGGAGTTGTTTAGTTGCTATTTTCCACGTCTAGTGGGCATAGGTTTGACGTAATCCTTAAATTTTTAGGGTTATGGACTTCACTGATTCCCATTGCGCGCGTATTTAATTTTGGGCTTCAGCTTTATTGAGTGGGACTGTCGTAGACATAATAAGCTTGCGTGAGTTGAATCGTCGTTCTTTCGTTATTATTCCCGCAACTGGGGAGCGCTCGAGTTGTGTGCCGCCTGGGCAGCCGATTTTCACAAGAACATTTTGTTTGATTTGATCCCCTGCTTCTAGTGTAATCGGTTCGCGTTACAACCTTTTGAAGCGGCTTCGTTTTCCGTTTTCAAGCCCTCGGGCACACGGTTTGAGCGGTCACTGGGGTTCGTTTGACACCTCTACGTGGGCTGTTGCAGCAGCGCGTTGTTTAGAAAGCGAACGCAGTGTTCTGATGGTGAGACAGTAACCCCTGCCAATGTGTCAGATCTTTGCACCTTCCAGTTGTTTCGTTATTGTGGTTGTGCATTTGTCTTCACCATGGTCATTATAGTCATGCCACTGGTGCTTTTCTTTGATCACCACGTATCCTGAGTTCTACTTTGTTAACAGCATGCACTACCGCCGACCAGCGATGAAGGATGGTTTTCCGGCACCTGAGTCCTGGGTCGCACAACTTACTAACCTTCGAATCTCTGAGGAGAAGCCATTCGTTGCGCGCGTGCCGTACGTGTGCAACAGCACTGCACCAGTTGCTGTTAGGACGCAATGTCGCCAACGTGCTGCTACCGACAGTGTCGCGGTGGCCGCAGCTAACACATCGCCATATTTCAAGCGGACGACCTCATTTCGAATGGTGCTTAACCTTTTTTACTTTAATCCTTTCTTTTACTCCCTTTTGAATATGTCTGCTACCTGGCGTTGTGTGCGTTCTTATGTGGGCACCCAAGTGGATTGGTCCAACACATCTACCTGCATTGGGGATTCTCTGGCATAGGTGCCAAACAACTCAGCAGCCTGAATACGTGCTTTCCTGTTAGGCTGCTTGGAGACAGGAGCATATCTGTCTTTGGAATTAACCTAAACGGATTGCAGGCCGTCGCTGATCCACCAAAGTCCTTCGATGCCGCCGACGATGCTGAAAGCGATGGGAGAGCTGACGGTCCGTGGTGCAGGATCGATAACGGGAGAGCGGGAGTCTCCGAAAATGACCAAGTCAGCTACCGGTAACCCACTAATCGCCACTCCACCGCCTTCCGCTGCTCTTCCCCCGGCTTCTACTCCATCTCAGGTTAGCTCTTTACCAGGGTTTTGTTCAAAGTACCGAAAATGTTGTTGCTGATTTGTGGGATCACGGGGCAGATTATATTTTGTTTAGTCGTAAAACACAGTCAGCGTTAGAGAATTTTGTATTGATTCCAGAGGGTTCGCTCGAATTACATGCGCGTGACATTAGGACATACTTATGTTGGAGTTCTCTGAATTCGTGTGGTGTTCATGAGGTTAATCGTACGGTGCTACCAATATTTTCTAGTGTACTCATTTGTTTAAGCCTTCAGGTCGTGAAAGTGGGGAAATATTATAGAGGTCATCCGTTCCAACCCCCTTATCATAACTATATTAACCAGCTGGTCAGTTGAATAAAATTGTCAAATTAACAACGCATTAACCTCTTGATATGGTGATTACGCTGTTTTGATCGCTCCTGAAGGGTTTCTCAGAGAGCGGACTATTGATTTTGTGTTGAAGCTCTCAGCTTGAGAACGTGGGGTGGATGTGAAATACAGAGGTCGCTAGAATGAATTCAAAGCTCAAACAAAAATGGCAGTGTTAGAGATGACGACGGGATAAGTTGAGGGCGGAGTTGTTAATCAGCAGAATTCGAGCAATATAAGACTCTTTCAGAAGCGATGCCGATGACTAGAGTGGATCGTCATGTCGCTAAAGTGCGCAGCCCAATTTATATTAGGATAGGCCAACTTAGAGCTTTTATTACTCAGTTAGATGTTTACTTCAGAAGAGATTGGGAAAAAGCGACGTAAGATGAGCAGATGCTTTGATGAGGCGCTAGTGATACAGTAGTGTCGTAAGGAGTGTAATAGCTTGTAAGGTCCGAAATCGGGAAGATTGACCATCCAGAGAACGCATGCAAGGTGGCGAATTTCGATTTAGGCGCGCCTTCGAAGGTGTTCCGCGGAAATTATTCCCATTTAGGTCTTTGTCTTCGAAACCAAATAAAATGGAATCTTTGACTCTGACTTCGAAATCAGCTTGAGATGTGGTGTAAAATAACCACATTTCCTAAATAAAACGCTTTGTTTCTGTGCTCGTGCTTGGGCTTTGTTTGGGACGTCGTTGGTGAAGTACGGCGAGGTCTGTATAATCTTGATCACGCCCTTCGCAGTGTTTAACTGGGATTAGGCTTCCTGTGACGCGCGCGTAATTCGAGTTCCCTGAATTTCTCCACGTTTCTTCGTTGTAAACTTAGTTGAGTTGAGCTCATTCTAGTACGTGAAGAAGGCTGGGTTTCGCGGCAAGGCCTTCATGAGCGTTGTGAGTTTCGCGTTTCATCAGTTCTTTTGAAAGCATGCTGTTATGCTTCTTTCGCTTCCCTTTTACGTACAATAACCGACGACTATTAAATCCTTCTTAGCTTTTGACCTTTGGGAAAAGCTGCTAGCCGCTGTCACATCGGGGCACGACTGCATTAACCTAACAGTGACAGCTCTTATTCGCGAGTGCCCACGTCTAATCGCCAACAAACAATTAGCATCATTCATAGGATGCATTTGTCATCGCATGAGATGAGATCGCATTACTGGCATTGCTCCCAAACCTAATTGACTCCTTTCTTATGGCGGTTACCGAGAGTTGATGACGAAAGTATCGGATGGTTACCTTTTTAGTGCGCTAGAAAGCGTAGTCAGAAAATCAGGGGCGGGCTGTGCCATCCAGCTTGGTATCAGATGCGTTAGGTGCTCGGGGAGATGTTTTGGAAAGAGCTGAAGAAAAGCAGAACCCTCGTTTATTTTTGCTTGCAAACTATTCGAATTAATCTCCGGTTATTTGCTAGCCACATGCGTTACATGAAATGAATTAGTGAATGGATGAACGCCTTATGGGAAAGTGGTTTAGTATTTTCGAGACTGATTAACCTGGAGGAGTCCTGTTTTAAGAAATGTTGGCCTTCCTAAATATACACCTTGCCTTATCGCTGATGAGGGTGCGTTTATCAGGGAATTACATAAGGTTCCACTAGCTCATTTATCTCATTTTTTTCTTTCAAATTTGTACTAGCCGTTCAGTTTTTTGCCCCATTCTTTAGATAAGAACGGTTCAGTATCTGGAAAATGGAGAGAATGGGGAACATTGAAATCCTAACGCTTGTGAATATCAGTGACATTCCAAGAGCTGATGATGTCTTAAGAGCCGTTCATACTCTCGAGAAAGGCGACGAGTGTCCTCTTATTTTCAGCAGTTGTAAGTTAAGTGTAAAGACTTGATTCGATGGAAGTTCAATAGGCTCGCTGCATTGCTTATGAGGTATGAGCGGGCTCTCGATTAGGTACTTCAGGGTGTTGCCAAGCGTACAAGCTTGCGTCTACGACCTTTACCCTTTCCGGCACCTGCGCTGCTCACCGTTACTGTTGTGAGCGTGTCGCCATGTTGCGTGTGTTTCATGGTATTGTGATCCGTTTATCGGACTACGTTGTGATCCCAATGAGCGGAAGAAAGTTCCCCGACAGAATTCTCCCCGCAGTTCATGCTGTCATGGTGTTCTGCTTTTCCTGTCGTGGGTACTGGCTGTGCTGAGTAGTGAGAGCGATCCGCGTTGTCATGTCAAAGTTCATGAATTTGTCCGTTCTTCTCGCCCTGCTGTATCTGTGTCGTATTCAGACGTACGCGCCCTCACCCGCCTTGCAGTCGTGTGTGACGCCCGAACAGCGTGGTGGTGCTACCGCGACAACTACCGCAACCACCACCACCGCTACTCCTGCCGGAGCCACCACAACGGCGTTCCCTCGTAACACGCGAAATCGACAGACGTTTCACGGGAAAACCGACTACAACAAGGTAAACATTAAGCGCCGAGGACGGCGTGGCGCTTTGTAGGCTCTTCTCCTTCATCTGCACTCTTGCCAGCTATTCTGTCGTGGAGTATTGTTTGTGAAACTGGAAACGAAAGTGTTGGGGAGAGAAAAGAATGGGCGCCACGCCATACAGGACCTCTCATAATTATTATTAAGGTGTATAACTATATACAAGCTATCGCAAGAGCGGAAGTGTAATTAAAGGGTTTGTAAGTACACATCCCGGGCATAGTCGTAGGGTCTTGATTAATACGATATCTGAACGTCCCAACAGCTACCGCTGAACAGGCACATCCTCATGGTGCGTTACAAAACATCCTGGTACACCCATTAGTGCGGCTTACAACTATACTCCAGGTGCTCTAGCGCGTCATATAGAACTACACTGTATTAGCCATAAAGAGGTCTTAAAGTTACATTAAGCAGCTTCCATCCCATCATTTTCTAAGCTCAGGTTTGCGGTTTTGCTTGTCCTGACTGTTGCGTTATAAGAGGTTTGGAAATTTGTAATCATTTCTGTTGAAGGCCCGTTATACCTGGTTTACAGAACTCGTTATTTTAGTCGACCTGTCGTTAGTGTGTGTGTGTCGTGTGATTATGAATTTGTAGTAGTGGGCTAACCTAGCTTGCGAGCGATTCGAGTTGTTGCTGACAGTTATGAATAGAAAGCAATGTCACGAAAATTATGTTCGGCTTCATAGATGCCGTGTTCTCGACGGATTTCATGGGCATGCTAGTGGTGCTGAATTTCTTTCTAGTTGAAGTCAATTTATACGTTTTTGAGTGCGATTTATTTGAGTTGGTGCAATTTTGCCTACAACAGAACGTGCAAAAACTAACTCCACATGACGTTGCGCGGAATGTTAGCTTGACTTTGCATCACTGCAGATCCAATCTGCTCATTTTCAGTCATCATCCTGGACGAATAGGTAAAACGGAGCTTCTGTGCTTCGGCTTCGAAAAAGGAAGTTAAACAGCTTTCCTAGTCGCTTCAGTCTTTTTGTCGATCGTTAGAGTTTTTCAGAACAGGCGATTGTGATTTGAAGCTGGTAATCACGGTGTAGGTTAAAAAATGTTCTTTAAAATGGTATTATTGACTGGTTGTTTGCTTTTGTGCCGTTGTTCAGTTGCTAGTGTTGAGTACAGCTGTCATACTTTAGTGGTGCAGGTTAGCAGCGCAGAGTGATGTCGACGGTAGTAGTTCAGCAGAAGAGAGCTTACAGTAGCGTATCCATGTTTTGTCTCAGAGTTGAGTTTTTGAGTTTTTGCTAGCATAGCGAGAAAATTTATCATTCACAGTGTGGTGCTCAATGTGGAAACAGTTTGACATGCTTGCGATGCTACGTCTAAACGTCAACATTTTCGGACGAATTTCATTTATGACGAGGTTTCGCTATGATGCATTCGAAGAGGGGGTAACTATTTCGTTAAAAAAAGAAACTTTAAAACCCATACCGACGAGAATCTACGTAGTTGTGTGCCGATGTGCTCCTATTTTGCCTGCCTTTCCGTTATTTCCTAGCAGTCTTGGTTTATCGTAGCAAATTATCTCAAGAAATTGAACAGAAGCTTAAAAGTACCGAACTGAGTAAGCAGCAGCTAACGCGTGTTACAATTTCTTGTTCTTAGACGCCATGTAGGTGGCCAGATTAATTAAGACCGACCACTGTGTTTGCGGTGGCATGAGCTGTAAGATTGGAACGAGTAGCTAACGATATCGATTAAGAGTGTAAGGTAAATGCTGGTGTGATGTTTCTCCCATACTGGATGCTTTACTTTCGGGATATTTTTATTTACTTTATTTGCATGATGAT
Organism: Heligmosomoides polygyrus polygyrus; assembly: GCA_947396885.1. Classification (NCBI taxonomy): domain Eukaryota; kingdom Metazoa; phylum Nematoda; class Chromadorea; order Rhabditida; family Heligmosomidae; genus Heligmosomoides; species Heligmosomoides polygyrus. Next base: position 39,372,536 of record OX377204.1, read on the forward strand.
TCATTGAATTTGTGAGGAATTCACGTTTTAGGTGAATGGTGAAGATGAGGAGTCTGAGGGGGAGCAGGCGCCTGCAGGACAGTCTATGGGTAACGGTCAGAAGGGAGGCTTCTTCCTCTCGAAGCTCACTAAACTGACGCGACGGTGAGTTGAGAGACGTCTCTTTGTTGTGCATCTTGACGGTGTGGATGTTCGCTGTGTGGTGTTCTGACGCAGTCTTTCTTCCGACTCATTCATAGCTCGCGAGCTAGGCAACGGCACGCCCGCCGTGCATTCTTTTACAGTCGGTTGGTCGCCTTGCATGGACTGCACAGCGGGTAGTGCCTCGCTTGCGAGGTGTGAACGAAGTCCTTAAGAGCATTTGTGCTGCAGTGGCTACGGCGCGACAGTGCCTAAGCACTGCTGTCTATACCTCGCGCTGTCTAATCGATATCGGTGGTTCGCATGTTGCCGCGTCGCATTGTAACTCAAGTATAGGCCATCCATTACGGTTCTGTGATCCAAGTCGGTTGAGCCGGCGCGCTGCTTTCGGTTCCGTTCGCTATCCATTTTTATTTTGCAGCTTCAGTTCGATACACTCTGCAGCTCTGTTTTCCATCGATAACATGCCTCTTCACTAACTCTATTAACGCCACATGTACCTTCTAACTGCATGGATCGTTTTGTTATGTGATCATGCTGTGCTGTACTTCTAGTTGAGGCGCTTCTTGAATGCTTAGAGTACGAGTTGTTTCCGACGCACTAACCATCTTGGCTATGTTTGTCGCCACTACAAACTAAGTGATGTCTTATTGACTGCAGGTTACCACTGAAGGGAGAGTAACGACGGTGGCGGTGAAGTGTCCATGGTTCTCAGCCCTGTCCCTCTTAATATCACGCGTCTTCGTCCTACTACATAGCAGCGTAGCTCTCACACATCGATCACTCTTCTCGCTGCTAGCTAACATAGCCGTCAGCTAGTGCGCCCTTGTTCTATGAATAACCTGTCACATTTCGTAGCTGAAGCTCACGTGTCCCACAGACGGTTTAGAAGTTAGCTTCACGAGTAGGGCTTTGTGTTGACTGTATAATTTTCGTTTTTGGGCAATTTATGCTCCCTTCTGAACTAGCGAAAGCTCTCGCTGCATAGATGGCACTTGTACAGTCTTTCGCGTGCACACACATGCTGCGGTTTGACGTTTCCTGCAAAAGGGTTCTCAAAATTTTCACATAGACAGCTACTGCTATGTTACCAGTTAGGGCTTCTTTTAAAATCATCTTGGCAAGAAACTATTCTCACCATCTCTGAGGTATCGTAGGTTTATTTCTATTATTCGAATGAGCTTAATAATTGGACCTAAACGTGCAGAACTTTTTGGACGAAGCCGTTGATGACAAAGCTGTAGCCATCCCGACGACACCTCTCGAATTTTGTCAGGAAATTAGAAATTCGAACCGGTCCTTCAAGCGGTTGCCGTTTGCGCGATATCTCTAAGAACGCCGAGCGAGCCGATTATCACGTGGTTATTGGGTGGTCCCTTTGAACATTCGGAGTGTCCTTTTCCAGAATTTCATGTTGCACAAGAGGGGCACGATCCCTGTCCTAGAGGTTCGACGCCCTGTCTCTCAACATAGAAACTGTGACAAAAGATGGATGCGGCTGTCTGACTTCTAGTTCTGGTTGTCTGAGTTCTGTGTAACGAGATCCGTCTTGAGCGTAATCCCAGGTGGGACATCATCTTGTAATCTTTCATTAGGCATGCATATCAGAAAAGTAGGTAATTATGAACCCACTGAACGCTAATACGTCAGCGTAGCTGACTAGGTGTTGTCGGTGCGGAGGATTCCATTTTGGGGAGCAGTCTGCTAGTGGATAAGCAATAGGGAAATTAACAGTTAGCAGCCACGTGTTGTCTTTACAAACACTATGGGTAGGGAACACCCCTTTTAGGTCGCAATGATGACATTTAGCGCGATTACCACACGGATTAGATTATTCAAGGAAATAGCGTCGCTCCTTGAAGACAGGGATCGAGTGTGCTGAGGTGTTCACGACCTCGTCGTCTATCGAAAATCTTAAAATGTTTTTCCCTTGATTTGCTTGGTGTTGTGGCCAGTTGTTTACACTCGATATTAAGCACGTAGAGTGCGTTGAAGGAAGTGGGGAGGCGTCTGCTCATGCTTCGGCTTTCGCTCAGAACAACCGACGCTTCATACCCTCCGAGGTTGGTGATCTGCTACCAGTCCCTCATCTGGGAAGAGCGAAATACTGACTTGTCCATAGTCTGGCCGCCGCAAATCATTGTGTGTATCAAATGGGCATTACAATTTGCAGTGTGAGGCGCATTCCACAGATCGATTAATCTCGACCTTCATCAGTTATCCTAATCGAATTGTTTTGTGAGAGGCCACGGCATTGTACCCTATCTTGTGCAACACGTTGTCTGAGCGTTAGGATCGAATAGCTTTTTAAAGGTGGTTTTTATTGGGAACTGCACAGACGGGTAGATGGTATAGTGTGCATTACACGACGTTCACAAAAGTCGGCACTAGTTAAAAGTTCCGACTCCACCGACACAACGTCGGTCGAAAAATTTTTTTGCAGGGGGATTATTTGGGTGCTGATCACGAATCTGACTTCCGCTTTTCACAATTCGGCTGGATAATATAGATACACTAAGGCAAAGGATTACATCTTTAAAGCTTCTGCCGGTGGCGGCAGGTAAAGTGATCGGTTCATCGAATGCTTTCCTTGCTTTTTTATTCCTCCGCTGATACATTTCAGGTAGTTTTGGACATTTTTAGGAACAACATTTATCAATAAAAATTCGCCATTGCTTCATTCTCGTTGCATCGTTCTCATCACTGTACTTCTTCCAGTTTTTCTTGCAAGGGGAGAAATCATAAGATATTGGCGCTTATGAAAGGGATGTCAGATTCGTGATCAGCACCCCAAATACCCCCCCCCCCCCCCACCCCTAGACAATGTTTCAGCGAAATTTTTTTTTCGACCGGAGTCGTGTCGGTGGAGTCGGGACTTTTAACTAGTGCCCAAAAGTCAATACAAATATATGTTTAGGCCACAACTAGTAGCTATCGTTAGCTGTATAAGCAATTTTGGTCAAATTATTTGTAGTTCGGATGCATCTTTCGGACGAAGTTTCAAGTTTCACACAGGCATCACCTGCAGCCTATACCTCTTTCTGGAGCGCACTGCTCAATAACACTGGAATCTGGGCAATGCTGTCAGTATGACATTGATTTTCGTTCGATTAGATATCTTTAGTTGAACCGTCTATGTGAAAAAGAGTAATGGAGCTTGAAGCAGTGGAATATTGAAAACGATTCTTTGGAAGACTGGGGCTCTCGACATTGGTTAACTCGCAGGTAGTTTTCCAAGTGCGCAGCATTAGAAACCCACCAGATCATAGCCGTTTTCGCATGAACCTGGTCGTCATCCCTAGCAGAATTTCAGTACGCGAGGGGATCAGACAGCTTGTTTCTGAAGTTGCGCATAGTTCTTTTGCTTCTGTGCAGTTGCCTGCCTTCACTCCAATCCCGCATGTTCCCTTGTTCCAGTAGCAGCACAGCATCGCCCGCGAGTGGCACTGCTGTGTCGTCTAACGCCACCTCAGCTACTCCCCGTCGTTCACTTCACCATTCGGTGTCGATGACGGGGGCGTCTCCTGACTCAGCCACTCACCGCCATCGTTCATCGGATTACAGCCCATCAGTGGTAACCGGAGGACACCACTACGAGAGTGGATCTGGACTGCCGCCGCCTTATTCTGCCGTTCGCAGGGGACCCGCCGACGCTTCGGTTCCGTGCGCGCCCGGCCAGTCACAGTCCCGAGCTGGCACCGTCGGACCCAGTGCCGGAGCCCCCGTGACGAGCGCGTTGTCCCAAATTCGCGAAGGCCATACCATCGTTCCCAGCGGTGCCACCACTCCACAGTCGCTGCGGGAGGACGAGATTAAACCTCGCAGCTTGCGATTCACGTGGAGCATGAAGACGACCAGCAGCCTCGCTCCGGATGAAATTATGAGGTTCGTTCTAGATGTTCCGCTGTCGCTCTTCCATTATTCACTGAGAGTTGTTATAGGGAAATCCGTAAGGTGCTCGATGCCAACAACTGCGATTACGAGCAACGTGAGCGGTACCTAATTCTCTGCGTCCATGGCGACCCCAACGCGGATTCTTTGGTTCAGTGGGAAATGGAGGTTGGTGTTGTCTTGCGCTTGCATTTCAGTATTGCTCTTCCGGTATCCAGGAGATTTGTACGGAAGGTACTGATAGACAGCCTGCTTGCTATCTGGCTAGTGCTCGAAGCCTAATGCCATTTACGATATGAAGTGTTACGAGTCCATTACTCGAGAAATCTGGGTCTGAACTTCGTGTTGATAAAAATCTGAATGCTCCTTCCCTTATTCTTCTGCTGTGAACTTTCATGGAATGTGTCGCAGAATGAGCAGCATTTATGGTTATTATTTATTCTTAAACGCTAATAAAATCGTCGCTGGAGCCACACCTCCGACGAAACTGGAGGCTAGGTCCAATCAAAGCAAACTCGAAAAGACAGACGTCGCATTTATTTCGATGTTCTTATCTAATAGAGGAGAGTGCTAATTTAGTAGACGCTCTACGTTTTTCTCGCAATGTATGTGAGTGTCTAACGAAGAGTGAGGCGAGTGAGCTCATCAAAATGCATCACACATTGTATTTCTAGTTGTTGTCTCGTAGTTTGGATCTGCCTTTGTCTCTGATCTTGACATAGTTTTACGCTTTGTGGTGGTGGGAGGGGGGATGCTATAGGCCGCTTTCCAGCATTACTGTTTGCAAGCAAGTTTGCCTACTACTCATTTATGAATTATACCTGCGCTTGATCATCAGATACCAAAAGCGACCATTTGAATGCGACCTAGAAGCTTCGTAACGGTTGGTGAAAACCAGTTCCTCCCGATGTTTGTAATGAGTAGCTACTATTTCGAAAAGATTGCTCGTTCTGGCTTCACTAGTAAAGAATGTCGAGGTTGCGTTCGCACATCCATTTTCGAGAGGCCAGACCGCAGAGTTCAGGCCAAGTGAACTTCTTCTTCTCCTGCGGAAAGAGAAGTTGGCTAAGTCAAGTGAATACCGCTTAGGCTTTTCTTCTACATATTCCTCGATCGCCAGTTCTGAGCAAAGTTCTCCTATATCTATTTATTTATTTATATTTATGTATATATGTATACATATGTATTTAAAACTACTTGTCTTTCTCTACGTAAGGGTATCAACCCCATGCATTGAGGAAGAAATTGAGACAATAGCGGCAATATTCAGGGCACAAAACGGCGAGCACGTTCCTCCCAACGGAATACCGGGATAAGATAGGGCTTAAAACGGGTGTCATGTTGACCTCCACTTTATATCCCATCCTACTCGTTAGATTCCCGTTCCGAAGGGTCCATTCTGCAAAAATGGTCGCTCGGTCGATGGATAAGTTAGCTTACTGTGAAGCCTGTTTGCATGTAGATATATTCAAGTGATTCCCGCAACAGTACTCCCCTCCAATACCCCTTCTTAATGTGCCGTCAGAGATACACATTCCCCACCCATTATGTAGGACATTGAGCAGTATTCACCGGATATAACTGACGGTCTGGCGGCGGATAAAATCGATTGGTAATGGGCAGCGGGTCGATACTGTTAGTTTGTTGTTAAGTCTCTCTGCCGACCTTCGTATTAGGGTGGAGGTCTATCCGCGGTGCACGTCCTCTGATTTCGGACGCTGAATGCGCGATCCTCATTCATAGACACAAATTTGGATCGTCCATGATTAAGCTCGAAGAAACAGCCGGCTGGCATACGCCGCGGGTTGCAGTGCGTTCAAGGGTCACTGGCCTTCGATTCTATTCTTCTCACAGTGTTCCTCGTATTTCGCCTGGCATTGCGGCCCGGTTTGCGTACCTTTTTAAGGCATTCGCTTGTAGAGTGTGCTTTCAGGTTTGCAAGCTTCCTCGCCTAAGCCTGAATGGAGTGCGTTTCAAGAGAATCTCGGGAACTTCTATCGGGTTCAAGAACATCGCGTCCAAGATTGCACAGGAGCTCAACTTGTGAATGTCGTTCGTTGGTGTTCGCATTCTGTCGACCGCGCCGAATTTTCTCCGGCGCTCCTCGCCGCGGTTCCCGCCTTCATCCTTTGCATTAGCTCCCTTCCTTCTTTCCTCTCATCATCTAGTGCAAGAGTCTTGAGTCATTGTGAGCTAATCATCTGGCGTCGCCCTGGCGTCCCTCTTCGGTGCTGAATTCCTCTCGCGGACGTTTAGCTGCGCGTTGTTATTGGATGTGTTGTAGCTAGTGTGGTTTTCGCGGTTGGGAGTTCTCCCCGTGTCTCTCTTCTCTTCTTTTGCGTCTCCCACTGCTCGTTAGTCTATGCACTGCTGTTTGCATTGTTTGTATTTAATTATGTAGCTTGATCAGGTCAGTTCCCGTTGTTTAATCGCACACCTTGTTCCTCTGATTTTCCGGCGCGTATAGGATTTGTCTACTCGTGATGTGTGTTTTAAATTATCATATATGTTATGATCGAACTCGCAGCTGCGAACTAACCGAGTTCATATGTATTTGTGATACTAAAAGCGCTCGCTCCTCGCGAGAAGTTAAACATTTCCTAAGTATTACTCGACTGTTAGCCGAATGCGTGCACAAGGGTGTCGTCCTCCGGCTGAGATCGACCGCGGGTCGTGAGCTGGCCGCAAGCCAATAACCTTTCTCGTTAGTTGTTCGTTTGCCAGTCGCCGTTCCCTGCGCGCGTGCGTGCGTGCGTGATGATGATGATGAGCTCATGGTCAGATTGTTGCTGTTGACGGAATGTATCGTCGATATATCTATCTGTGATTTCACCGCCCTGAGTTTGGGACTTCTGCACCCACCAAACTGGTTTTGTGTGAACGTTAGCTCTGCCACTGTTTGTTCGTCGTTCTTATAGGGATCGTGCTCCTCATGTATCACTTGCTTGCTATTCTGAGGCTAATCGGAGGTTTCCCCGTTACAGATTGTAGGATGTTTATCGCAGATTTACCGGGACCACCTTCCTATTCGTACGTTTATTCGTTCCTGTGAATACAATTTGCAATGTTCGAGGTTGTCCGAAGCTGGGCTCTCCGTTCAGTGTCATTAAAAGTACTGCAGACACACGTTTCTGTGTAACGGCAGGGACACATTGATGGTCAGCTGTCGAGAACGGGCTCACTGATCACTTAGACTAGAGTTGGCTGCATAAAGAGCAATACTGGGTCGAAGGCTGTCCTGTCCCTTGCGGGTGGCCAGGAAGTTCGACATTACAACTTGTAGGCTATATCCATACGTAAGCTTCAAGAGTGCTCAGGTAGTGCGCAGCTTTCTTGAAAATGGAGATAACCGGAGCGGAAGCAATACCCCGCAGTCGCTGTTCAATTTGCTTGTGACAGGGGAAGAATAGCGAGTCGAAGTAGTGCTTTCGGATGAAATGTACGTGGTGGGATGCAGCTTCAAACACTGATACGAAATGTGTGTACCACATCTGCTGAGGACATCTGGGAACGGAGCTCTGGACCATTCTCTCTGCCTTGTAGTCCCGCGCGCAGAGTGAGGGCTCAAATGGGCTGGAGACCGCGCTGGCGGTCGAGTAGTTGAGCTCAGTACGCAGAAGAGGCCTGGTGAGAACGGGGCCTTGTGGTTCGACACACCGGAGGCCCATCATTTTTGCAATTGAAGAATTAAGCATTGAGATTACCATGCTCGCATAAGGCAAGGGTATGAAAGGGAACAAAACAGTGATCAACTGATAAAACACGGCACATAACACATCGAATCAATAGCGAGCAGTCGCAAAAGTACACAGCCCGACTTAGAGAAAACGATTGGACCCTATCAAAAAACTAGGAGACGCCATGAGTATGCAACATGGTGGCCACCATTTAAAAAAACTGATTCTGGTCGAACGTGGCTGCAGTATTGTTCGTGACTCTGAGGTGAGCGCTACCTGCTGTGACAGCAAAGGACTATGCGCGCACCCTGGCTTTCGGTGGCTTAAGACATCATAAAAGCCGAGACTCTAGATCTGGAGGAAGCGATTTCGAAGTTTTTGGAGGGAAAACACTGAATTGTGAAGTGGTTTGTGAACCATGCGTAAAGCAAATAAGCTATAAGCAATAGCAAATAAGCTTCCGGCGAGGCTCCAGCGTATGCAACCACAGGTGTTTGTTCCTTATGATAGCGTTGGGAAGTTGAATAAGGAGAACCGCCCTTCCGTTCTTGTGTAATTGTGTGATTGTGTTATTCTGTGTGACTTCGATAGCAGATATAATTTTCTTCGTGGTAATGCAAAAGATCGTTGAATAGGATTCTAGTACAGGACGAATATAAGTTTTGTATGCTAAAACAAGGGCAGATTTATTCCCAGCAGGAATTGAATAAAAAAATTCGGAAAATTCTGTACTTGGCCAACCATCACCGGGAAACAATGGTGAGAAAAATCGAGCTGTCTGTTTTAACAAATGCGAACATCCCCTATCAAATTTACCTCTCTGATAGCCGCCCCATCAATCATGTGTGTATGGGAATGGAGACCGGAATCCAATCGCACTGAAGTACTTCGAGGGGCAAGAGGAAGTGGCCATCTACATGACCAATAAACTAGTGAATCTATCGCATTTTGTAGCTTGTGGGTGCGCACGAATGCGCACGATTTTGGAGGTGGGGTCTTCAGCGCCGGGGTCTTGCGCGGACGAGCAGTCGTAGTCGCGGCGATTCTCACGTGACTCCAGCGCGTTTGCTGATTGAGTGAAGAGGATCGAGGCTTGTCTCACGCATGAGAGGGATGGTTTCAAGGTAGAAGAAGGTGCACCAGGGCTTTCGGGAGCGCTGATTACGATTCCGGTGTTGTTTTCATCGCAGTTTTTGTAGATTGATGACTTTATGCGATGTGTCGGATAGGTTTCAAGACAATGCAGGTAGGTTTACGTTTCTAATATGTTGGTATTTGTAGAGGTAAGCATACTTTCATTGCCTACCATTGCCAGCTGACTCAAACACTTGGAGGTGGGGATGTTTCTGAGCGTTATAAAGCTCAATCACTGCCTAATTTCACTCGGAAGCGTTTGGCTAGAATAGGCTAGAATAGAACATGGAGCTTACTAACACGTAAGAAGTTTGAATAAAAGTTTTGAAAGGTGCTGATTAGAAGAACTTCCTCGGTTTCTCTCGACTGTAAAGGGGAACGAAGGCTACGAACACGCGTACAATCAAACACTTATATTGCAGAGTTCTAGAGATGCTAGGTGTTAGATAAAACAACTTTAAAAAGGCGATACCTATTTATTTGACGCTTTTCCGATATTGACTCGTGAAATAACAAAATAGCTTGTCCGCTAATGTTCTACTTCACACGAATAATTGCAGCGACCTTGCGAAAGCGAACTTCCTTCACAGATGGGAATGCTTACTCTTAAGTGTATTCAGCAGCTAATAAATTGTTACAATGGAAGTTTCATAACAACAGCTTCTTCCTTCGAATATCTTTCAACCTCCTGACGACATTTCAAGACTTCTCGTCACCTGCAATTATATGCCAATGGGGAATTTTAAAGAAAGCAGACTGAAATATGGGATTCCAGAATTCTAAGGCGCAATCTGTTCTATTAGGAAGGAATCAAAACCGGGAACCTATATTCTGTTCAATAGTTACACAGCACTGCAACAGTGTCTGCGTGCCAGAAGTGTTCTCCAGCACACAAAGTCAAAAGAACCAAGAGCACTTGCTAGAATCATTTAAACGAGGTGTATTAGATCTAGTTTTCATTGGAAAGAATGCCACAAGCACTAAAGTGGTAGCGTATTTCTTTAAAACACAATGGAAACGTGACGTTCAAACTGCTTTGCTTGCTGTGGGTGATGTTTAAGGCTCGTAATCGAATATGGCATTGTTTTAATAGAGGTTTTTCAGAAGACGGTTGAGTTCCTCAGTTTTTCAGTCATTTGTTGTCATTCATTCGCCGTTTTGAGAGAGCACACATGTGAAAGAGGGGCCTGTCGACTAGAGTGGCATGGTTGTATACGTTGGCGGTGAAAGAGTGTGTCAGACAGCGAGGAGAGCATGGTGGCGCGGAGGGCGCGAGACAACGCGACAACTTGTTCCAAATGGCGGCCACAGCCGTTGTCCCCGCCCCCAAAATCGTGCGCATTTGCATCCACCCGTAGCTTGTTTATATTTTGCTCGTTGTAAAGGACGCCGGATCTATCCTAGTCGGTGGGGGGCACATAACTAAAAAGTTGGTAACAAAAGGAATTGAGACTTACCGAGCGCCTCCTAGAGAACGAGCTGGAACCTAAAAGAAACCAAAAAGGAACGAACACGCAAAAAATAAAAAAATCGCCGCGGTTCGCAACCGTTGGGCGGGCAAAGAGCGACGGAATGGAGGCATGCCGCGTATTGACCGCCGGCTGACATGTTATAACCGGGATCCAACATGGTGAGGAGGGCACACAACTTTGCCTGTTTACAACCGCAACAAATGTAATTTTTCGTTTTTTTTTTCTTTGTACCTTTTTTGTTTAGGGTCCTATATTGTTCTGTAGGAGCCGCTCGGTAAGTCTCAAGCGGTTTTGTTACATATAATACTTTTTAGTTATGTGGCCCTCCGGACTAGGATAGATCCAAGACGCCATATATAATTTACACCAGACGTTCAGCGGCCTAGCGGCCGCTAAACGTCTGGCTGGGGGCTTCGCCTCCAAACCCCGAGAATAGAACAACCTCAATCTTCCTCCTTTGTTCTGTAGGCCTTACAGTAAAAAAAGTGGTTTTATTATATAGATTAGTGCAGTGGGATATGGTAGGGCAGAATTTTCACTGCGCATATGAAGCCCATCCACCCTCCATCACATGCACGCGATTTATTCTCCGAAGCGCTTGTTCTGTACGTGTAGAGGAACAGGTAATGAGAGTCCTAATCCGGTGTTTAATCAGCAAAATCATAATTAAAATTAACCGGTATTGGTCGACACCGCTTACTGTCCGACGGCAATAATACTCCTCCATATCCCGTGCTCACTCTCTCTACCCCTCCTCCCCCCCATCCCGAAATACTTCCTTTCCTATGTGTGGCAAAGAAACGGAGCGAGAGTCAAGCACGCACATGTGGCGCTGCGTACCGATTCACGTGTTACTACGTTGCCACGACGTCTATGACACTCCTTCTGCGCCACACACGTGTCACGACTTCTGTAAGCCGTCTTCAGAAATCCAACACACACTGAACGATGTTGAGGGAAAATGCTGGTCCCCCTTATTCACGCTCCCCCCTCTAATGGTGCCCCTTTGTTGGTCCTCTCCTATTGGTCGCCCTTACTCGGGATCCCTACGCAAGTTGAACGACGTCTTCTGCACGTCTTCTGAATCTTGACTCACGACGTCTGGTCTTCTGAATCCCTACCCCGTTAGACGACATCATCAGCACGTCTTTTGGATCCCTACGCAAGTTGAGCGACGCCTTCAGCACGTCTTCTGAATCCCTACGCACCTGAACGACGTCTAGGGCACGCCTCCTGAATCCCTACGCTCTGCACTCGATCCCCATTCATACTCTGATGCGTTGTCCCTTGAACATCTCGTAAACTTGGACGATCAGCCGCCGAGGATATAGTTCACCAGCAATCGTTCATGGTTAAGCTCAAAGAAAACCCGGCTGGCATACGCCGCACTGAAGTAGGCATCTTTTGGCTTCAGTCCTCCTCCCCGTGACGGACACGTGACATTAGCCGATTATATATAGTAGGATTGTTCGCATAAATTCTAACAGTTATTCTAACATCGAACGGTTCTTTCGCCCAAGTTCGTGTAGGTGAGCAAGGGTCGGTGAGGTCAGGAACAGTACCAAAAACAGATTTGTGTTGGCGAAATTTGACAAAAATCGGTTACCGTGAGTTCCTTCACGCCTACATAGCTATTAGGGGTGAGCGGATAACGAAATTTTGAAAACCGGATAACGGATAACGGATAATTTTGCACGAAAATGACCAGATAACGGAAAGACGGATAACGAACAAACAACAAAAATTAAAACTTGTTTTAAATCGCACTACTTTCAACAACAGATCAGGACTTTAAGCACTGATGATCTATAAGCCATTTCTAGACATTTTAGTACTGTTTTTTAAACGTTTTGCAGTCGCCACATTAACGACGCTCTATGGGCTTTTCTGTCCATCCGTAGGAAGACAAACGCACAGAAACATACCCGCCTTTCACCTGTTTCCAAGGGGTCGGTTAGATTGTCTTATTTATCGGCCTTACTCTGTGCTCAACTTTTTTTCAATTAGAGTAGTTGAAAAATAGAGTAGTCCTTGGAAGAGCAATTCTTCCGATGTCTCTGGAAAGAAGACGGCAGGAGACATCCAGCCAAACAAACGTTACATAGCGTTTTGTCCTACACATGCTAGAACGATTATTGTTGTTGCTGCTCGAAAGCATACCAAGATCCAAGGTACTTCAATGTAGAATTACCTGGGATGGATAAAATACTAACTTTTGGGTAGTAACTGCAAGCAATTGTGTACGGCAAACACACACTCAAAGAGTTATGACATCCAGACCTTCTGGATCTGAGGGAGAATATCGACCCATCTCCTCTGGAGCAGAGGAAGAGTATTCGATCCAGTCCCAAAACGGAGGTGTTCCCTATGTTGCAGATAAGTTTCACAAAAAAAGTCACATATCAAAACAAAGCTACATGTCCTCAGCACCCACGATGATGAGTTTGTTTAGTAGTTTATTGCTCCCCTAAAATTTTTAATGAAGAAACTGTGTACTCTATGTATTTGGATTAATCCTATTTCTTTTGCTAGTATTCATTGCTGTACTGCAGTATTTTTTGATAATTCGCGACAGCATATGGCTCAAAAGGTACCATTACCGCCTGCAATCAAATCGAACATACTGTAATCGTGCAACCACAAATAATACGACGGAAAGATCGGCGGTAAAAAAAATTCTTCCTCTCAACTTTTGAAAATTGCTAGTAGCAGTTTGCATGCCTTCTTGGTCAGCACACTTGAGATGTTGTTGCGTTGTTTGACTGAGCTCCACACGAGGTTTTACAGATCTTTATTGGCTAACGTTTCGGCGGTATCGCCTTCTTCAGAGCCTGAAAGGAAGGATCAAGTCAAGATGTGGCTACCGCGTCAGACGTTGCCTCAACCTTAGAAATTCAAGACCATCTTTCGATCACGTAGTCAATAGAGAGATCGAGACCCTTACCTTACAGGAAGCCAGACGGGCCAATCGGTCGGTAGCAGGGCCGTTTTCGAGACACAGGCGCCCCAATCAGAATGCCAACCTGATGTAGGGTCTGAGCTCTCGCGTTATATAGAGGCATTCTTCCTTCCGGTTTAGCTTGGGGTCTTTGGCATGAATCCAAAACGCCTCCAGAGCCTTGCAGGCGGCAGTTTGGGCCTCGACTGCCAGCAGCTTGACCCTGACCTCAAAGTCCTCCCCCGTATGCCCGTGGACTCTATGGTGACCCATTGCAGTGGACGTCCTGGACTTGGCCTTGCCGTCAAGGTGTTCCTTGACCCTAACATGTAGGGGTCGCGCCTTCTCACCGATATATTCCTCGCCACAGCTCTGGCAGGTAATGAGGTATACCACACCTGATAAGGTGCAGTCCCCTTCCCTGCCATGTGGGCAGACGGCGCAACCAGGGGTGACACAAAGGCGATCGTAAGGACGATTCCGAACTAGCTGCCGCCTTAGGTAGTCTGGTGGCACCTCTACAACAGTTACCACATTCTCCAGCCCGGCTCTCCTCACACACTTCCGAAGGGAAGTGCTTACATCATCGGAGATGAATGGCACTTTGAATGGTACCTTTCCGGACATGGCGCCGCTACTGCTTTGTTCCTGCAAGGACCTCCGTGAGGATGTAACGTGGTGCATATATCCGTTGCTAGCCGCAATTTCTTGTGCCAGCTTCCTTGATTCTTTACGCTCCTCTTCCCCACTGGATACGAGAGCTGCGGTTCGGAACATGTTTTTCACTACAGCTCGCTTCATGTGGTTAGGGTGCGAGGAAAGGCAGTGAACTATGATATTCTTGTTGGTAGGTTTTCTATACCATTTTGTTACGGTACCACCCTCTTTAAGTTGGACTTGCACGTTCAGGAACGGAAGCCAATCACCCTGGGGTTTTTCGCGAGTGAGCTTGATATAAGGGGACTGGCTGTTAAGCAGGCTAAAGCACAGGTCCATTTCTTCCTGCGTCGAGCAGATAAGAAAGCAGTCGTCGATGTAACGACAATAGAGCAATGGAAACCTTTGTAGCACCGGGGTTTCAATTTTGGCCATGAAGGCGATAGCGAGTGTAGGTGCTAGTCGTTGCCCCATCGCCAGACCTCTTATCTGAGAGAAATAGTGGCCCGACCATCTGAAAATGTTGCAACCAAGGCATTCTTTAAGAAGGACCATTAGTTGTCTTATAGAGAATCCGTATGTGTTTACAGCCTCTTGGTGCTGCGCTAGAAGCTCGAAAATAGCTTCCATGGCGCACTCGTTGCTGACATTGGTATACAAGGCTGCTACATCAAAGGATTCCATGACGCAAGTGGGGTCCGTTCTTGCAGAATGCAGATGTTCCAGGAACATCTGGGTATTGCTCAAATGAGCCGGTATGAACCTGAGTAATTGTGCCAAAACCAGGTTTATGAACCACGCTATTCTATCGGTAGGTCCCCCAACGCAGCTAATTATTGGACGCACCTTGATATCGGAGGGTGCCAGCGATTCTATACTGCTCGATGACGGAAGCTTGTGCGTCTTTATGAGCAGATAAAGGACTGGGCACTGCGGGGATTCAATTTTAAGGCGCGCTATTGTTTGTGAGCTAATAGCAGCTGCTTTTGCCAATGATACCCACGTTCTATTTAACCTTCGGCACTGGCCCTGAAACTCCTTTGCGGAGGATGGACAATAGAGAGACCCATCCCGAAGGTGGTGTTCCGTTATTGACACATCTATGTGTCTGGGAATGACGACGAATTCCCCACCTTATCGCTGACTGACAGCCTTTACAGCCTCTTGGTGCTGCGCTAGAAGCTATTTCGAGCTTCTAGCGCAGCACCAAGAGGCTGTAAACACATACGGATTCTCTATAAGACAACTAATGGTCCTTCTTAAAGAATGCCTTGGTTGCAACATTTTCAGATGG